>CM060368.1:148854465-149370658 GCA_030545235.1 Helianthus tuberosus
CATAGCCTTGAAGGAACAATATTGTTGGCTGGCCGTGATTTGAGTTTTATTAGCTTGTCAATGAGCATGATCTTTTCTTTTGGTGCTCTCCTTATGCTTTTTAGCAATTTAGGATTTTGGTTCGGCTGCTGGTGGTCGAAGTGCTCTACATTGGTTGGTTCAAGTTTTTACGTTAACAGAAACTTCTGTCCGCTCTACTGCCACGTTGCCCTTACAAGTCTTACAATAACATTAGGAACGTTTCTTATTTGTGTTACAACGGTGTTTTATTGAACTACACAACTTGAAGAAGGTCAGGTGTTTTGCTCTTGTTTTTAGCTATCTGTTTAAAAGTTTTTTGTGTTTTTATAAGGAAAATTAAATTGTGGGGGGTGTTAAAAAATATAAACTAAGTTCCAATTTAATTTTCTTTATTATTAATTCTTTCTTTGATTGTTGTGGTTGTTTCATATTTGGTAATGTGCTGGGCCGGTACATATATGTTTGGGCTTCGACTGGACATCGGTTGCTGTTTGGACATCAGTTGCTGTTTGGGCTTGGAAGTGGGCCTCTTGTAGACACTCGCAGACATCAAGTGGGGCTGTTAAACGAACGCCTGTGTTGACATCAGATATGAGTTGCACGCACCTAATTTCAAGATACTTGTTTCCAGAATTCTCTCTAGTTTCTCTCTCAAAATATCACTTAGGGTTTCTGTTCGTTTGGTCGCTGTTTTGTTTTGTATCAGTGATCTTGTTGTGAGATCTTGTGATAATTGATGATTATCGTGTTGATGATCATCAGTAGTTGAGAGTTGTAAGTTAATATATCATCGTTCTGTTCTTTGTTTTCAGTTGTAAATCATTAAGTCTGTTGGTTAATAAAGCTTTTGATTCAGGTTCTTGTTGATTACGCTTTGGTACCATTGTTTTTGACACAAAGCAAAACCGGGAACAAGCTTATCAAACTATAAAAATTAATTGAATTAAAATAACTTGCTTAGAACGTCATATATGGGAAATTCTTCTTAAGCTCTCGCATAGAAACTATCAGATCCAGATTCCTACATACACAAGAGACATCGTCCTTCACTTATCATAAAAACACACAACAGCATCTCATCAAATTAGTACAAACAAAATATATCAGCTTTTTATTGTTGCCAAAACAAAACTACAAGTAAATAAGGTTCAGATTCATTCAAACGACTTGTAAAACTGAAGGTGATAAGGATCTTTTAGTTTTGAGAAGGGTAATTTGGTCATTTTAGTATAGAAGGGGAATAATATAATTTTAATTTTAGCATAGGTAAATATGCAATTAAGAGTCTTTTTAAGCGGAAATATGCAATTATCCCTTAAATTAATTATGAAATTATTATTGAATCTACAATTAGCTTTGCATGTTCCAAAAATTACTTTTTTACGAAGAAAGCCTAACATTGTTATTCTTTTAAATCTATGTGTTTACTAAATAATTTTGGTAAGGTTATGGTGGTTTTACATGATCTTAAATTACGATTTTTAAAATTACAACGAAGCTAGGCATGTGAATAAAGTAATACAGGGAGTAGAGAGCTATACGCTGCGTATTGAAGTAAATTTGAAAGTCTACTTAGCTCTGCCTTCTGTGTTTCATCTTCGCACAAAAACTTCATCTATTCTTCTCTTCTGTGTTTCATATTCTTCTTCAGTAGAGAATTTACATCCCAAACCAAAATCGTTTGTTTCGTTTTTTGTTCAATCTTGTTAAAATGTCATCATTTTGGAACGAGAATTATTTCGGTAATCGCTATTCTAACGACACATGGGGAGCAAATGCTGCCAATGAGGAGGAGGAGGTTGTGTCTGGAGTCCCTGTTGATCAAAAAACACAGTTGCCAGACTTGAACAGGACTCCCACTCCACCTGTTGATGAACCAAATTACCCGGCGCATCAAGTGTATCCAGATTATGGATACGGGTATGAATCTCCGTACGTGCAACAAAGTGGATACGGTGCTGAGAATGCACCTGTTGATGAACCATATTACCCGACGCAGCAATCGTATCCGGGTTACGGGGTATACGGGGATGAAGGTGGATACGGAAGTTACAGTGGATACGGTGGTGAAGGTGGATACGGGGGTGAAGGTGGTTACAGTGGATACGGGGGTGAAGGTGGATACAGTGGATACGATAGATATGGGGGTGAAGGTGGTTACAGTGGATACGTGGGTGAAGGTGGATACAGTGGATACGATACATCACTTTATGAACCATCTATCCCGGGCAATCCGTTTCAAATAAATGAGGTATCACATTAAAATAATAATAATTATTATTATTATTGTTATTATTGTTATTATTATTATTATTATTGTTACTATTATTTTTATTGTTATTATTGTTATTATTATTATTGTTATTATTATTATTATTATTATTGTTATTATTGTTATTATTGTTATTATTGTTATTATTATTATTATTATTATTATTACCGATTATTATTATTATTGTTATTATTGTTATTGTTATTGTTATTGTTATTATTATTATTATTATTATTATTATTATTATTATTATTATTATTATTATTGTTATTATTGTTATTGTGTGACAACCCTCACTAAACCAGGTATCCGTACGACTTAATTAATAATTAATTACTGCTTAATTACTGTGCTTGTTTGAAATTACTGATGAACTGCTACTTGATTTCTGATATATGCATACACCTGCATCATACTTTACTTACCGTCACTACATTATTTACATGCTAAACCTTAGTGACAAACATGATGCACAAAAAAGCACAGTAGCACTATAAACGGATAACCTATTGAACATGCTGATAAAGCCAGCATCAGGCAGACACTGCCTCTAAGGCCTGTATGAGCAAGAAATATTTTACTACACTAGTGGTGAGTGTAGGGATACAAGGGTTGTAGAACTGCGTCTCTAGGAATAAGTTATAGTGACCGGATGTGCCTAAAACGTGCTCTAAGCACAAAAACTCAGTACTTTAATAAACAATCCAGCTTCTAGCTAACTAATAAAGTGCCAAAACATGAGAAAAATGTTACTAGAGACTTTCCAAAGCGTCGGGAATAAACTGTGTCACTAAAAATAATATTATCGACACTTTATATACTTATTTAGCGCTTTAACGGAGTAATATCCAACCGTACAACCGGACTTAACCCGGGACATAAAAATATTGTCAATGACACTAGTTTCTTTTTTTCTTTCTCTGAGCTAGTTAGGGTCCCCGAATACCCTAACACCCGGTATAAATTTCGACACACTAGTAAATGATTTAACCTTCTAATTAATCTTAACTAGTTACTAACTTATTGTTGAAATTGAACTAAACTACCCCAACCCCTTATCCCAATCGGTTCCCATGTGGGGAACACACACCACAAATCTTTGAGTATTTTATTTGCCATGTCAAATATCTAGTGAACATATTGCCTAAAAGTTAAAACACTAAAATGACTTATAAATTAACCTAAGTATTACTACCTCCGTTTCACAAACCCCAAACACAATTGCTCTCACTCTTTTTCCACTCCTTTGGTTCGGCCGAAGACCAATCCCCTACCCACACAAATTTTTAATTTTTTTTTATCTTACAATTTTACATATACACAAGAGTGAAGGATCACGTATAAGGAAGCCCGGTGTTTACGGAATCGCAAAGACCTCACCACAACGCTATTAACCACCCGTTTTTCGTCTAGTTTCTTCCCTAGCCTCGAGCTAGTAGTAAGTGACTCTAGACACCCTATTGTTCATATTTAAGGTGGTTAAAAGGAAATGTAACGGTTAAAATCTATGAACACACAAGAAGACATGGTAAAAGTTTACTAAAATGCTAAAAATGTTGGTTAATAGCACAAGGGTTGTGTAAATCGTGTAGGATTTGTTTTGTGTAATTATTTGGGCCCGATCTATGTTGTGGTAGCTCGGATCATCGTTTAACCCGGATTGGTCATGATCATGGATCATGACATAGAGCTTGTTTAAGTATAACAAGGGTTAAACGATGAAACTCTACCACACGAGAAACTTGAACTTGTGTAAAAATGATTTTACTTACGAAATAGTGTTTAAAACTAGTAGATCTACGGATCTACAAGCGGTATTTTTAAAGGACCACGTGTCAAGGGAAAACATACTTTTAAAGACGGATCTTTCATAAACAAGAATGATTTTAGTAAACAAGCGGTATTTTCAAAGGACCACGTGTAACACTAAGTTTCGACAAAGAACTAGTTTTGTCAAATTTTACAAGAAGTTGTAAAGATGGGATTTCTTTAAAAGCGAGGCTTTTACGAAACCGGATGGATTTATATAATGATACACTAAAAGTAAGGAGCTTTACTACATATTTTTGGAAAAACTACAAGTTCATGTAATTCTTGCGATTTACATATATATTGACTAGTTTGATGCTTTGGACATTGTTTAGATTGAATAAGAAAATTTTTGGTTTGATTTGTAAAAGAAAATGATACGCTTAAAAGCGTGGCCACCTCCAGTTACAGGGGAAACTCTGGCGAAATTTTTCCAAAAACCTAACACTTAGAAATATTTTCACCACAAGTGTTAGAAATACATTTTTGACTTGTTTTCAAATTATAGATTTCGCCACGACTTATTTACAAAATATCGGAGGTGGAATTTTCACAAAATAAAAACTTGCAAGAATATATATTTAGTATATATTTAGTAACAACACTTGTAAAATGTTTATGATTATTTTGTGAAATATGCGAATATTATTTTAGAGTAAAAATAATATTACCAAATATTAACGGTTTCAAGGTAATACAAACGCCTTCATAATTAACAATAAGTTACACCGGTAATTATCATTACCACTCGATCATTAAAACGTAACTTACGCATTTTAAGAAAATATGACTTAACGCGTATTTTTGTCAAGATATTATTTTGGGAAAATTTATGTAATAGAAAATATAATATTTTTGAGAAGAATATTTATATTTTGGAGTTAGAAATAAAATATATTTTAAGTGAGACTTAATAATATATTACGAACACACATGTATTAAATCCCCCATCCTTGGGAAGGAAGATGATTACCAAGTATTTACTAAATGTAAACACGAAATAGTTGTCTAACTATTTCCCAAAAACTTAAACCTTAAGCTAAGGCACGGCCGTCCGTCTAATAGATATAGTACGTGTAGGTCGTCGCACAGCTGCTTGAGCAAGAGATATACTTGGTAGAGACGCACCACTGTGAGTTCATCTCCCCCTTTTCTCTTAACTGTTTTCAGTTTTCTAAACTGCGGGGGTGAAATACATGTTACTATGATTACGAGTACTTTTTATACACGGTATGATTAGCTAAGGAACTTACAACTAGATCAAGTGAATGGATAGGCTATTATCGTAAGACCGTTAATCCTTGTATAAGGACCGAGAGGCATGAGTGATAGATCTATCGGGTGTTGCGAGCCCCACACATGAGCCAGCGTGTGGCTGCATATGGTGACTATGTCGTTCCGCCAGAAGGACCGGTATGAAATACGCGTTACAGGTTTGAGTGCTTCCTAGGCCATTTCACTTATTAATGTATTTGCTACACATTAATCGATCTCTTTTTCCTTAACTGCTACATACCAGGGATTTTCATACATACAGACTTGTTTACAAAGGTTTATACATACTCACTTACACAGGAACTCGCTCAACATTATTGTTGATTTTTCAACTTACATGCATTTCAGGGAATTAAAGGATCTGGCGCGGTATGACACGTTTTCCCGCTGCACTAGTTACGAGGTCATCCGGGTTTGGGGAAATGTGACTCTTTCCTGGACAAGTCACAGTCCTTAAACTGTGTTTATGTCATGTTGATGTTTGTGTTTGTTGAACAATGTCGTTAGGATGTGTTTCCGTTGAGACAATGTTGTTGTATTTGGTTTTTAAAACTTAATTAAATGGATGATCTTACATGGTTTTATTTCATATAGCTTTGTTATGGTTAAGCTATGGTATTAAGAAGTCACACCAAATTAACCACGCTTCCACAAAGCCAGGGTGTGACAGCTTGGTATCAGAGCTCTGATCATAGCGAACTAGGATTCCTTCTCGAGTCTAGACTATGATCACTAGGGCTCTCACGAAAACATTTTTACACTGCATACCACTCAAGTCCAGATCCAAAACTTTTTACAAACAAATGTTGAGCACATTTATTTATTATTTATAGGCTCAGTCTGGGAGGCGGAGGCTCGGTCTGGAGGACCGAGGCTCGGTCTAGGAAACCGAGGTAGTTGCCTAGTAGGACTAGGGAGAGCAGTCTGAGAGGCTGGGAGAATAGGCTAGTCGGACTAGGAAGAGCAGTCTGAGAGGCTGGGAGGCTAGTGGGACTAGGAGAATTATTTGATTGCTTATTGGTGACTAATATGTTTATCTGACTATATGATTGATTATTTGTGCATATGTGTGTTTGTATTACAAAACGTCATGCCTTCATCAGATACTTGAGAGTCGGACACTACAGATCCCATGGCCATAGTATCAGGCGACATAGTTTCATCGGAGCACGAGGTGTACATTTCCGATACTACCAGCACAGACGATGACGACTTTCAGCCCTTTGCGCTGCCTGATGTCGTAGCAGAGCCTGCTGATGGCCATCTTGTTGGGGATTTACCACTCGCGGTGATCCCTGCTCCTGTGCCCTTGCCGCTTATCCCATCGTTCATATGCCCCCGACGTTGTCTCTGACGACGATGTCGAACTATTAGAGGAGGACCCACTTGAGGGCGAGGCCCTATTGCTGCTGGTGATAGCCTACTGCTTGCTGACGCTCCTGCAGAGGAGGCTCATGCCCATTCACCTGTTCCAAACTCATTTGAGTCTGTGGCGTCCGCATCTTCGCATATACAGGGAGTGCAGCACCACTCACACGACGCCGGCCCTGATATGGCGTCATCAGCTGCACCAGTTCCCGCACACAGCTTTGAGTTTGATCACGATATTGAGGATGATCCTGTTTTTCCACCTGGTTTTGATCCAGACCATGACATTGAGTTCATACACTTAGACCAGCCCTTGGAGGATCCTGTAACCCCTGTGTTTGTGGATCCAACTGATTTTGAAATGAAGTTTGTTGATCCGGAGCCAGCCATGGCCCCTGAGCCAGGCGTTGCTCCTGACCCCGCATTGGAGCATGACCCTGTTCATGCCGATACACCTGCTGTTGCTCCTTGATTTATCATCTGCTTGGACAAGAGAAAATTTGGGGTAACTGTGCAAGACAATTTACTATTACGGGGGCCCACGTAATAACGACTTGTAGTGCACAGAAATCCTGGTGGACTCTGCGGGTCAAGCTAATGAAAACCAATGTAGCAGGAAATAACTAAACATGAATGACCAAGGCGATGTAGCCTCGAGTTCATTCTATTACCAGCAACAAGCCAAATTGGCAAGCCTATGTGAAGGCTCAGAAATTATTTCCTCACTCATACATTGAGTATATTTACGTGTGAAATTGGGTGATTACCTGATGGCTTATGGTGCTATATATATCTCATAGACAATTAAAACGTTGTCTAACCCGCTTCATACCACTTCGACAGAAGAGAATGTCAACCAGACGTGACACAAACACCAGTACGTTGCTAAGGATAGAAGCCGAGCTGCAAAAACGCATCTCACAGGCAATTGCATGACATGAAGCCCTCCGCTCTAAGCACAGCAATGGCACTACTGGGAACAACCCCCCCCCAAACTGGCTTCACCTATAAGCAGTTCCTGAACTGCAAGCCTTTGAACTTTGACGAAACGGGAGGCACCGTGGCATTTGTTCGTTGGTCCAAAAAGACTGACTCCATCCTAAGAATGAGTAACTGTTCGCCCCAACAGAGTGTTACCTATATCTCGGGGTTATTTCTAGATGGCACACTCTCATAATGGAACCTCCAGGTTCAGACCCTTGGTACAAATGCTGCTTATACACTGAGCTGGGACGAGCTCAAAGAAATGATGGAGAAGAAATACTATTCTAGGGCTGAAATCCAGAAGCTTGACGCGGAGTTTTGGAATTGAAAATGGACGGACCAAAGATTCCTGAATACGTCCAGCAATCTCACGACTTGTCTAGGGTCGTCCCCTACTTAGTCAAACCGGAGTTCAAAAGGATTGAACGATTTGTTTGGACACTTGCACCCCAGATCAGGGGTATGGTTACTACCTCGAAGCCCTCAACCATTGCAGAGGCTATCAATATGGGTGATTTATTTATAACATGAGATGTTATGTGATTGATTTATTTATAACATGAGATGTTATGTGTTGATATTGTTGTATACTTACGTACACTCTACTTACTAAGACCCGACCTAACCGACTTTCTTCTCAGAAGATGTCGACTCGAGGGAACACCGATACCAACAACCCTCTGCCAACAACAGAGGCGGAATTTCAAGAACGCCTCGTGCAGTTTTTCGCACAGTACGAGGCCCAGCGCTCCAAACGCAACGGAGGTACCTCAGGAAATAACCCACCCAACGGCTGCACCTACAAGCAGTTCTTAGGCTGCCAGCCCCTACATTTCGACGGCACTGGGGGTGCCGTAGCCTTCATACGCTGGATTGAGAAGACGGACACTGTTTTGCGTGCGAGCAAATGCGCCCCAGAAGATCAGGTCACGTACATTTCCGGGCTGTTCCGAGATGGGGCTCTGTCATGGTGGAAACTTCAGGTTCAGACAATGGGCGAGGCCGCTGCATATGCTCTATCATGGGACGAGCTGAAAGAACTAATGCATAAAAAGTACTGTTCAAGAACAGAAAGCCAGAAGGTAGAAACTGAGTTCTGGAACTTGAAGATGGAAGGTCCAAAAATAGCTGAGTATGTGGAGAAGTTCCAAGTTCTGTCGCGTATCGTTCCTTACATGGTAGATCCGGAGTTTAAGAGGATTGAGTGTTTCATTTGGGGATTGGCACCCCAAATCATGAGCTTGGTGACGACGTCAAAGCCTGCAACGATCACTGAGGCCATCAATCTAAGTGTAGCCTTGACTGAAGAGGCAGTCAGGACGAACAATTTTTCAACCTCTGAGGAGAAGAAGGGGACTCATGTAGAGTCATCTGGGGACAGCAAGAGAAAGTTGGCAAATTTCAAGCAGGGTACCCAGCCAAGTAGCAACAACAAGGCCAAAAAGAGAAAAGAATACATGGGTAAGCTACCTAAATGCGATAGGTGCCGACGTAATCATACCGGGCGATGTAAAAATGGGAAGTGTGACAACTGTGGCAAAGTGGGACACAACAGGGAAACGTGTTGGCGTGAGAAGAAGCGTGGAAAGAAAGGAAAGGGGAAAGATAAGGGATGTTATACCTGCGGGGATATGAGGCACGTTAGGAAAGATTGCCCAAGGGAGATTAAGCAAAATGATGGGAGAGATGTCTAACACCGGAGCCAGAGGAGCACGCCAGGAATCCAAGCATGAATATCGGTACGTCCCAAACTACCCGATGTTATGCATCTGTATTGCCAAATATGTTATAAATTTTACGCTTCGCACCCCTAGAGTTCGAGAGTATAATTGGTTTAAGCAGCGAGTAAGTAGATATTCCAGTACCCATTAGAACTAGCTTAGGGGAAGCTAGTGAAAGCCAACACAATAACTGGAATCGGCAAGATAGAACCCGGAAGCATAAGATTACACTCGTCTACTGCCAGTGAATTGGGAGGCTTCAACAAGGTAGTTGGAGGGATTGGTTGACAAATGATCAATAGGAGATCGATATCCGCACCATGATGACGAATGAAGGAACGATCTCGACTCACAAGGCAAGATACGCCTCCACAGATCACGAATTGCTTGAAGGCACGAAGGTTGTTATGGGAAGAATGTGTTGTTTTCTTGGCTCATGTCGGGGACAGGAGGAGCCGAAGAACCAAAGCACAGAGATGTTCCTATGATAAGGAAATATCCTGCAGTCTTCTTCGAAGACTTACCGGAATCACCTCCTCAACGATTAGTCGAGTTTCACATCGATTTGGTCCCAGGCGCCACGCCTGTGGCTAAGGCACCTTATAGACTTGCCCCGTCTGAGATGCAAGAATTGTCGACACGACTTCAAGAGTTGTTAGACAAGGGATTTATCCGACCAAGCTTCTCGCCTTGGGGAGCTCCGGTCCTGTTTGTCAAGAAGAAGGACGGTAGTTTTCAAATGTGCATCGACTACCGGGAGCTGAACAAGCTGACGATCAAGAATAGATATCCTCTGCCAAGAATTGATGATCTGTTTGACCAACTGCAAGGTTCAAGATTTTATTCAAAGATCGATCTTCGATCTGGATACCATCAACTAAGGATACAAGAGGAGAGTATCCGAAAACAGCCTTCAGAACTCGTTATGGACATTACGAGTTCCTAGTTATGGCGTTTGGGTGACAAACGCGCCTGCTGTTTTTATGGACCTAATGAACCGAGTCTGCAAGCCGTATCTCGATAAGTTCGTAATGGTATTCATCGACGACATTTTGATTTATTCAAGGACAAAGGCTGAGCACGAACAGCATCTAAGAGCTATTTTGGAGCTGCTGAAGAAAGAACAGCTGTATGCCAAATTCTCTAAGTGCGAATTTTGGCTACGTGAAGTCCAATTCCTTGGACACATGGTGAATGGAGATGGAATCCATGTGGATCCAACCAAAATCGAAGCGATCAAGAATTGGGAAACGCCAAAGACGCCAACCGAGATTCGAAAATTCTTGGGTTTGGCTGGCTACTATCGAAGGTTCATTGAGGATTTTTCGAAGATCGCTCAACCATTGATGCTTCTCACCCAGAAAGATAAGAAGTTTGATTGGGGAATCAAACAGGAAGAAGCGTTTCAGCTGTTGATGGATAAGCTCTGCAATGCGCCAATTCTAGCACTACCGGAAGGTACTGACGATTTCGTGGTATACTGTGACGCCTCGCGTCAAGGATTGGGTTGCGTGTTGATGCAACGCCAGAAGGTTATTGCTTACGCTTCACGTCGGTTGAAGTTACATGAGAAGAACTATACCACGCACGATTTGGAGCTAGGCGCAGTGACATTTGCTTTGAAGATCTGGAGACACTACCTATAGGGTATGAAATGTACAATTTTTACAGATCATAAGAGCCTACAACACATATTCAACCAGAAGGAGTTGAATATGAGACAAAGACGATGGGTTGAGTTGTTAAATGATTACGATTGCGATATAAAGTATCATCCAGGGAAGGCGAATGTGGTTGCCGACTCCCTAAGTCGAAAAGAGAGGATCAAGCCCATAAGGGTTAGGGCTTTAGAAATGATTATCCAAACCGATCTTTCCTTGCGCATTCGTACCGCGCAGAAAGAAGCCCTTAAGGAAAGAAATCTTGAAGAAGAATATCTCCTTGGGATGGAGAAGCTATTGGTGCCAAACGAGGAAGGAACGTTATGTTTTGAGAAAAGGATTTGGGTTCCTCTGTTTGGTGGTTTAAAGAAAGTTGTTTTTGCTGAAGCTCACAAATCGCGGTACTCTATCTATCCAGGAGCGGATAAGATGTACCAAGATCTCAAGGATTACTATTGGTGGCCGAAGATGAAAGGCGACGTTGCTGTATATGTTAGCAAGTGTCTAACGTGCGCTAAGGTGAAAGCGGAATACCAGAAGCCTTCGGGACTTCTGCAACAACCTGAGATTCCTAAGTGGAAATGGGAACAAATCTCAATGGATTTTATTACAAAGTTGCCAAGAACGCCAAGAGGCCATGACACTATTTGGGTAATAGTGGACCGATTAACGAAGTCAGCGCACTTCTTACCTATCAGGGAGAAGGATAATACTAGCAAGATGGCTGAAATTTACATGAGAGAAATCGTCACGCGCCATGAAGTACCTCTCTCGATCATCTCTGATAGAGATGGACGTTTCATATCAAGGATTTGGCAATCCTTCCAAGAAGCTTTTGGCTCACGATTAAATCTGAGCACTGCGTTTCATCCGCAAACTGACGGTCAAAGCGAGCGAACGATTCAGACGTTAAAAGATATGCTGAGAGCATGTGTAATGGATTTGGGCGGTAGCTGGGATAAGCATTTACCTTTGGTCAAATTTTCATACAACAACAGCTACCACACCAGTATTGGAGCCGCGCCATTCAAAGCTCTTTACGGACGCAAGTGTCGATCACCCCTATGCTGGGCTGACGCAGGTGATAGGTAGCTTGTTGGTCCCGAAATCGTCCAAGAGACGACAGACAAGATTGCGCAGATTCGAAAACGCATCGAAGCAGCTCGCGAAAGACAGAAAGCCTATGCAGATCCAAACCGGAAACACTTGGAATTCCAAGTTGGAGATATGGTTTTTATTGATAGTTTCACCCTGGAAGGGTGTGGCACGCTTCGAAAAGCGTGGAAAGTTAAATCCGTGCTACATTGGTCCTTTCAGAGTTTTGGGAAAGAATAGGACTAGTAGCATACAAGTTGGACTTACCTGTCGAGCTGAATGGAGTTCACGATACATTTCAGGTATCCAACCTGAAGAAAAGTCCAACTCAAGATACCATTGCCATTCCCACCGACGAGATTCATGTTGACGACACGCTCCATTTCGTTGAAGAACCGGTTGAGGTTACGGATTGGAAAGTAAACAAGACCCGCCGGAGCAGTGTCAAGCTCGTCAAAGTTCGTTGGAATGCCAGACATGGTCCTGAATACACCTGGGAGCGTGAGGACCGGATGAAAGAGAAATACCCCCACCTATTTCCTAAGAACCCTGCATCTACAAGCAGAACTTAAAATTTCGGGACGAAATTTTTCTAACGGGGGGAGAATGTGACAACCCTCACTAAACCAGGTATCCGTATGACTTAATTAATAATTAATTACTGCTTAATTACTGTGCTTGTTTGAAATTACTGATGAACTGCTACTTGATTTCTGATATATGCATACACCTGCATCATACTTTACTTACCGTCACTACATTATTTACATGCTAAACCTTAGTGACAAACATGATGCATAAAAAAGCACAGTAGCACTATAAACGGATAACCTATTGAACATGCTGATAAAGCCAGCATCAGGTAGACACTGCCTCTAAGGCCTGTATGAGCCAGAAATATTTTACTACACTAGTGGTGAGTGTAGGGATACAAGGGTTGTAGAACTGCGTCTCTAGGAATAAGTTACAGTGACCGGATGTGCCTAAAACGTGCTCTAAGCACAAAAACTCAGCACTTTAATAAACAATCCAGCTTCTAGCTAACTAATAAAGTGCCAAAACATGAGAAAAATGTTACTAGAGACTTTCCAAAGCGTCGGGAATAAACTGTGTCACTAAAAATAATATTATCGACACTTTATATACTTATTTAGCGCTTTAACGGAGTAATATCCAACCGTACAACCGGACTTAACCCGGGACATAAAAATATTGTCAATGACACTAGTTTCTTTTTTTTCTTTCTCTGAGCTAGTTAGGGTCCCCGAATACCCTAACACCCGGTATAAATTTCGACACACTAGTAAATGATTTAACCTTCTAATTAATCTTAACTAGTTACTAACTTATTGTTGAAATTGAACTAAACTACCCCAACCCCTTATCCCAATCGGTTCCCATGTGGGGAACACACACCACAAATCTTTGAGTATTTTATTTGCCATGTCAAATATCTAGTGAACATATTGCCTAAAAGTTAAAACACTAAAATGACTTATAAATTAACCTAAGTATTACTACCTCTGTTTCACAAACCCCAAACACAATTGCTCTCACTCTTTTTCCACTCCTTTGGTTCGGCCGAAGACCAATCCCCTACCCACACAAATTTTTAATTTTTTTTATCTTACAATTTTACATATACACAAGAGTGAAGGATCACGTATAAGGAAGCCCGGTGTTTACGGAATCGCAAAGACCTCACCACAACGCTATTAACCACCCGTTTTTCGTCTAGTTTCTTCCCTAGCCTCGAGCTAGTAGTAAGTGACTCTAGACACCCTATTGTTCATATTTAAGGTGGTTAAAAGGAAATGTAACGGTTAAAATCTATGAACACACAAGAAGACATGGTAAAAGTTTACTAAAATGCTAAAAATGTTGGTTAATAGCACAAGGGTTGTGTAAATCGTGTAGGATTTGTTTTGTGTAATTATTTGGGCCCGATCTATGTTGTGGTAGCTCGGATCATCGTTTAACCCGGATTGGTCATGATCATGGATCATGACATAGAGCTTGTTTAAGTATAACAAGGGTTAAACGATGAAACTCTACCACACGAGAAACTTGAACTTGTGTAAAAATGATTTTACTTACGAAATAGTGTTTAAAACTAGTAGATCTACGGATCAACAAGCGGTATTTTTAAAGGACCACGTGTCATGGGAAAACATACTTTTAAAGACGGATCTTTCATAAACAAGAATTATTTTAGTAAACAAGCGGTATTTTCAAAGGACCACGTGTAACACTAAGTTTCGACAAAGAACTAGTTTTGTCAAATTTTACAAGAAGTTGTAAAGATGGGATTTCTTTAAAAGCGAGGCTTTTACGAAACCGGATGGATTTATATAATGATACACTAAAAGTAAGGAGCTTTACTACATATTTTTGGAAAAACTACAAGTTCATGTAATTCTTGCGATTTACATATATATTGACTAGTTTGATGCTTTGGACATTGTTTAGATTGAATAAGAAAATTTTTGGTTTGATTTGTAAAAGAAAATGATACGCTTAAAAGCGTGGCCACCTCCAGTTACAGGGGAAACTCTGGCGAAATTTTTCCAAAAACCTAACACTTAGAAATATTTTCACCATAAGTGTTAGAAATACATTTTTGACTTGTTTTCAAATTATAGATTTCGCCACGACTTATTTACAAAATATCGGAGGTGGAATTTTCACAAAATAAAAACTTGCTAGAATATATATTTAGTATATATTTAGTAACAACACTTGTAAAATGTTTATGATTATTTTGTGAAATATGCGAATATTATTTTAGAGTAAAAATAATATTACCAAATATTAACGGTTTCAAGGTAATACAAACGCCTTCATAATTAACAATAAGTTACACCGGTAATTATCATTACCACTCGATCATTAAAACGTAACTTACGCATTTTAAGAAAATATGACTTAACGCGTATTTTTGTCAAGATATTATTTTGGGAAAATTTATGTAATAGAAAATATAATATTTTTGAGAAGAATATTTATATTTTGGAGTTAGAAATAAAATATATTTTAAGTGAGACTTAATAATATATTACGAACACACATGTATTAAATCCCCCATCCTTGGGAAGGAAAATGATTACCAAGTATTTACTAAATGTAAACACGAAATAGTTGTCTAACTATTTCCCAAAAACTTAAACCTTAAGCTAAGGCACGGCCGTCCGTCTAATAGATATAGTACGTGTAGGTCGTCGCACAGCTGCTTGAGCAGGAGATATACTTGGTAGAGACGCACCACTGTGAGTTCATGTCCCCCTTTTCTCTTAACTGTTTTCAGTTTTCTAAACTGCGGGGGTGAAATACATGTTACTATGATTACGAGTACTTTTTATACACGGTATGATTAGCTAAGGAACTTACAACTAGATCAAGTGAATGGATAGGCTATTATCGTAAGACCATTAATCCTTGTATAAGGACCGAGAGGCATGAGTGATAGATCTATCGGGTGTTGCGAGCCCCACACATGAGCCAGCGTGTGGCTGCATGTGGTGACTATGTCGTTCCGCCGGAAGGACCGGTATGAAATACGCGTTACAGGTTTGAGTGATTCCTAGGCCATTTCACTTATTAATGTATTAGCTACACATTAATCGATCTCTTTTTCCTTAACTGCTACATACCAGGGATTTTCATACATACAGACTTGTTTACAAAGGTTTATACATACTCACTTACACAGGAACTCGCTCAACATTATTGTTGATTTTTCAACTTACATGCATTTCAGGGAATTAAAGGATCTGGCGCGGTATGACACGTTTTCCCGCTGCACTAGTTACGAGGTCATCCGGGTTTGGGGAAATGTGACTCTTTCCTGGACAAGTCACAGTCCTTAAACTGTGTTTATGTCATGTTGATGTTTGTGTTTGTTGAACAATGTCGTTAGGATGTGTTTCCGTTGAGACAATGTTGTTGTATTTGGTTTTTAAAAGTTAATTAAATGGATGATCTTACATGGTTTTATTTCATATAGCTTTGTTATGGTTAAGCTATGGTATTAAGAAGTCACACCAAATTAACCACGCTTCCGCAAAGCCAGGGTGTGACATATTGTTATTATTATTATTATTATTATCGATTTTTAAAAAAAAAAATAATAATAATAATAATAATAATAATAATAATAATTATTATTATTATTATTATTATTATTGTTATTATTATTATTATTATTATTAATGTTATTATTGTTATTATTATTATTATTATTATTATTGTTATTATTGTTGTTATTATTATTATTATTATTATTATTGTTATTATTGTTATTATTGTTAATATTATTATTATTATTATTGTTATTATTGTTATTATTATTATTATTATTATTATTATTATTATTATTGTTATTATTGTTATTATTATTATTATTATTATTATTATTGTTATTATTATTGTTATTATTATTATTATTATTATTATTATTATTATTATTATTATTATTGTTGTTATTATTATTATTATTATTGTTATTATTATTATTATTATTATTACCGATTTTTTATATATTTACACTTTGGTCCCTGAAGTTTCAAAAATTGACACAAATGGTCTCTGAAGTTTCGAAAAGAAGAAATCTTTATATGAAAGTTAACCTGGTTAAACCATTCAGTTAAAATAGTTTCAATAATGACCATATTAGTCCCTGAAGTATGAGTTTCATTTATATTATAATTAAAATAATTATTATTATTATTATTATTATTATTATTATTATTATTATTAACGTAACTTTTTTTTAGCGTTTCATGTCTCTAACTGATTTGAAGAATTGGGTACAAGAAACGGGAAAGGAGTATGGTTACGTAATTGTTACCCGCCGATCAAAAAATATTGGCGGTACTACTGGGATGGTATGGCTTATGTGCGACCGTAGTGGTGAGCACCGTAGTAAAGCAACAGTTAGGAAAGCAGGTAGCAAAAAAATCGGTTGCCCATTTTCATTACTCGCCATCCGGGACGTGAGGAATGACACATGGGAGTTAAAAGTGGACTGTGCGAACCATAACCACGAACCTACGATGAGTCTGTTGGGCCACGCTTTTGTGCGAAGATTTACTAAAGCCGAATACAAGCTAGTGGAGCAGCTAACTGCTCAAAACATGGAGCCACGTATCATATTTCAAACCCTAAGAAAGCAGTTCCCCGACAGCCTGCACGTTCAGAAAGACGTGCAAAATGCGGTACAAAAAATTAGAGCGACAATAATGGACGGAAAGAATCCTATTCAGGCACTGGAAAGCCTGCTGCATGACCACCGATTCATTTACGACACCCGACAGGATCCTAAAACAGAAGTCGTAACAGAGATTTTCTTTGTTCATCCTTATTCAATCACTATGTGGCGTGCATTCCCGCACGTGATGTTGATCGACGCGACCTACAAAACAAACCTCTACAACATGCCATTTGTCCAGGTTGTGGGTATGACGTCGACCAGCAAGTCTTTTTGTATCGCACATGCCGTTATTTGTAAAGAACGAAGGGGTAACTACGTGTGGGTGCTTGAGCGGATCAAGTCAATATTGCATGAATGTATGATGCCACGTGTGATAGTCACGGATAGGGATCTTGCCCTAATTAACGCGTGTTCTAAAGTATTCCCGAAAGCAACCAGGCTTCTATGCCACTTTCACATCCAACAAAATATAGCTAGACAGTGCAAGAAAGGGTTCGATAAAGAAGATTGGGGGAAATTTATGTCGTACTGGCGGAGATTGTGCGAATCTTCATCAGAGCCCATGTACAAGTACAACTTGGAGAAAATGTATAACCGACTCGTGGTTGCCAACCGAGAAAGTAAGTGTTCCTTCAACAATCTATTATATTTTACACACGCTTTTACATTTCATTATTTTATTTTTTGCAGGTGTCTATGATTACGTCTACGAAAACTGGCTCAAAGACTATAAAGAAATGTTCGTTTATGCGTGGACCGATAAGTGTCGCAACTTTGGTCAGCGCACCACCAACAGAGTTGAGAGCCAGCACACAAATTTAAAAAGATAAATTACACGCGGGAGTTCATTGGAGCGAATAGCAAGATGCGTCATTGATATAGTTGAAACTCAGTACGATGAAATACAAAAAAGTTTCACTGAGAGCATCGAAAAAACGATGAACCACCACAGACACCGAATGTTGGACAACCTACGTGGAAAGGTTTCCCATGAAGCACTTGATTTGCTGGCAAAAGAGCTACTGAGGAAGATGGAGGTGTTGGGGAAACTTAACGCATCATGTGGTTGCCATATGTGGCTTAGCAATGGATTGCCGTGTGCTTGTAGGCTGGAAAACTGCAAACATACAGGTAAAAAATATTAAAACTACCAACCTTTTGTTATTTTGTACGATTTAGCTGTTTCTCACACCGTATTAACTTAACTGTGCAGGGCGTATGATACAACTCGACGACATAGATGTATTCTGGCGTAAGCTTGACTTGCTCCCGTGTAAACTGGTAGACGAGGAGGTCGATGTTGTAGCAGACCTAAATAATGTGCGGCAACATTTAGAGGCGCAGTCCCCCGTTCAACAAAAGAGTTTGCTTTCAAAGATAAAAGCGGTCTTCACCCCGAAATCGTCAACCAAGAAACCACCGATCGTCCAGCAAAATACTCGCGGTCGGCCTACATCAAAGAAAGTACAAGAAAGGCTAGATGAAGCTGCGAGGTTAGACGAAGCTGCGAGATACAGCTCCTATGGCGAGGACAGCAACGTATATACCGCTTCCCCCAAACATAGGTACGATTTACCCCGACACAGCTCATACGTACCGTCAGAGGGCTCTCGTGGAACTGGTTCGGTTATAAAGTCTGAAAAACCTAAAATGCAATAAAACAGTTCAACGAGTTATAAAAAGAAGGAGACGCGGGATGATAAGGGTTTTCCATTAATGAAGGGGGACGAGCACTTGTTAAGCATTGAGAGGTTTAAGGATCAAATTCCATCAGAGTTTCACTCTTACATATCGCGTATACAAGATGTGACCCCAGACGGTCATTGTGGGTACAGGTCTGTGGCTGTCGGATTAGGTTTTCTGGAACACGCATGGCCCAATATTCGAAGAGATTTACTACTGGAGATTGACCATAACGAGGCGCGTTGGAAGCATGTATTCGAAACATATAACAAAGGAGACTTTAAACGAATACGTAAGAGCATCGAATGGCATTCATTGAAAGCGTGCGGTCCAAGTCACTGGATGGAAATGCCCCAGGTAGGGCTTCTCGTAGCGCAAAGGTATAATATTGTCGTCCACGTGCTAAGCATCGAATGGAGCACTACCATCTTCCCATTAACGGATGCCCCACTAGATCAATGACCTCAAGCGATAACGCTCGTACATGTTGACGGGGGACACTTCATACATGCTAAGTTGGAAGGAGACTACCCCATGCCTTTAGCGACCCCGTTGTGGTCGACACATCATTCAATAGCTGCGGAACAGTGGGAAGAAATGTATAGACCGCGGTTACAGCACTACTACGAGTTAATCAATCCTAACGCAGACAAAGACAGAGAACCGAGTATAAATGATATCGAAGATTAACCGGAAACTTGTATTTTTGTAAATTGTAGAATTTTTTTAATTTATAAAGTTTGTATCATTTTTAATTTTTATAATTCATAATTTTTGTATTATTTATCAAAGGAAAACACAAAAAAAAAAAAAATTAAAAAAATGGAACTTTATATACATTGCGTAGGGATCCCTACGCAACGTATGTAGTTCAAAGGAGAAAAAAGCCCCTGTTTTTGGCTTCGTATTGCCTCAACACAAGGGCAAAACAGTAAAATGAGCATTGTTATACGTAGCGTATGGATCCATACGTAGCGTATGTAAAAGGCGGACAATTTCCCCCCAAACCAAAATTTCAAAACCTATATATGTTAAATTACTATTTTGCCCTTGTGTTTGGGGCAATACGAGGCAAATTGTAAGGGTAAAAAGGTCGTTTTACAACCTTTGTATACGCTGCGTAGGGAGCTCTACGCAGCGTCTGTAAATTTCAGGAGAATAATAATAATAATAACAATAATAATAATAATAATAATAATAATAATAATAATAATAATAATAATAATAATAATAATAATAATAATACGCAGCGTAGAGATCCATACGCTTCGTTTATAGGGATGGTAAATGACCTTTTTACCCTTATTGGCAGCCTCGTATTGCCCCAAACAGAAGGGTAAAATGGTAAACTTATTATTCTTATACGCTTCGTAGGGCTCTCTACGCTGCGTAGAGGTACTGATTTAAATCAGGGAAATACCTACGCAGCTCTGTTCTTCCCCAAATCTCCAAAACACACAAAGCCGAGAGCATACGAAGGCGACTGACAAAATCGACCGTATACGACACGAATTCGAAGTATAAAACAGGTATTTACTCAACCTATTTAAGTAATTTTGATTTTTTTTTGTATTTTATCCGTAAATTAGATGTTTTTTAGGTAAGTTAGGGTTTGGTTAGTCATTGAACTTTCGTAAATTAGGGTTTGGTTAAGCTTTGATTAGTGTTGATTTGTTTGACTTGTTAGGGTTTAGCCACTGAACTCTCTAAACTGTTTACAGTGAAAATTACAAACTGTTTTGAATGATTATCTATTTGTTTTGAACTGTGTTAGTGAAAAATGTAAATATTTCAGAAGGAGTTTTCTGAAAATGAGTCGTTAACGCTGAATGACAAGCAGTTGAAACCGTTAATCGAACTGGTATGTTAACTCATTATATGTGTTCTGTTTACTCTTGTATATTTCTGCTGTAAATCCATGTAAAAGCGATGCAACTTCAATTCCCATTGTTAAATATATTATTTTTTATTTTTGAAGTTTAAAGATCTGGTTGATGTTAATTTGAATGTCGATGATTAGTATTTACTGGTTAATCGATTAATGTTAGATGATATATGCTGAAATGTTTGCAGTTATTGTTTGGTTAATTTATGTTATGAGATGAGTTTATATGTTTTCTAATGGTTCTTGAATATGTATTTGATTGCTATACCTTCTTTTTATATGGTGTAAATTAATTTTGATCAATGTGATATCAGAAGTAATTCATATTGATTATTATTATTATTATTATTATTATTATTATTATTATTATTATTATTATTATCTATTATAAAATCAAGATTTAATCACATCAGTTCTTATTGTTTTACAGCTTGTAAGGCCCTAATTCATATTTGACAAAAAGTCGCAGCGGAAATTCATGCCATAAAATTTCTTTCATTACAACGTCTTGACTTACTTGAAGTTTGTTTTAAAAATATCTCTTTTACAAAACAAAAGCATAACTCCCGTTTACTAAAGTACATACTCGATTATTCCCGTACAATCTATCTAGTGACTCGGTCTTCGATCTCTAATCCTTGTGATAATCACCCGTGATCCCTTCAACCTGCACTCACCACATTCATTCATACATTAGCACACATTATATAAACAAGATTCATTCACGTACACTTCACATTTCGTCATTTTTCAAACTTTAAGCATTTCATCTGCGTATCCATTTTCTGGTGAGGCTTCAGTAATGTACCTGCATTACTTTTCATTCTCAAGGTACACCATTAATAACGTTAACACTCAACGTGTCTAAATCATGCATGCATTTGTACTTACATACAAACATACATTCACATCTACATACATACATATCTTTCCTACAACTTTACATACAAACATACACTCATACATGTCTTTACACATACATACATACACAACCACATACGTACATACCTTTCCTACATCTTTACATACATGCATACACTCATACGTATCTTTATACATACGTACATACACATCTACATACGTACATACCTTTCCTACATCTTTACATACATGCGTACACTCATACGTATCTTTATACATACGTACCTACACATCTACATACGTACATACCTTTCCTACATCTCTACATACATACATACACTCGTACATACCTTTATACATACATACATTCACATCTACATACGTACATACCTCTCCTACATCTTTACATACATGCATACACTCATACATATCTTTATACATACGTACATACACATCTACACACGTACATACCTTAACGAACACGTACTAGATCACGCGTACCTCTTACATAATCATACATTATTTACATGGGTCTTAGAGTTAGCTTTATAGCCCATAAACATCTAAGGAACCATCAAAATCATGTTTGGAAAGTCCGCCGTAGTCCACGGATATCAAACCGAAGCCTACGGTACATAAATCAACTTAAATAACAAGCTTTCAGCTTTTGGGACTTGGGGAGGCCGTCGGGGACGGCCCTTGCATTTACCCGTAGCCCAAAACCTCCGTAGGCAGCAAGATAACCCGTCAGCAAAAACTGGTTTTCCAGAGGGCGTCGGCGACGGCCCATATGGGCGTCGGCGACGGCCTCTCAAATGTTGGTTTTTCCTGCTGTGTTGTTTCGTCGTTCGCACGCACTAAAACTCGCATAACTTTCAACCCGTTTACCCGTTTAACCTCCCGTTTCTTCCTACATGCTTGTAAATTCACATTCTATCATATGAACTTAAAATTCCACCTCCGGGTTAAGGGAATTCTTAACTTACATGCATTCGGCTTATTATCATTTTCTAATTATTTGACCCGTTCGTGCATTCATCAACATAATCTGTTTATTTGACCTCAATCTCATATGAACTTAATAATTTCATTGACGCCTATCATAAAAGATTAAATTCTCGGATGCCATGCATCCTCTTAACCCATTTTCGCTCAAAAGCTTATTTTTGACCCGTTATGGGTAATTGCGCATTAAATGGACTATGACATACAAAACCCTATACTTTGCTTTCATACTTGACCAAGACATTACTCTAATCGAATAGCTCGTTTCCAAACGACTTTTAAGGTCGTTTGCCCGAAATACCTATCAAGGGCGTTTTTGTCAACTTTGCTCTATCCTTAACAACAAAGGACTTCCTTGCATAAGTAATCAATCCTACTACTTAGCTACAATTCTTAATCACACATACCTTGCTCGGATCAAAGCTAAGATCCGTTTAATACTTCATCGATATAATACAATTCATTCCTATTTGACCTTGATTATCATACTTAATTAAGTTGCACATAACTTTACATAAACAACTAAGAAGTGATTACGAAAATCACTTACCTCATGCATCCGTGTTCATATTCGTTTCCTCGCCACTTCTTGACCCATTATCCTTCCGTGCTTGATTCCGTCTCGACATGATTCCTATACTTCCATGTCATCGAAATCACATTCTTATTAGCATATTCATTCGTACATGTTGACGATCATACCATTACTCATTTCTAACAAGCATAACCCATATAGTCATATCCATATCCGTTTGCCCTCATGTAGTTCATCATGTCATTACATATAACGTGTATTGATGTAACATGTAACGTACGACTTCCTAATATCCTACCTTCACAACAAGAAGTTAAATTATGCTTCTTGTTCGTAGTTGACTTCCAGAAAGTCAACAATTCATTTTATTTAACTTTCGACTTATCATTTTATACCCGTATCATCATGATAGACTATACGGACGACGCTATATACATTTTATCATACGATTGGTGTGCGTACCACCTTTTAAGCATAACGTACAACTAATTCATGCACAATCTTCTAAATTCATACACAGTTCATCAAATCCTTCTACTTATCAACATGTGGTATTTAAAATCACACATCAATAATATGAACATATTATCATTTTCATCATATCATCAAAACCCACTTCATAACTATTTTTCTAATCACTTACAAGTGATCTAATCTTAAGTTCTTCATAATTTCTTCATGCTTTTGATGTGTGTACTACCTCCTAAGCATAGTGTACAACTAGTTCATGCATATCCTTCTAATCTTATACATAATTCATCAATTTCTTCCTTCTAGTAAACATGAATCATACATGCATGAGCATCAAACATACTAGTATCACATTTCTTTCAATTCCTCTAACAAGAATCCATCATACAAATCAAAATACATCAACATTCAACAAGAATTAGACATGGATGATGATTCAAATCATCATTCTCACCATAACTAATGGGTTTCACCCTTAAACATCGAATTAACCTAATTCATGCATAATCCATGTTCTAGATGATGATTCTAACACACACTCATTCTCAATTTCGAACAAATTCGCAATTTATATCATAACCCACTTCGTGAAAGATCACCAATCTAACTTTTAAGACATACCTTACGATCCCCTTGTGAAGGTGATCATTAATCCGTGTTTGGTTATGAATTTGAGCTTCGTTTAGCCTTCCAATTTGAGGAAATAGATGAAAGTTAGGGTTCTTGGCTCCAAGGGAGCTTCCTGCTCTTTCACGAACGCACTATGTGTGTTTGTGTGTGTGTTTTGTTATTTAGTAACCTAACTTTCATCTTATTCCATTTAACCCCTCCATGTTTACCACTAAAACATGATTGGCATATCTTTCATCTTTTTAATAGTTTTTATCATACACTTTATTAGGTTAAATAGCCTAGTCATTTATTTCTTAATGTACCATAGCATAATATTTAACGAATATAAACATTCGGGTTTTGGGGTGTTACAAGTCTACCCCCCTTAAATAAGGTTTCGTCCCCGAAACCTTTCTCATTTCTTCTTACACACACACATTTATATTTGACTTAACACTCACATCATAATCATAAATAATCATCCTATCTCATTTCATAATTATTAATCAATCGGCTTCTTCTTCTTAACAAGCCTATACTTTCCATGGCATACTTTCATATAACATTCTCATATCCTTTGACCCGTTAATAACAGGTTAATATACATACTTATTCAAACTTATAATAATGCTTACACTCATATGATCCGTTTATAACGGACTTAGTACTTTCACCTCATCCTTTAAGATTCCATTCTATCGACACATTGTATAACATTTAACTCTTGTTTTGTTATCATAACAAAACTGCTATGTCATCGTCATACCTACGTGCTTAACTCCGTAGCTAACATCATTCTACATTTCTATAATCTTTTGTACCATACATATCCTCACGTTACTTGCACATTCGGATATTTTCATTCCTATCATTCTTTTGTTCATTTGCCTTACATTTACTTATATGACTTGTTTGACGCATACATGGTCAAGCTATTGACTTCTACTTACGTAGACTAGTTTCGTCTTTTATATCTTAAATATGTTTCGCGAATTCGAACACATTATTCATACCTTTTATGTTTTGAATCCGTCTCGCGGATTCAAACATTGCATTTACATCTTTCAATCTTTGAATCCGTCTCTCGGATTCAAACATTGCATTTACGCCTTTCATCCCTTGAGTCCGTCGCGCGGATTCAAGCATTGTATTCATATCTTTCATTCTTTGAATCCGCCTCGCGGATTCAAACATTGCATATACGCTTTTCATCTCTTGAATCCGTCTCGCGGATTCAAGCATTGCATTCGTATCTTTCATTCTTTGAATCCGTCTCGCGGATTCAAACATTGCATGTACGCTTTTCACCCCTTGAATCCGTCTCACGGATTCAAGCATTGCATTCATACTTTAACTTCTTTCATGTTTCGAATCCGTCTCGCGGATTCTACATAGCACTCATACTTTCATTCCTGAGAGTCTTATATTTCTCTTCACCCTCACGTCCACCTACTACTTTATTCTAACGGACATACCTGTATCAATTATCACGGTCTCACGAACGTCATATGCTTCACGTGTACTGGCCAGGTACACAATCCACATACTAGTTTCGTGTCTTCGTGTAATTGTCACCTTATGTCCGAAGAATTAGGTTTCGGCACGTGTATCATTTTCAAAACATGTTTACTATACCATCATGGTCCTTCATTTAGCATTTTTCTTCCCTTAATGCATTTTACCACTTCATATACCCACATATTGAATTTACGTACCTGGGTTCAACTTTATCTTATTTCATGCCTTGGTGTCGGTACTTGACCGCATTCGCGGATCATCCTCTTCAAACACTTATACTTACCTTGCATATACAAAACCGTCAGTTTCTTTATATGTATACATAAGTACATACTTACATTCTCTTTTACCTTTGGATCTTGACCGAGTCTTGGATTGTACGGGTTTCTTATCACAAGAGCACACAGGTTTGAGTTCAAGCACTTACCTTCTTACACTTGATTCTCTCAAACCAGGGCTCTGATACCAACTTGTAAGGCCCTAATTCGTATTTGACAAAAAGTCGCAGCGGAAATTCATGCCATAAAATTTCTTTCATTACAACGTCTTGACTTACTTGAAGTTTGTTTTAAAAATATCTCTTTTACAAAACAAAAGCATAACTCCCGTTTACTAAAGTACATACTCGATTATTCCCGTACAATCTATCTAGTGACTCGGTCTTCGATCTCTAATCCTTGTGATAATCACCCGTGATCCCTTCAACCTGCACTCACCACATTCATTCATACATTAGCACACATTATATAAACAAGATTCATTCACGTACACTTCACATTTCGTCATTTTTCAAACTTTAAGCATTTCATCTGCGTATCCATTTTCTGGTGAGGCTTCAGTAATGTACCTGCATTACTTTTCATTCTCAAGGTACACCATTAATAACGTTAACACTCAACGTGTCTAAATCATGCATGCATTTGTACTTACATACAAACATACATTCACATCTACATACATACATATCTTTCCTACAACTTTACATACAAACATACACTCATACATGTCTTTACACATACATACATACACAACCACATACGTACATACCTTTCCTACATATTTACATACATGCATACACTCATACGTATCTTTATACATACGTACATACACATCTACATACGTACATACCTTTCCTACATCTTTACATACATGCGTACACTCATACGTATCTTTATACATACGTACCTACACATCTACATACGTACATACCTTTCCTACATCTCTACATACATACATACACTCGTACATACCTTTATACATACATACATTCACATCTACATACGTACATACCTCTCCTACATCTTTACATACATTTTAGTAGTCAAACCGACCATTAATAAGATCGAATGGTAATTGTGATAGAAAATATGTAAGATGGAATAGTCATAATTAATGATGACTAATATAACCGTCTTACGAATTATGATGATAGTTTTACGCTTGACAAGCTAGGTGGAGGCTTGGAAAGGAAGCGGGTCAAACGAAGCAAGAATGGTGGAAAAGCATAATTCGGATGCAAGGTAAGTATAGCTTACACTAGTCTTATATGTTAGAATATTCTCTTATCGTATTAGTTACGAATAAGATAAATACAGAATTGAGGTTGATGTTCCGACGTGTAAACATACGGAACAAGGTAGTCGAGCATGACAAGAAACCATGTTGATGGTTTAAAAGGAATTAAACGGTAAGTTGGTCATGCGTTGACCATAACTATTTGTTTTGAAAGACACTGTAAGGCGTAAGCCATGATAGGCTAAAAAGCGTTAAGAAAACGATTAATAAGTGAAATGACCACACGGTGTAAACCAAAGCGAGTCATATAGATGAGATGGTAATAAATATCATCTCGCCAACATAATCGTTCACTTAGACCAAATGGGTCAAAAGGTGAAAATATCACCCTTTGACAATAACGACTAATGATTATTGTCGAGCTATATTATTTCAGGTATAAATGTCAAATGGGTATTAGCAATACTATGAACTAGCGGTTATAAAAGCAAGGTATTAAAAACGGGTCAATATATTGATCTGCGCCAGGTATGTGAAATAGGGTAACACTCATTTAGAACATGTGGTTCAAGGGTGTTAAAAGAGGTCAAAATGGACGTTTGGTTACTTGATAAGTAAACCAAATTTTTTAAGTAATGGACATTACGTTTGGAAAGCTTAATGACTTTTCAAACAGAAACATAGGTTAAAAGAGGGATTTTGGGTCAAATATGCTTTCAAAAGTCCTTCATTGTTAATAAGAGACTAAATGGACCAAAACGCCCGTGGAGGCTAAATTGAGCAAACAACCTTTAAAAGTTGTTTGGAAATGATTTTTACGATTTAATAAATACTTAGGACAAGTATAGAAGTTGAAAGATGTATTACGTTAGTCAAACGGCTCTATTTGGGTCCTTGACGTAAAACAAAGAGTTAAGGGGTAAAACTTGGTTTGCATAGATTACCTTAGTAAAATCACCATAAATATAGTTGTGGTGGAAGTTCATTTGACAAATATTGCGAAAAATAGGATGCTAGAAACAAATAATTATGAATTATGCGGAAAAGGGTTTAAATACCCTTAACGGGTCAAAATAAGCATTTTAGTACAAACGGGTTTAAGAGTATACATAAACCCGTGAATTGAACCTAATATGATAGATAACATTGAAATTATAAGATTCATGTGATATAGGAATCAAACAAATACGTTTGTTTGATAAAACCGCGAATGGGTCAAAATTTGGTAAAAAGGGGAAATAAGCCGAAGACTTAAAAGTCTTAAATCTTGTTAAGCCGGACGTCGGATTTTAACTCCATATGATGGAGAATCAAATTACAAACATGTAGGAAGAAACGGTAGGTCAAACGGATAAGCGGTTTGAAAGATACGAAAGATTTCGTGTCAAATTACGGCAAAATGGAGAAGCTGAGTGCAGGGTCCACCGTAATTTACGGTACCACCGTAATTTACGGTGGAGCCAATAAAGCTACGGTGGGTTTCTTCTGATTTACGGCAGAAGAGTATTAACCCAGAAGCCACCGTAAATTACGGTCCCACCGTAATTTACGGTGGAGGCCAGATTGATAATCTTGTTTTGGTGATCAATTGTTTCTTGGACTCGTTTAAACACGTTTTAAACCCCCGTAAGACTAATGTATTTCATGTTTATGGAATGTAGGTATATTTTGGATGCCGAAAGACGATCAAGCTCAACGAAGAACCGAACACGATAAATATACACGCTTCCGCACTTTGCCACGTTGTAAATTTTAAACAACGAATTTCGATCACGTTATGTAGAATAAATTATAAATTGTAAAAGTTTTTAAGAAACCCGTATTTCCGATGTATATCTAATCATTAATTACATGATTATTTTCCCAAGATATACGTTAAACCTTGATTTATAAGAACGGGTGTTACAAGTTGGTATCAGAGCCTTGGTTTAAGAGATTCGAGTATGGTGGGGAGGAACCATGCTTGGACTTAAACCTTATGCTCTTGACAAAGAATAGTGTTCGGTTCGAGGCTTGATCGCAAATCCGGTAAGTGCATGTATGCTAATGGTCTAGCGTATTAAAGTGTTGTAGACAACACATAGGGTTACCGTGTGTTACACGTACCCCAATTGAACTGATTGAAATAGTTGGCGAAAATACGTGCATTGACGCGTATAGTAGAAAAAGCTTTGTATCAGAATACGGGAGATTATTGAAGTAGATGTTACTAACTTTTGTGAATGTTTTAATTGAAGGACACTCGCGTTGAAGACGACGAGAGTCAAACGAATTGTGGATATGATGATGGAATGGTCCGAGATATGACAAGAAGAGCATGCTCATTAAGGACCTAAATCGCGTAATGGTCGCTAACAAGGCTAATGGCAAGAAAAGCCCGTTAGGGCAAGCATTTACCAGGTGCACGTTTAAATTATTGCATGAATATAAATATGCAACAAATACGTAGAAACTGATAGTTGCATATGTAGATTGGAAACTTGAAAAACCTGAATAGAATACCTATCCAGGATATTGTTTCCAAGAGAACTAAATAGAGACATTACTTACATAGGGTGTGATGTGAAAACTATAAAAGGGTCGTGTATGTCATGTGTTAATCGCTTACTCTGGCCAAGTAAGTAGTGGCATATGATACCATGAGTTTCTTATAGCGGACACATTTACATCCGATGTAGTAAGGGCAGGGTGAATGGGACTAACTTAAAAAGTACCCAATTGGATCAAATAAGCAAAATATTTGATAATAATGTAAACGCACGGCCGTGTGACGGAAGCGTATTACATTAGGATAATGAGCCCGAGAGAAGGGACAAAGAAGCATGTAAAATGATTTAGACAAGTATTGGGAGGGAGTGTACTTACACTCGAACCCAGAAAACGCAAGCATGTAAAATGATTTAGACAAGTATTGGGAGGGAGTGTACTTACACTCGAACCCAGAAAACGCAAGCGTGTAAAATGATTTAGACAAATATTGGGAGGGAGTGTACTTACACTCGAACCCAGAAAACGCAAGCGTGTAAAATGATTTAGACAAATATTGGGAGGGAGTGTACTTACACTCGAACCCAGAAAACGCAAGCATGTAAAATGATTTAGACAAGTATTGGGAGGGAGTGTACTTACACTCGAACCCGGAAAACGCACACATGTAATATGATTTAGACAAGTATTGGGAGGGGGTGTACTTACACTCGAACCCGGAAAATGCGAATATGTCCCTAAACGAGTCGTTTTTGTAAAACGTCAAACTTAAGGACAAAGTCGGAATATAAAAAAAAATGAAAAAAAAAAATGAAGCGAGGTCTTAATGCATACCGGGAGGGTTGCAATAATAATGACTTCGGTAAAACACCCGGTGGATGGGTAAGAATTAAACACATGCGTAAACCAAGAGACGTGAATGCGGGTTGAAAAATCAAAGTAACTTGGATTACGAGTTATGACTATAAAATCTCGTATATAGAAATTGTGAGTAAATATGTTCAACTATTCGAAGCCGAATGGGTTGAATAAAGAATAAAGTTGATTGTTATAAGTGATGGATTTCACATTAATAGGTCGAACATGTTGAATACAATATAACGCCGAATGGCACAAAAGAGCGCTAGCCAGATAAAAGTAGTGTTAAATGCAAGAGAATAATGAGCCCGGTAATGGGATATAACCAAATAAGAATAAATTATGGACCGTCAATATCCTGGTATGGATAATTGACAAAAGTTAAAGAGAAGATCCTAAAATTAAAACTTCGGTTTTAGTAAGAAATAATGTTTTTACAAACATAAATTCTGATAGGAATTTAAATAGTAAGCATGAAAGATACAAGTCTTGACACTGATAGGCGCAAGACGATATATTCGAAAAGTGATATTTTCGAAAAATGAAATTTTGATATAAATTAAACATGATGTAACACAATCATGGTCAAGAAATGTAATGTGAAGTAGAATCACATTATAACCAAGCAAGCGGTAAAAAAAAAGTAACTGGACTAATAAGTCTAATTAGTGAGACCCGTCAAGGTAATTTAAATAAATTTGGTTTGCTTGTAAGCGGAGGATTCGGTATAAATGAACCGAATAAATAAAATTGAAAACAAAAGAAATCGTTGCGAAAAGTGAAAGATTTCACTAAAGACCTTTAAACGGGTCAAAGTTACGGATTCATAAAGAATTCGATAGTATACGAAAGTGATGAATATCACTAAGTTAATTAAACTAGTGGAAATAACGAGATTGCGTTATTTCAAGTTACATTATGCCGTATATAATACGTAGATGATTATTAACCAAAAAGATATTACCATACTTCTCTGGTAATACTAATAATTGGTTAAAGTATAAGTAATGTTTTAAAGATTCTTGGAACAGATACATTGAGTTAAACTCAATGAATTATGTAAGAAAAGGTTTCGAGGACGAAACCTCTTTAAGGGGGGTAGACTTGTAACACCCCGAAAATGGGTTTGGTAATCAAACCCGTTAATAATAAAAGACGGGTAAAGCACCGTTAGTGGTAAAATTTACCCGGTAAATATTAGGATTTAAATAATTAATCCTAATATTGAATAAAAAGTGAATAAAAGCTTTTAAGGAAAACAAGGTATATAGAAGGCCCAAGATAACGGGACTTAAAATAAAACGGGTTATGACTACCCCGAACTCACTAAGTTAAACTAGCAAAGTTTAACCTAGTTAACAAAACAAAGTATTGTTGAAAATAAATAGGTTGTAGCCTATTTATTAGTTAACAAAACTTGAGGGGCCAAAGGTGTAATAATCTAAAAGATTATTTACTAAAATCAAAAACAAAACACACACACATTTAGTGTGTTCGTGAATGACCAGGAGAAAGCTCCAAGGAGAGCCAAAACCTTAACTCCAACAAATCAACAAATTGAAGCTCAAATCAAGACCCAAATCGATGCATGAATGCATATAAATGATCACCTAGTCGTGGGGATCACAAGGTATGTCAAATTTTCAGTTTTGGTGATACTTTGAGATTATGATGAACAATCATAATCGAAATTTTGGAATGAATGTTGAATCTATGAGTGACATTGTGATTATATCTTGGTTTAGGAACAAACCCTAGTAGAAATCTTGATGAATTGTTGTCAAACTAGGGATTTGATAATTACCCTATTATGAGCTAAGTGGGTTTTGGTTGAATTGATGAAATTGATGTTCTAATGGTGTTTATAAACATCACACTAATTCATATGAATGAACTACTTGAACAAATTAGAGATTTTGTTAAGAGTTCATAAGTAACTAGAAGTGGGTTTTGTTAGATATGATGAAATCATGAAGAACTTGAAGTAATATCACTTGTATGTGATTAACAAGTAAACTAGGAAGTGGGTTTTTATGTAATAGTAAAGATGATGATAAGTTTATGTTTAAAATCATCATATTTGATAATAGAAACAAGGCACTCAAACAAATTAAGTGATTTGGGAACTTGTTCATACATGATTGAAATGGGTTTGAATGTTATGATGAAATTGGTAGCCATGTTCATGTAACTAAGTGTATAAGATCATGTTAGCTACTAATTGATAGATAGAACTTGAAATGTGCATTTATATGCTAAGGGGCGTTTGACTTTTAGTAGTCAAACCGACCATTAATAAGATCGAATGGTAATTGTGATAGAAAATATGTAAGATGGAATAGTCATAATTAATGATGACTAATATAACCGTCTTACGAATTATGATGATAGTTTGACGCTTGACAAGCTAGGTGGAGGCTTGGAAAGGAAGCGGGTCAAACGAAGCAAGAATGGTGGAAAAGCATAATTCGGATGCAAGGTAAGTATAGCTTACACTAGTCTTATATGTTAGAATATTCTCTTATCGTATTAGTTACGAATAAGATAAATACAGAATTGAGGTTGATGTTCCGACATGTAAACATACGGAACAAGGTAGTCGAGCGTGACAAGAAACCATGTTGATGGTTTAAAAGGAATTAAACGGTAAGTTGGTCATGCGTTGACCATAACTATTTGTTTTGAAAGACACTGTAAGGCGTAAGCCATGATAGGCTAAAAAGCGTTAAGAAAACGATTAATAAGTGAAATGAACACACGGTGTAAACCAAAGCGAGTCATATAGATGAGATGGTAATAAATATCATCTCGCCAACATAATCGTTCACTTAGACCAAATGGGTCAAAAGGTGAAAATATCACCCTTTGACAATAACGACTAATGATTATTGTCGAGCTATATTATTTCAGGTATAAATGTCAAATGGGTATTAGCAATACTATGAACTAGCGGTTATAAAAGCAAGGTATTAAAAACGGGTCAATATATTGATCTGCGCCAGGTATGTGAAATAGGGTAACACTCATTTAGAACATGTGGTTCAAGGGTGTTAAAAGAGGTCAAAATGGACGTTTGGTTACTTGATAAGTAAACCAAATGTTTTAAGTAATGGACATTACGTTTGGAAAGCTTAATGACTTTTCAAACAGAATCATAGGTTAAAAGAGGGATTTTGGGTCAAATATGCTTTCAAAAGTCCTTCATTGTTAATAAGAGACTAAATGGACCAAAACGCCCTTGGAGGCTAAATTGAGCAAACAACCTTTAAAAGTTGTTTGGAAATGATTTTTACGATTTAATAAATACTTAGGACAAGTATAGAAGTTGAAAGATGTATTACGTTAGTCAAACGGCTCTATTTGGGTCCTTGACGTAAAACAAAGAGTTAAGGGGTAAAACTTGGTTTGCATAGATTACCTTAGTAAAATCACCATAAATATAGTTGTGGTGGAAGTTCATTTGACAAATATTGCGAAAAATAGGATGCTAGAAACAAATAATTATGAATTATGCGGAAAAGGGTTTAAATACCCTTAACGGGTCAAAATAAGCATTTTAGTACAAACGGGTTTAAGAGTATACATAAACCCGTGAATTGAACCTAATATGATAGATAACATTGAAATTATAAGATTCATGTGATATAGGAATCAAACAAATACGTTTGTTTGATAAAACCGCGAATGGGTCAAAATTTGGTAAAAAAGGGAAATAAGCCGAAGACTTAAAAGTCTTAAATCTTGTTAAGCCGGACGTCGGATTTTAACTCCATATGATGGAGAATCAAATTACAAACATGTAGGAAGAAACGGTAGGTCAAACGGATAAGCGGTTTGAAAGATACGAAAGATTTCGTGTCAAATTACGGCAAAATGGAGAAGCTGAGTGCAGGGTCCACCGTAATTTACGGTACCACCGTAATTTACGGTGGAGCCAATAAAGCTACGGTGGGTTTCTTCTGAATTACGGCAGAAGAGTATTAACCCAGAAGCCACCGTAATTTACGGTGGAGGCCAGATTGATAATCTTGTTTTGGTGATCAATTGTTTCTTGGACTCGTTTAGACACGTTTTAAACCCCCGTAAGACTAATGTATTTCATGTTTATGAAATGTAGGTATATTTTGGATGCCGAAAGACGATCAAGCTCAACGAAGAACCGAACACGATAAATATACACGCTTCCGCACTTTGCCACGTTGTAAATTTTAAACAACGAATTTCGATCACGTTATGTAGAATAAATTATAAATTGTAAAAGTTTTTAAGAAACCCGTATTTCCGATGTATATCTAATCATTAATTACATGATTATTTTCCCAAGATATACGTTAAACCTTGATTTATAAGAACGGGTGTTACATACCCGTAGCCCAAAACCTCCGTAGGCAGCAAGATAACTCGTCAGCAAAAACTGGTTTTCCAGAGGGCGTCGGCGACGGCCCATATGGGCGTCGGCGACGGCCTCTCAAATGTTGGTTTTTCCTGCTGTGTTGTTTCGTCGTTCGCACGCACTAAAACTCGCATAACTTTCAACCCGTTTACCCGTTTAACCTCCAGTTTCTTCCTACATGCTTGTAAATTCACATTCTATCATATGAACTTAAAATTCCACCTCCGGGTTAAGGGAATTCCTATCTTACATGCATTCGGCTTATTATCATTTTCTAATTATTTGACCCGTTCGTGCATTCATCAACATAATCTGTTTATTTGACCTCAATCTCATATGAACTTAATAATTTCATTGACGCCTATCATAAAAGATTGAATTCTCGGATGCCATGCATCCTCTTAACCCATTTTCGCTCAAAAGCTTATTTTTGACCCGTTATGGGTAATTGCGCATTAAATGGACTATGACATACAAAACCCTATACTTTGCTTTCATACTTGACCAAGACATTACTCTAATCGAATAGCTCGTTTCCAAACGACTTTTAAGGTCGTTTGCCCGAAATACCTATCAAGGGCGTTTTTGTCAACTTTGCTCTATCCTTAACAACAAAGGACTTCCTTGCATAAGTAATCAATCCTACTACTTAGCTACAATTCTTAATCACACATACCTTGCTCGGATCAAAGCTAAGATCCATTTAATACTTCATCGATATAATACAATTCATTCCTATTTGACCTTGATTATCATACTTAATTAAGTTGCACATAACTTTACATAAACAACTAAGAAGTGATTACGAAAATCACTTACCTCATGCATCCGTGTTCATATTCGTTTCCTCGCCACTTCTTGACCCATTATCCTTCCGTGCTTGATTCCGTCTCGACATGATTCCTATACTTCCATGTCATCGAAATCACATTCTTATTAGCATATTCATTCGTACATGTTGACGATCATATCATTAGTCATTTCTAACAAGCATAACCCATATAGTCATATCCATATCCGTTTGCCCTCATGTAGTTCATCATGTCATTACATATAACGTGTATTGATGTAACATGTAACGTACGACTTCCTAATATCCTACCTTCACAACAAGAAGTTAAATTATGCTTCTTGTTCGTAGTTGACTTCCAGAAAGTCAACAATTCATTTTATTTAACTTTCAACTTATCATTTTATACCCGTATCATCATGATAGACTATACGGACGACACTATATACATTTTATCATACGATTGGTGTGCGTACCACCTTTTAAGCATAACGTACAACTAATTCATGCACAATCTTCTAAATTCATACACAGTTCATCAAATCCTTCTACTTATCAACATGTGGTATTTAAAATCACACATCAATAATATGAACATATTATCATTTTCATCATATCATCAAAACCCACTTCATAACTATTTTTCTAATCACTTACAAGTGATCTAATCTTAAGTTCTTCATAATTTCTTCATGCTTTTGATGTGTGTACTACCTCCTAAGCATAGTGTACAACTAGTTCATGCATATCCTTCTAATCTTATACATAATTCATCAATTTCTTCCTTCTAGTCAACATGAATCATACATGCATGAACATCAAACATACTAGTATCACATTTCTTTCAATTCCTCTAACAAGAATCCATCATACAAATCAAAATACATCAACATTCAACAAGAATTAGACATGGATGATGATTCAAATCATCATTCTCACTATAACTAATGGGTTTCACCCTTAAACATCAAATTAACCTAATTCATGCATAATCCATGTTCTAGATGATGATTCTAACACACACTCATTCTCAATTTCGGACAAATTCGCAATTTATATCATAACCCACTTCGTGAAAGATCACCAATCTAACTTTTAAGACATACCTTACGATCCCCTTGTGAAGGTGATCATTAATCCGTGTTTGGTTATGAATTTGAGCTTCGTTTAGCCTTCCAATTTGAGGAAATAGATGAAAGTTAGGGTTCTTGGCTCCAAGGGAGCTTCCTGCTCTTTCACGAACGCACTATGTGTGTTTGTGTGTGTGTTTTGTTATTTAGTAACCTAACTTTCATCTTATTCCATTTAACCCCTCCATGTTTACCACTAAAACATGATTGGCATATCTTTCATCTTTTTAATAGTTTTTATCATACACTTTATTAGGTTAAATCAATGAACTTTGATTCAAGCTGTGTAACACCCCAAAACCCGAATGTTTATATTCGTTGTGTTTGCAGCCGTTTGCGGTTGTGTTTGCAGCCGTTTAAACGCCCGTTTACGGCTGCAAATGCGGCCGCAAACGGCAGCGATTTCGCAGCCGTTTGCGAAATGCAGCCGCAAACGGGTGTTTAAACGGCTGCAAACGCAGCCGCAAACGGCTGCGAAATCGCAGAAAACTATTTTATATTAAAATACAGTAAACACTCGTTGGTTTATCTAATAAATTTTTTGGTTTTCAGGACGAGAAAGATGGATGCTGAAATGGAATTAGAAGAAATTAATCCGGAGCAGCCGCAAAAGCGGAAGCGTCCACCGGCGGATCCTCTCCTGAATCACCCGTATTTGGAGTTTCCTCCGGAGTCCGACGCTGCTCTCCGTTGCGACAAGCTTCGGAAGATGCACGTCGGTGCCCATTTTGCGGTTTCTTGGAAAACCCTCCGGGAGCTCGCGGCGGAAGATTGGGCGTGGGAGTTTGTTCCCCGTGATTCACCGTGGGATCGACTGTTTGAGCTAGCGTTTACGCCGAGCTACAGGGAGATACTGATCGAGTTCCTGTCGTCGTTCGAGTTTCATCCTCGTCGGCCAAATGAGGCTGTGGACCCCGCGCAGCCGGCCGAGGTTTCGTTTCGCATGGCTGGCTAGGCGCGTTCTATGTCACTTGCAGACTTTGCGGTGCATAGCGGTTTGTATACGGAGGCTGAGATCACTACGGATCTATATAGGATGGTACGTTTAACACAAATTTTGTATTGTTATTATTATTATTTTAATATATAAAATTTAAGATTTAATATTAATTTAACGTTTAATAAACATTCGTGTAAACAGGGGTTGGTAATTGTTGATAAACCCACGCTTTTAGGGTTTTGGACTCTGATCGCGGACATCGGTCAGTGGGACCACCACCAATCCAAGGGGAGGGTTACGACGATTAAGGATCCGCTCCACAGGTATGTTAGTTATTATTATTTTAATAATAGTTATTATTATTTAAATAGAAAATATATTTTTTTTAAACCTAAATTGTTTTTTATTCTAAACAGAAAACGGTTTTTTTTTAAACAGAATTTTTTTTAACAGATTTTTTTTAAACAGAATGTTTTTTTAAACAGAATATTTTTTTGAACATATTTTTTTTGACGATCTTAGTTTTGACGCTCGTAACGCGCGTGCGGTCCTAACGAGCGTCGAAACTAAGTTCGGCGTTAAATTTTTTTTTTATTATTTAGTCGAAGTCGAACCGTAAGGCGCGTAGGTCTCTAACGAGCGTCGAAACTGAGATCGTCGTTAAAATATAAAACTCCGATCTTAGTTTCGACGCTCGTTAGGGACCTACGCGCCTTACGGTTCGAGTTCGACTAAATAATAAAAAAAACGACGAACTTAGTTTCGACGCTCGTAAGGCCCGTACGCGCCTTACGGACGACGTCGACTAAATAATTCTGTTTAAAAAAAACAGTTTTCTGTTTAGAAACAGTTTTCAGTTTAGAAACAGTTTTCTGTTTTTTTTAAACAGAATTTTTTTAACAGATTTTTTTCAAATAGAATTTTTTTTAAACAGAATATTTTTTTAAACATATTTTTTTTGACGATCTTAGTTTTGACGCTCGTAACGCGCGTACGGTCCTAACGAGCGTCGAAACTAAGTTCGGCGTTAAATTTTTTTTATTATTTAGTCGAAGTCGAACCGTAAGGCGCGTAGGTCTCTAACGAGCGTAGAAACTGAGATCGTCGTTAAAATATAAAACTTCGATCTTAGTTTCGACGCTCGTTAGGGACCTACGCGCCTTACGGTTCGACTTCGACTAAATAATAAAAAAAATATATATTTTAACGACGAACTTAGTTTCGACGCTCGTTAGGCCCGTACGCGCCTTACGGATTAGTCGACGTCGTCCGTAAGGCCCGTACGCGCCTTACGGACGACGTCGACTAAATAATAAAAAAATATTATTTAACGACGATCTTAGTTGATGTCGTCTGATTATTATTTACTGACTGGTTTCCTTTTGTGCAGGTATTTGCACAAAATGATTTCCACTTCGATCACTGCTCGAAACAAAAGCCGGGAGTGGTGCACCAGCAGTGATTTATTTTTCTTATATTGCCTCTTATACAAGAGGCCGTGCGCTCTCGCCCACGGGTTGGCGCAATACTTCGCCTCCGCGCATCATCGACAGGAGCGCGGACAGTTATTCGGCGGCGCCTACGTGACTAGGATAGCCCTTTCGTTGGGCTATCATCCGGAGACTGACCGCGACAATGTAGGCCCGCCAGCACAGCCGAAGCGGATGGGGAAGAACGTTATATCCGGAATGCACGTTACCAAAGACTTCCCAGACGGGAAGCGGTTTAAGAAGCTGGACGGCACGCAATATCAGCTTGAACAGCTACCGGAAGAGTTCCCTCCGTATTATCCCATGCACGATCCGGAGCCGCCGGAGCCGTATGAGCCGGCCGTCGTCATTCCGCAGCCACCACCGCCGCTTGGACCACCAGGGGCGCCTCAGTTCCCACACCATGTTTGGCCCGGTCCTGACCAATCACATCAGCGGCAGCTTCGGTTAGCTGAAAGGAACAATTATCTGTTGGAGTGGGTGGCTACGGCGCTGCAGCAGCAGCGACAGCATGACGGGTTAGCTCCACTACCCTTCATTACGGATGCGGAATGGGATCAGCATCAGCATCAGCAGCAGCAGCAGTAGTAGTATTTTATCATTTTGTTATGTATGCATGCACAAACTTTTATTGTATATATCAAACTCTTGTATATTCTGAAAGGTTATATAACATGTTCTGTTGTATAGATAAAGTTCTGGAAGTTTATATATAACAGGTTATTTAACATATTCTGTGTGGAAATAAAATTCATAAGGTTATATACGCTGCGTATTGACCTATACGCAGCGTATATAAAGTGTTCATATACGCTGCGTATTGACCTATACGCAGCGTAGATAAAGGTTTATATACGCTGCGTATAGGTCAATACGCAGCGTATAAGCTAACTAGTGTATATAAGAATTAAGTTTCATATTCTAACAGCTCTTGACAGAGGATAAACTGGTTAAGACGTTGCGGTTATAAACGATAGGTCACGAGTTCGATCCTTGCAAGGGCCTGTTCTTTAAAGAAGACCCCCTTTTTTACAGATTTTTGATATATTTACACTTTGGTCCCTGAAGTTTCAATTTTTACACAAATGGTCCCTGAAGTTTCGAAAATTTACATAAACGGTCCCTGAAGTTTCATAAATTTACAAAAATGGTCCCTGATGTTTCAAGGTATTACAAAAATGGTCCCTAAGGTTTCGAAAATTGACAAAAATGGTCCCTGTACTGTTCAGTTAAGTATGCTAACTGAGTTAGTGTTTAAAGAAGAAATCTTTATATGAAAGTTAACTTGGCTAAAACATTCAGTTAAAATAGTTTCAATAATGACCATATTAGTCCCTGAAGTATGAGTTTAATAAAATGACTAAATATTAACGTAACTTTTTTTAGCGTTTCATGTCTCTAACTGATTTGAAGAATTTGGTACAAGAAACGGGAAAGAAGTATGGTTACGTAATTGTTACCCGTTACGTAGCGTATATAAAACAGCTGCAAATTTGGGGTCATTTTGGTAGGTTTGAAGTGTCAAATTTTTGCCAAGTTTGTATACACAGCGTATAGGTCAATACGCAGCGTATACAAACCTTGCAAAAATTTGACACATCAAACCTACCAAAATGACCCAAAATAAGCAGCTGTTTTATATACGCTGCGCAATACGCAGCGTATATAAACCTTGTTTTCTGTGCAATGATTGGTTATCAGGCACTGAGATCTATGGTCTATCTACGCTGCGTATTGATCTATACGCAGCGTATAGGGTTAACCCTATACGCTGCGTATTGACCAATACGCAGCGTAGATAAACCCTAATTTTGCTAGGGTTTGGTGTGTCAATAGGCACTTTAGTGTGCCAATAGGCACACTAAAAAAAAACCTTAAACATCCACCACCACCAAAAACCTAAACCCCCACACCCCCCCTCCCATTTTTTTTTTGCCGAGGGGGTGGGGGTGAGGGTTTAGGTTTTTGGGTGGTGGTGGGTGTTTAGTTTTTTTTTAGGTTTTGGGGGGGGGGGGGGGGGGGGGGTTGGGGGAGGGTTAGGTTTTTTGGGGGTTTTTTTTTTTTTGGTTTTTTATAGTTTTTTTTTGGTTTTTTATTGCCCGGAGGGGGGGGGTTAGTTTTTTTTTTTAGGTTTTTGGGGGGTGGGGGGTTAGGTTTTTTGGTGAGGTATAGTTTTTTTTTTGTTTTTTGTTTTGCCCGGGGTGGGAGGGGGGGGGGGTTAGGTTTTTGGGTGGTGGTGGGGTGGGGTGGGGTGGGGGTGGGTGTTTAGGTTTTTGGTGGTGATGTAGTGGGTTTAGTTTTAGGTTATTGGACACTTGTCACTCTATAAATCCTTCTTACACTTCTTAGAATTAGAAGACTTTGTAGAATAACTTGACCCAAAGATAAAACAGTTACTTATGTTCTTGAACATTAAATGGACTTTTGTAATGATATGAATTTGGTACGTAGCTAATGTATTCATACTGAATAATTTCCAAATTGAGAGTTTTGAATATCAAGATTATGCAACACATGAAACATGTTGCTTTATGGTGACTTTAGTAACGTCATAAGCGAAGACACTAAACTTATTCCATATAAGAATCTGCTTCTAAGAGGGTTTTGTCTGTATCCATTAGTCCATTCTATTCAAATTCTTCAGCATGATAGAAGACACCAAAAGTTAATTATTGGTAATTGTATGTTCCTCAATGTATCTATTTTGTCAAATATACTAAATAAGATCATTGTAGATGTTGTTGGCTGGATTGTTGCGTGTAAGCAACAAAGGGGACGACTTCCAATGGAGCCCTTACCACTTCCAAACCATACCCTTTATTGTAGAGAAAAGTTGTGTTAATTCTCTTTATACATGTTCATATGACGTGTTACTCTCTGTCTCATTCAGCATATTTGTGTTCTTCATTTTTTAAGATGTGACAAACATGAACACAATCTAATGTGTTCACTGTAATCGTCTCTCCATAGACCTTGTCGCTTTTCAGAGAGTTACTTGTTCACTATGTATCGATGGCCAACAAACTTGAACCCGATGGACCAACCTAAAACCCAAAACATTTGAGACATAATGCGATGGATTCGGGTATGAGATTAGTTTTAAATGTTTTTTAGGTATGAGATGAGTATGGTATTAAATGATACCCGTCACAATTACCGAAGCTCACATACCTATCTACCCGAAGTATACCTGTAAACATTTTCTTTTGAGTATGGTATTAAGTAGCTTTCTATATTTTTAATTTGCTTGCATAAATTATAAAAATAATTATAATAGTAGGAAACTTATTTGAAAAATCCACTGGATAATAATTAACAAGCTAACAGGCATTGAGCCGAGCATGAGACATTGAGACACAATTTTAAATCGGGTCTAAAATCAACTTGGTAAATGATCTCCTTAACCTTTTTTAATATTATTTCAATCGATAAATAAGGAGACAATGAAAAATGTGTCTTTGTGAACACGAGCTACTTTTATAATGTGTATCTGGATAACTTGCATGTCATCAAACGTTTTGTAAATTTTGTTTTGATGAATTCACTTTTAGTTGTGTATTGTATGTGCAATGGATTTTATTTATTAAATATGTGAAGATGTTTTTTAGATTCTATTAAAAATGTGTTACATGATGTTTGATGAGAACTGAGAAGACATCAACTAATTATCATACTACACTAATAGTGTCTCCAACAGATTGATATTCACCTGGCTGCTTGTTCCCTACAACTCTCTTACCCTTGCTTAATTTGTAATTTAAAGCACGTACTTGCCTATACCTTATAGTAGTAGGTAAAGGGTCCATCATAAGCAGACTATCACCAATAATCTTACCCATGTTGATTCTGCAAGAACTTAGAAATGGCATTATCACTTCCACAAGTAAAACAAGGAATATTCACTAAAGAAGGATATTCACCCCATAATTTCTTCACTTTGCTAAAATACTAAGCACCGAAGCGAAAAAAATGCTAGACATTGTACCAACGTTACATAGAACCCAAATAAGAGACTTTATACATGTCAAAAGTAACATATATTAAGTAGAGGCCTGGATGATTAAGGTAACAAAATTTATTAAGTTTGGTGAAGGTAACAAAGTTATTAGGTTCACTGAAAGTAACTTATATATTATGTAGAAGCTTAAACGATATAGAAATGGTAACTAAAATGTTAATTTGGGTCTACCCGACAATCTAAAATGAAGAAGTAACTATCGGAGTTATTAGATCGTTTCTTGTCAAGAACAACGGTATCAAACTGTAATCAACAAGAACTCGAACCAAAAGCTTTATTAACCAACAGACTTGATGATTACAACTGAAAACAAAGAAAAGAACAAAGATACAACCAAAATTAACTCTCAACCCTCAACTATAGATGATTATCAACACGATAATCATCGATTCTCACAAGATCTCACAACAAGATCACTGATACAAAACAAATCAGTGATTAAGCGGACAGAAACCCTAAGTGATGTTTAGAGAGAGAAACGAGAGAAAATTCTGGAAACAAAATATCTTGACTGAATGATAACAAGTTAGGTGAGAAACTCTTATACGCGGGTGTTAAGTAGATCCCAACCCGGGTCTTGTAACACAACTGCAATAAGCCCAAAAACAAAGCAGCAGCCCAACATAAGTCGAAGCCCAGTAAGTTGTCCAGTATCCAGCAGTCAACTTGTCCAGTATGTATGTCCAGTTAACATCCAGCAACATGTAACAAAAAATAACCAAAATATTAAAAAACTAATACATAAGTTGAATGTACACATATTAAACTGATACAAGGTATATGTATATATTTTAACATTTCTTCGCTCTTTTTTTTGTATTCCCATCAATCAACATACGAGCCAACCATTTAATCTAGCTGTCTATCATTAGACATACAAGTTTTCTTGAGGGAAAAAGTAAAGATCCTTTTGAACTTGATATGCTATTGTGCCTTGAATGTGCCCATATCCTTGTGACTTACAACTCTGTCCAAATATCATATTTGTGCAGCGGAAGAACAAGATATTAAGCGTTCTGATAATATATCTTGGTGACATAGCGAAGAAGCCATGCCATCACCATACCATCACAACTTGAGTCAATTTGAGGAGTTTGCATGTGATCAGTGACGGATTCAGGAATTTTCTTCCAAACCGAGGGGGTTCCTAGGAACCCAGGAACCTCCCTGGATCCGCCACTGCATGTGATTCCTCCGGTGCCTATGTGACCCCTCCAGTGCCTATAATCCAAATGGAATATGAGAAGATCAATGGTTTCAAATTAATTACAATTAAGATTGAATCATCCTTGAATTTCAAGAAGAAATACCTTCATACCGAATATTAGGGTAATTATGGTTTATACGTCAAGAAATTTATAGAAAAACACAAAAAAATTTGATGAACTAATTAATGATCAAGATAAGAGCAATGACTGTAGACCCAACTCATCGTTCATAATTTGTTTATGTCGAACATAACAATTAGTTACAGCAAACAACAAACATACCTAGTAAAATCCCACTCATAACACGGTATTGCTTGGGTCTGTTGAGTGTAATACGAAGGCAAATATTTCCTCTATCATAAGAGATGTATCCCAAGAGACAAAGAGACTGCACCCGGTGACACACTATACTTATATAACCACTAATAATTATTTTTCCTTTATTGTAGTATAATGGTTATGAGATCAAATGCTTGTTATGTAAAACAGGTACATACATTAGTAAATAAGTAGATCAAAGCCGAAGAGACAAGTCAAGATGATTTAGATCATCTTCAACACTCTCACCCTTATAACCACAATCCACATTTATTTCCATTTCGTGCGAACCAGAGAATTCTTGATGTTGAATCCCAACAACCACAGGCTGCTGCACCTGTCCAACATGGGTTGAACCGTTAGAATCTACCCCAGACCCAGAGTACACGCGGTTCCAGTCGGGTTTATGTCTTGCAGCTGAGCTCAGTTCGCGGCTTTTCTTGGCTAAGGTTCTTTCGATCTTGTGAGCATTTTGGTGGCCTCCGAATGCTTGTGGGCTGTAGAACGTTCTACTGCAATAACTGCACGAGAAAACACGTTGCTCGGCGTTGTGTAAGGAAGATAAGAACAAAGAAGACGACGATGAAGGGTGATCGCTTTCGGGTTGGCGTAGATTGAGGAAACTCATGGTTATATGAGTCAATAACAGCGAAGTACAGGTTGGTTGAAGAACGTTAGGTTTATATATATAGACTTGTAATTAGCAAAAAAAAAAAAAAGTCATGCTAAAGTCTTTTTCTTATTGGAGTAACACATGTAAACAGTAAACTAATAGACATATCTTGTCAGATTTAATTAAACATAAGAAAACCATTTATTATTATTAATATTACTACGAATATTATTGTTATTATTATTTGATAGGGTTGAACTTGAGAGAAACTAGGGAGAAGATGGAAAACGAATTCACTGGATAATCTCCAGGAATAGATAACATTGAATATTTAAACAAACCAAACCATAAGTTACGGAAACAACCCACAAGAAACAAAAGAAAACCATATTGGTCCCTAACCCACGCAAAAAATAAATAAACTGAAAATAAAACTAATTTATCGTAACAAGACTCCCTCCTTAGCCACTTTTGTCCTCAAGAGTGAGCTCCATGAAATCCGGGAACCGCAACTTTAAATCATCGAGAAATTCCCATGTCGCGTCTTGAGTCGTCTGCCCCTTCCAATGCACTAATACCTTCATGGCTGCACGATGACCTCTCTTTACCAACTTTCGATCCAACACGGCCTGCGGCTGGAAATTGAACCGAGCTTCAAGCGGAATAGGAACAACCTTCTCCGGCGGCCCATCCGCCTCCTTCAACAGTGACACATGGAAGACCGGGTGAATATGCGCCTCCTCCGGAAGATCTAATTTATACGCGACCGAGCCCACCTTTTCAATTATCAAAAACGGTCCGAAATACTTTGGAGTCAGCTTCGAATGTTTGTGAACCCTTAATGAATTCTGCATGTACGGTTGAAGTTTGAGATACACCCATTGACCCGCTTCGAACTCTCTCTCCGATCTCTTTTTGTCAGCTTGTTGCTTCATTCTGTTCTGAGCCTTCAAAAGTGATTGTCTAAGTACCTTTACTGCAGCCTCGCGATCCCGCATTACCTCATCAACTTCCCCATCGACAGCATCCTTCGGAACGTACGGAATGTGTAAGGGTGGAGGGTACCCGTACAATGCTTCAAACGGAGACCGTTCCAAAGACGAATGGAACGTTGTGTTGTACCACCATTCCGCCGTCGTCACCCACTTAACCCACGAATGAGGACGTTCCATTACCATACACCGTAAATACCCTTCCAGACACCGATTAACCACCTCGGTTTGACCATCCGATTGTGGGTGATACGCCGTGGAAAGTCTCGCTTCTATCCCTTGTAGGTGTAAAAACTCCTTCCAAAACGAGCTCAGAAAAATCGGGTCACGATCAGACACTATCGAATTCGGGCACCCGTGCAATTTGTACACGTTATCAAAAAAAACTTGAGCCACATCCCTAGCCGAATATGGATGGCCCAAAAGCATGAAGTGCCCATATTTAGTCAAACGATCAACCACCACAAAAACCGTATCCTTACCCTTAACTCTCGGCAACCCACCAATAAAATCCATCGAGATATCCGAGAAAATCATTTCCGGTACAGGTAAAGGCTGCAGTAATCCCGCCGGTGCTGTGTTCTCGGTTTTCGCCCGCATGCACACGTCACATTTGCGTACCACCCTTCTGACCACCTTATTGATTCCCCGCCAGTGAAATAACCCCTTAACCCGTTGTACCGTGGCCCTTACCCCGGAATGGCCACCGATCGGCGATTCATGGCACAGTTTAACCATATCCTCACGTAAACCCGAGTCGTTACCCACCACTATGCGATTATCCCGAGCCAACCATCTACCGTTCCACTTGTACTTCGTGTGACCGACTCCCTCCTTAACCCGAGTCACCAATTGCTGCAAATCCACATCATCCCGCTGACTAGCTACTATTCGATCTAATAATAGGGGCTCCAATTGTGAAACCGCCGTGACAAATAGTTCGGACCCTTGCACGCGGGACAGTGCGTCGGCGGCAACATTATCTCTACCCTTTTTGTATTCAATGGAGTAGTCGTACCCCATGAGTTTCGCTAACCATTTATGCTGGAGAGGAGTGGTTACCTTTTGAGAAAGCAAGTGTTTAAGACTTTTTTGATCCGTGCGTATAACAAACGGTCCCGTGATTAAGTAGTAGTGCCACTGTTTCACCGCTAACATAATTGCGAGGAGTTCTTTCTCGTACACCGATAATGCATTCTGTCGGGGTGATAACGCCTTGGATAAAAAAGATACCGGGTGTCGGTTTTGCATCAACACCGCCCCTACTCCTCCTGCTGAGGCGTCGGCTTCGATGACGAACGGTTGGGTGGGATCGGGTAATGTTAAAACGGGGGCTGATGTGAGGGCTGATTTGAGTCTCTCGAAAGCGTCTTGCGCATCCGGTCCCCAATTAAACGCATCTTTTTTTAACCGGTCGGTGAGAGGGCGAGCAATCACTCCGAAGGAGCGAATAAATCGACGGTAGTATCCGGCTAACCCCAAAAAACCCCGGAGCTGTTTAACTGTCTTCGGTACCGGCCATTGTTGAACCGCTTCAATTTTTTTCGGATCCGTGCTCACCCCTTCCCTTGCGATTACATGGCCTAAGTATTCAATCGCACGACCCCCAAAAACACACTTGGACTCCTTGGCGAACAACCTGTTAGCTTGCATGATCGTGAGGACTTTTTCCAAGTGAACCCAATGGTCTTCTTCGCTCCGACTGTAAACGAGTATGTCATCAAAAAAAACCAGCACCCCTTTCCGGAGCATGGGTTTAAAGATGTGGTTCATTAACGCTTGGAAGGTAGCGGGCGCGTTGGTCAGCCCGAAAGGCATGACCAGAAACTCGTAATGACCCTCATGCGTCCGAAACGCGGTTTTCGGAATGTCTTCCTCTGCCATGCGGACTTGATGGTATCCCGATCGTAAATCTAACTTCGAAAAAAAAGTCGCTCCAGCTAGCTCGTCTAACAGTTCATCAATGAGCGGAATGGGAAACTTATCTTTCACCGTAGCTTCGTTAAGGCGTCTATAATCCATACACATGCGCCACTGACCGTCTTTCTTTTTTACGAGAACGACCGGGGCTGCGAAGGCGCTTTGACTGTCCCGAATCACCCCCGAATCAAGTAACTCCCTTGTCGTTTTCTCGATCACATCTTTTTGGACAGCCGGGTACCGATACGGACGCACGCTAATGGGTGCCGTCCCCTCCTTTAGCACGATCTTATGATCAAACCGACGCTGCGGGGGCAGCCCGATAGGCACCTCAAAAACCCGAGGGAACCGCGCCACCAACCTCTTCCACTGGCCGGCTTCCGTCTCGTCAACCGGTACATTAACCACCCGCGAATGGTAAGTGTTATCCCTTTCCCCACCAGTTAGTTGTAGACTAAAAAATTGAGAATCGCCCGTGCGTACATACTTACCCATTTTTTCCAAGGAGCAAACCGCGAAGAGATTGTTTTGTAGGCCCTTTAGCTCGTACCGTTTCCCCTCTAATTCGAACTTCATCGTCATTTTTTGGAAATTCCACAAAATGTCGTTTAAAGGTAGAAGCCATTGCACTCCTAGGATCATATCGTAACTCTCGAGTGGCAACAATAAAACCTCGGTTTTGAACCAATTCCCTTGCATATTCCACTGGAAGTCCTTACACACTCGAGTGCTTGTAAGTTTTTTTCCATCCGCCACCCCCACCGTCACGGGAGGAATGGACAACGAATCACATTCCAATTTTTTTGCCAATTTTTCCTTGAGGAAATTATGAGTCGACCCAGAATCGATAAGGATATAAAGTTGACGCGTACCCATTGAACCGTTGACCCTCATGGTTGAGTAGGATGACATGCCCGTAAGTGCGTGTATGGAAATCTGATGATCCTCTTCCTCCTCCTTATCGGATTCTGCTTCAGTTTCGGCTTGGTCTCCTTCATCATCGGCCTCAATAATGTAAATCTGTTTACGCGGGGTGGCGCACTTATGACCCGGCACGAACTTCTCCGTACACCAAAAACATTCGCCCTTGGCCCGTTTCTGCTCTAGTTCCTTGCTGGAGAGACGACGTTGGTTGTTGCTCGGTTTATACGATCCGGTTGTGGTGCGGTTGTTGTTGGGAGTAGGTAAAAGAGGTAGTTTCGCGGCATTTGTTGGCGGGGTGATCTTGTTGTTCGAGGATTTGGAGAAACTCCCACCCCCTTTAGATCCGGCCCATTTTTCTTCCCACGTTTCATTATTGAGGGCTTGCGTCTTCGCTAAACTGTAGGCCTCATGCAAGGTACGGGGTTTGAACATCTTAACCGGACCACGGATTTCCGGTTTCAATGCCTTAATGTAAAGGCTAACAGCTTGGGTTTCGCTTAAAGTTACTTTGTTCAACAGTGAATCAAAGGCGGTATTCAGCTCCTGTAGCGAACCAGTTTGGGTGAGGGAAGCCATCTCTTCTAACGGGTCTTCAAATAAGGCATCCGAGAACCGAGCAGAAATCGAACGCACATACTCATCCCAAGGAACCTCGGCTACGGTGGCGTTGCGAGTCTTCATGAATGCCCGATGCCACTGCAAGGCGTCGCCTTCAAGATGAACGGCGGCACAACGCAGTTTGGAGTCGGGAGGGGTATCATCCATGGCAAAAAAGTGTTCGCAACGATAAACCCACCCTTCGACATCTTCACCCGAAAACTTAGGAAATTCAATCTTACCGATACGGAACGGCTTAGAGTTCCGTCCCTCAGCATCCCCTCCGGAAGAGCCGAACGAACTCCCCGAAGAATTAACCGATTTGTCACGAACATGCTTCAAGATTTCTTCCTGTTGTTTGGACGATTGCTCCTGTTGCTTCATTAGCGCGGCGAGGGCAGTTTGGATATCAGAAATTGCTTTGTCGTGAGATTTCAGGGTGTTGTCGATCTCATTGCTGCGTGTGTTGGTCATGGCGACGGCAAAGAGTAGTTCCGATTGGGGATCGGAACGGCTCTGATACCCTTGATAGGGTTGAACTTGAGAGAAACTAGGGAGAAGATGGAAAACGAATTCACTGGATAATCTCCAGGAATAGATAACATTGAATATTTAAACAAACCAAACCATAAGTTACGGAAACAACCCACAAGAAACAAAAGAAAACCATATTGGTCCCTAACCCACGCAAAAAATAAATAAACTGAAAATAAAACTAATTTAACGTAACATTATTAATTCAAGTTTCCATAGGTATTGGCCTATTGCATATCATGGTACCATACAAATAATGATACCCCTAATATAGGAATCATCAACTATATAAGAATTATTTGCTTAATTAAGGTGGAGGGTTCAACCTTTCAAGGTTTGAGTATAAGAGCATTTAAGATTTAAGATTAAGTTAGTTTGTTCATAAAAAAACATTAGAATTATTTGTTATTCTGTAACTACATTTAGGGTTTATTAATGCATGTATTCATCAGTAAATATTTTAGTTTTAATAATGTAGTGTATTCACTAGTGAATTCATGTATTCACTCCCTTCTAAATAAAATGATTTTCTTTGAGTCACATGTAATTACTTCTTCTTATTTACTAATGACACAACATAATTTAACCACTGAATGTAATTACGTCTTCTTATTTACTATTGACACAACAAAATTCTAGATGGTGATGAGTAGTGTTTTAAATTTTTTAAGTATTTGTTTTAATTATTTAAATAATATTTTGTTTGAAATTCAATTTGTTTTTTTTTAATAAATTGCTTAGGTTTTTTTAGGTATTTGTTTTAACTATTTAAATAACATTTTATTTAACCTTTAAACTAATTTTTTTATTAACTTGTGTATATTAACTTTAAAAAAAATCTAACAACGTAACTATGTTTATTTATTTTCAACACTACGATATAAATTTATTGAAAATTGATATCACGTCTTCGTATCAAACCTAATAAATGGTGATGAATATATATTTTTTTAATAATATATTATTTAGCATTTATTTTTTCTAGAGGGGGGTCCACGCGATGCCCCGAAAAACACAAACATGGATAATCGTGAAAAATGATAATATTATTTTATTAAAGAAAATTATAGCATCACCATACTTAAATTAAAGGGGATAAAATGCTTTTTTTACGATGTAACTTTTTTAAATACCATATTTGAAAAATTATGCCGTTTAAAAATTGTGGGGGCATCTTGTTTTAAAAGGAAACAATATTATTGTACCATATATTTTAAATATTGTAATTACTTGAACTCTTAAAATTATATAAAGTTACATGTTGGTCCTCATATTTACTATATATATATATATATATATATATATATATATATATTTGTAATTTCAGGTGTATTATTAATTACTTTTGTTTCTCATTTCTTCTCCCCAATTAACTAACTTAAGTTTATGAACAACGCCGCTGTCCTTTGCTTACCGTATGGGGGAGTTGGATTTCGGAGATTAATCACTGCACACAGGGAGAGGAGTGAAGAGGAGAGAGGGGTGTATAGTGGGTCTTACTCTCTTCCAACCAATCATACATTTTCCTTTTTTTTAAATGGTTTGGGTGAACCACCCCTTATGATCAAATGGCAAGAGGGCAGTTGACATGGCAAGAAATCATTAGGTGGGTGAAGAGTTTACCTCTCCCTAAGAGGTGACCACCCCTTACATGAGGTAAACTCTCCACCCACCCAATGATTTCTTGCCATATCAACTGCCCTCTCGAACTCCCCTTTTGCCCTTTAATCACAAGGAGTGGTTCATCCAAACCATTTTTTTAAAGGAAAAATGTATGATAGGTTGGAAGAGAGTGGGTCCCACTATGCACCCCTCTCTCTCCTCTTCCCTCCTCTCCCCTTGTGCATTGATTAATCACCGAAATCTAACTCCCCCACGCGGTAAACAAGGGATGGCGACAGTGTTTGTCACACCCCCAAAAATCCACACGCGGAGTATCACCGCTTGGAGGCGTAACTGACCAGGATCAAACCACCAATCATATTAAACAAGCATGTAAGTAACCATAATTCAACCAATAATATGAAGGGTGTTCAAAAACCAAAGCATAGTTACATGTTTAGCGGAAGCATAATTTGTAAAACCCATAGCAAGTATTAAATGTGAAATAAAGTAATGTTTAAAGCATGGCACACATTGCCATGTCCCACAACGACCGTTCCTCCCTGTGCAAGCTCCATGGGTACCTAATGACCTGCAAGGCATGTAGCAACGAATCAACAACAAAGTTGAGCGAGTTCACAGTTGGTTGTTTGGTTATAGTATTCATTTCGTAAATCGTATGTTCGTTTTGTAAACCATGTATCGTATTAATCCTTATCGCGGCCAATCCAGGCATATGTGCGATGATTAGTGGGGGCTTCCCATGTTGTTACAAGACCACGCGTATCGACTGCTACGAAAATGTAAGAGGTGCCCTAAGTCAATGTCTATCAGCATTGACCCTTTGCCCATAGTCCATTAGTACACGCCCATCCGACTAGCATGGTGTGAGGTTTGTTAAACCTAATAGCGCTATTAACTAATGACCCGCTCGCCCTAGGCCTCGGCGATTAAGTCGATAATTGAGGGACTTCCTTTGATAGAGGTGATGGTCTTAAGATCGTGTACGTAGGCTTTACGTACGTGCCCTTCAATCCGAGGACAGTAGTAAGTATAACTGTACGTAGGTTTTACGTACGTGCCCTTCAACCCGAGGACAGTAGTAATTAGTTTAATAGTTGTATGAGTAGTTATCCAGTCCCATTCCCAACCCCTGGGAATCCCATGCCTTGGCTAGTGTGAACTCACCTTGGTTTGCTCGGTATGCTCAAAGGGTTACACGTTCACAATTAATCAATCACGACCTATAGTACGCACGTGTATATGATCAGTTTAAGTTCGTATGTCATTTATGTCACGAAGTGTGTGTTTAAGCAGTTATCACATTTCATATGTGCAGTTAGTCAAAACCGTACAATTCATGCTTGACAGGATAAACAGGCAGTTAACATACTTCACCAAGTTAACACACTTAACAGGATTCACACACTAGCAATGTTACATGTCTAACAGAGTTATATACGTACTTAACAAGGTTAACAACTTAACATGTTTAACCACAAAACAGGCCTAACAGTTGGGCCGAAATCACTTTTTGGGTCGAAATCCCTTCAATGACGAAATCCCTTTGGATTTCGTCGATATGTGTTTTCGTCGAGGTGTATCATCATCAAACAGTTACACCCTACAATAATCCTAATCATCGGTTATAGTTACATGATCAAGCATCTCGAAATCATTCAACAAATCATCAATGTAATTACAAAACAGTAACACGAACCTATACAATACTCAATTAATGAAATCCTCAAACATGAAATCATATCATCCCTATAATTAACAGTGGCCGACAACTACTAAACCTCTATGTTATATGATTGGGCCGATCACTATTTAGTGGACTGCATCCCCTGAAAAATTCTAGATAGTTATCTATATCATGCACATGTAATTGTGTGTATTAAATTAAGAATCAGTAGCTTTATTGGGCCTTTCAAACACTGCACATGATAGAGTTATTATTGTCAAATAAGCGCATGAACTTCAATCATCATCAATAAAATATATGCACAACCATCTTGTCATCATGCATTTATAATCATCATCCAATTAACAGTTCAACCTACGCATATATATACATGTATCATTCAGTCAAACATGTTTAGTCGTATAACATTCAGATTCAGACCGATCAAGTTTAATGTACAGAACCATATACGATAGCCTATAACCCTATAATGAATAACTCTTCAACCAACATGACATCAAGCATCACCTAAAATCACAGAATCATGGTTCTACGTACACATTTAACAATGATATCAAAGAATAATTCATGTACAGTTTGAACACTAACCAAGATAGAAAGCTAATGAATTGATCGGAAAAGGAGACTCCGTAGGTTTGTAGTTGCCGTCACAATTAGAGAGGTGCTCTAGGGTTTCGGTTTTCGGTGATTAGACTATTACGTGAAGTGGGGAACAATATATATAAACCCATTACTACTGGGCTGAAGCCCATAAGCTTTTCGTTGGCCTCTTGTGGACGAAAACACATGAAGTGTTTTTCGGCCATGGGATGTTTTCGTAGAGAGGTTGTTTGGCAAGGTTCCATGTTTTTATAATTATGTAATTCAAATCCTTAATATAAGATATGTATAACACATACACATATAATATACACATTCACTAATCAACACTCATATTGCACCTTAAACAATTATTAAGCACACTTAACAAATAAGTACAAAGTTAAATCGGATAGAGACCTTGAAAACTCGGGTTGTCACATTATCCCCAACTTGAAAGAAATTTCGTCCCGAAATTTAGCACGTGGTTACTGAGGAAGCTAGTTGTGTTGCGTAGTTTATTGGTTTTCCTGGGGTGTCACAACATCCCCCCGTTGATTTGGAATTTCGTCCCGAAATTCTGTAGTAGCTTCAGCCTCAGTTGTGGTTGTATTGTTTCCGAATAACTGGGGATATCTAGTTTCATTTGATCTTCTCGTTCCCAGGTGAACTCTGGGCCACGACGGGAGTTCCAACGAACTCGAACAAGAGGTATTCTGGTGTGCTTGAGGACCTTGACATCCCGGTCCGTGATTTCAACTGGTTCCTCGACGAATCGTAACTGATCGTCGATAGTGAGCTCCTTCAAAGGAACTATGAGGGTCTCATCTGACAGACACTTCTTCAGATTCGACACGTGTAAGACATTGTGAACTGCGCTGAGTTCAACTGGTAAGTTCAGTCTGTAGGCTAGTTTGCCTATTTTCTCAATGATTTCGAATGGCCCGACATATCGCGGATTGAGCTTGCCTCGTTTGCTAAAACGAACCACACCCTTCCAGGGTGAAACTTTGAGTAGCACTCGATCCCCAACCTGGAACTCGAGTGGTTTCCGGTCCTTATCAGCGTATTCTTTCTGACGGTCACGAGCTGCCGCCATTCGTTGTCGTATTTGAGCAATTCGTTCTGTTGTGTCTACCACAAGTTCTGGACCAGTGATCTGACTATCTCCCACCTCTGCCCAACAAAGAGGTGACCGGCATTTACGCCCGTACAATGCCTCAAACGGAGCCGCTTTAATGTTGGTGTGGTAGCTGTTGTTGTACGAGAACTCCACTAACGGGAGATGTTTTTCCCAGCCGTTTCCGAAATCGATTACACATGCTCGAAGCATGTCTTCTAAAGTTTGAATAGTGCGCTCAGACTGCTCATGTCTAAACGAGAACCAAAAGATTTGTGCATTGCTTGCCACAGTTCTGAAGTAAAACGTGCGTCACGATCGGAGATAATGGAGATTGGCACTCCGTGCCTTGAAACCACTTCTTTTAAGTAGATGTCTGCTAATGTGGAGAACTTATCCGTTTCCTTGATAGCCAAGAAGTCTGCAGACTTTGTGAGTCGATCCACGATCACCCAGATAGTATCATTCCCACGTTGAGATCTAGGCAGGCCAGTAACAAAATCCATGGAATTTTGCTCCCATTTCCATTGTGGTATCTCTGGTTGTTGGAGTAGGCCCGATGGTTTCTGATATTCAGTCTTGACTCTCGCACAAGTCAAGCACTTGCTGACGTAAGTTGCTATATGAGCTTTCATACTTGGCCACCAATATGTAATTTTCAAATCGTGGTACATCTTATCCGAACCAGGATGTACTGAGTAGTGAGACTTATGAGCTTCATCCATTACAAGCTCGCGTAACTTGCCATAGAGTGGAACCCAAATGCGTCCTGTTACATAGTAGGCGCCGTCTGCCTTTTGTTGTAACCGTTGTCTTGAGCCGCGTAGGGCTTCAGCTCTGACGTTTTCTGGTTTCAATGCTTCTACCTGAGCATCTTGTATCTGAGAAGGAAGACTAGACTGAATAGTGAGTTGCAACGCTCGTAGACGCCTAGGTGTAGTATCCTTTCGACTGAGGGCGTCGGCCACCACATTGGCTTTGCCCGGATGGTACTTTATAGCACATTCGTAATCGTTCAGTAGTTCGACCCATCTACGTTGTCGCATGTTCAATTCTTTCTGCTTGAAAATATGCTCGAGACTCCTGTGATCGGTGTAGATGGTGCACTTGGTACCGTACAGGTAGTGTCGCCATATCTTGAGCGCAAAAACAACAGTTCCCAGCTCTAAATCGTGCGTAGTGTAATTCCGTTCGTGAATCTTGAGTTGGCGCGAAGCATGAGCAATGACTTTATCCCGTTGCATCAACACACATCCAAGACCTTGGATGGATGCGTCGCAGTAGACTACAAAATCGTCCGTGCCTTCAGGCAATGAGAGGATATGTGCGCTACAAAGTCTATCCTTTAAGTGCTGAAACGCTGTTTCCTGTGTATTACCCCAACGGTAAGCAACACCTTTCTGTGTCAGTAGTGTAAGCGGCTGTGCAATCTTTGAGAAGTCTTTGATGAACCGTCTGTAATAACCCGCCAAACCCAAGAATTGGCGTATTTCGGTTGGTGTGCGAGGTACAGGCTAGTTCTTGATCGAATCTACCTTGGATGGATCAACATGAATTCCATCCTTGATTACCACGTGGCCTAGGAAGTGGACTTCACGAAGCCAGAAGTCGCATTTTGAAAACTTGGCGTACAGTTGTTCCGTTCGAAGGAGTTCCAAAATAAGTCGTAAATGCTGCTCGTGTTCCTCCTGACTCTTCGAATAGATCAGGATGTCATCGATGAAAACAATAACAAACTTGTCAAGATAAGGTTTGCACACCCTGTTCATAAGATCCATGAAAACCGCAGGTGCGTTTGTTAACCCGAATGGCATGACCAAAAACTCGTAGTGGCCGTAGCGAGTTCTGAATGCTGTTTTGGAGACGTCCTCATCCCGGACTCTCAGTTGGTGATAGCCTGACCTCAGGTCAATCTTCGAGTAATAGCTCGACCCTTGCAACTGGTCGAATAAGTCGTCGATGCGTGGAAGAGGATAGCGATTCTTCACGGTCACCTTGTTCAGTTCGCGGTAATCTATGCACATGCGGAAGGTACCGTCTTTCTTCTTCACAAATAATACTGGAGCTCCCCAGGGCGAAGAGCTAGGACGTATGAAACCCTTTTCCAAGAGTTCTTGCAATTGCTTAGACAGTTCTTCCAGTTCAGTTGGAGCTAAACGATAAGGTGCTCGAGCTATGGGTGCTGCTCCTGGAGCTAGCTCGATCTGAAATTCGACCTGGCGATGAGGCGGAAGGCCAGGTAATTCCTCAGGAAATACCTCAGAATAGTCGCGTACAATCGGAAAATCTTCTATCTTTTCTCTTCCTTCGAGGAGTCTGTAACGAGAGCTAAAATAGCAGTGTGGCCCTTTCACAAACACTTCTGGGCCTTAAGGAAAGAGATGATGCTCACAACAGCACCACTCTTATCGTCACGAATCATAAGTGGTTCATCACCTGAAAGAGGAATACGGACAATCTTCTCGTTACAAATAATCTCTGCTTGATGTTGGGACAACCAGTCCATACCAATAACGATGTCAAAACCATCATACGTTGGGGTCATTCCTAGCATCACCCTGACCAATCACAAACACTCGACCCCTGGCACCATTGCCGTCATTATTACCCTCGTTGTTGTCTCCACTATTGTTCCCGTTTCCTCGGTTGTGGTTCTGATTCTGGTTCTGGTTCAACTGTGGGCAGGGTCTCTTGAAGTGACCTTCAGCACCACACTGATAGCATCCCTTGTTACCCTGCTGTTGCTGCTGATTCTGTGGAGCTTGTGGCTGCTGTTGTCGGTTCTGGTTTGCAGGACGTGAGCTTCTACAATCTTTGGCTTCATGACCAAGCTTGTTGCATTTCTGACAACGATCTTTGTTGCACGGCCCGCTGTGGTGCAAATTACATTGATTCCATCCTGCCCTTGACTACCAGAAGGTTGCTGACCAGGACTCTGGTAGTCATCGATCTTTCGCTGTTGTGCCTGGGACTGAATCGTAGTCGAACCCTTGCTGGAGGTTCCATCCCACTTCCGTTTGTTGTCACAGGAAGTAGCAGAAGTAGTAGTAGTAGTAGCACCGATACGTTTAGGCAGCTTGTTCTGTTCCACTGCTTGGTCTGTGAGACGATGAGCAAGACGAGTAACATCCTGGATAGTAGCAAGGTTAGCAGAAGTCACATGACTTTGAATCTCTGGTACTAAGCCTTTGAGGTACAGCTCAATGCGCCTGATGGGAGGATCCACCATAGTTGGACATAACACTGCCAGTTCGTTGGATCGTTTCGTGTACGCTTCTATCTCTGACCCTGTCATCTTCAGGTTAAAGAACTCCACTTCCAGCTTGTGGATGTCATCACGACTACAGTATTCACGTTTGATCAGTTCCTTAAGAATCATTCCATGGGGTGGCATTAGCAGCCGCCAGCCCCAGCATCTGAACTTGCGCGTTCCACCAAGTTAGTGTAGTGCCTTCGAGAGTACCAGTGGCGTACTTCACCCTATGAGCCTCAGGGCATTCACACATCTCGAAGACAGACTCGAGCTTTTCAAACCAATGGAGGAGTCCAACAGCTCCTTCAGTGGCACTGAAAGTATTAGGACGACAGTCCATGAACGTCTTGAATATGCATACAGGTGGCTGAGCGTTCTGACCTTGTTGCACGAGGAAGAAAAGACAGGGTTAAGCGCGAGAGTTGGGTCATGAGAGTAGGATATAACATCCTAGGTTAGGTTCGGAATAGCACGTTATACCTCCTGCCTGAGCGGCTGCGAGTGCGGCCGAAACTTGTTCGTTGATAAGAGCAGTCAGCTGGCTTGAGTTAGGTTCACACGTTCCCTCATGATCTTCACATCGAAGGAAACACAAATAGGAAAGGTGTCGCGAATGTGTGTAAGTGTGGAGTGACAGAAGGAAGCAAGCACACATGTGTTTTCCATCAATAGTTGTTACGTTTATCTAAGCATACCATGAGCAAAGTTCTATGTAACTAACAAGTAGGCAATAAAACATAAACCATATCACCTAGAATGTCGAGTCTTACACGTGGAGCGAAGCGTCGTTGTGGATCGTTGAGCACTGTACAGGTTATAGTCTGGTTTTAACAAAAACTTTTCCCTTATTAAAACCAAGTTCACTATAACCAATGGCTCTGATACCAATCTGTCACACCCCCAAAAATCCACACGCGGAGTATCACCGCTTGGAGGCGTGACTGGCCAGGATCAAGCCACCGATCATATTGAACAAGCATGTAAGTAACCATAATTCAACCAACAATATGAAGGGTGTTCAAAAACCAAAGCATAGTTACATGTTTAGCGGAAGCATAATTTGTAAAACCCATAGCAAGTATTAAATGTGAAATAAAGTAATGTTTAAAGCATGGCACACACTGCCATGTCCCACAACGACCGTTCCTCCCTGTGCAAGCTCCATGGGTACCTAATGACCTGCAAGGCATGTAGCAACGAATCAACAACAAAGTTGAGCGAGTTCACAGTTGGTTGTTTGGTTATAGTATTCATTTCGTAAATCGTATGTTCGTTTTGTAAACCATGTATCGTATTAATCCTTATCGCGGCCAATCCAGGCATATGTGCGATGATTAGTGGGGGCTTCCCATGTTGTTACAAGACCACGCGTATCGACTGCTACGAAAATTTAAGAGGTGCCCTAAGTCAATGTCTATCAGCATTGACCCTTTGCCCATAGTCCATTAGTACACGCCCGTCCGACTGGCACGGTGTGAGGTTTGTTAAACCTAATAGCGCTATTAACTAATGACCCGCTCGCCCTAGGCCTCGGCGATTAAGTCGAAAATTGAGGGACTTCCTTTGATAGAGGTGATGGTCTTAAGATCGTGTACGTAGGCTTTACGTACGTGCCCTTCAATCCGAGGACAGTAGTAAGTATAACTGTACGTAGGTTTTACGTACGTGCCCTTCAACCCGAGGACAGTAGTAATTAGTTTAATAGTTGTATGAGTAGTTATCCAGTCCCATTCCCAACCCCTGGGAATCCCATGACTTGGCTAGTGTGAACTCACCTTGGTTTGCTCGGTATGCTCAAAGGGTTACACGTTCACAATTAATCAATCACGACCTATAGTACGCACGTGTATATGATCAGTTTAAGTTCGTATGTCATTTATGTCATGAAGTGTGTGTTTAAGCAGTTATCACATTTCATATATGCAGTTAGTCAAAACCGTACAATTCATGCTTGACAGGATTAACAGGCAGTTAACATACTTCACCAAGTTAACACACTTAACAGGATTCACACACTAGCAATGTTACATGTCTAACAGAGTTATATACGTACTTAACAAGGTTAACAACTTAACATGTTTAACCACTAAACAGGCCTAACAGTTGGGCCGAAATCACTTTTTGGGTCGAAATCCCTTCAATGAAGAAATCCCTTTGGATTTCGTCGATATGTGTTTTCGTCGAGGTGTATCATCATCAAACAGTTAAACCCTACAATAATCCTAATCATCGGTTATAGTTACATGATCAGGCATCTCGAAATCATTCAACAAATCATCAATGTAATTACAAAACAGTAACACGGACCCATACAATACTCAATTAATGAAATCCTCAAACATGAAATCATATCATCCCTATAATTAACAATGGCCGACAACTACTAAACCTCTATGTTATATGATTGGGCCGATCACTATTTAGTGGACTGCATCCCCTGAAAAATTCTAGATAGTTATCTATATCATGCACATGTAATTGTGTGTATTAAATTAAGAATCAGTAGCTTTATTGGGCCTTTCAAACACTGCACATGATAGAGTTATTATTGTCAAATAAGCGCATGAACTTCAATCATCATCAATAAAATATATGCACAGCCATCTTGTCATCATGCATTTATAATCATCATCCAATTAACAGTTCAACCTACGCATATATATACATGTATCATTCAGTCAAACATGTTTAGTCGTATAACATTCAGATTCAGACCGATCAAGTTTAATGTACAGAACCATATACGATAGCCTATAACCCTATAATGAATAACTCTTCAACCAACATGACATCAAGCATCACATAAAATCACAGAATCATGGTTCTACTTACACATTTAACAATGATATCAAACAATAATTCATGTACAGTTTGAACACTAACCAAGATAGAAAGCTAATGAATTGATCGGAAAAGGAGACTCCGTAGGTTTGTAGTTGCCGTCACAATTAGAGAGGTGCTCTAGGGTTTCGGTTTTCGGTGATTAGACTATTACGTGAAGTGGGGAACAATATATATAAACCCATTACTACTGGGCCGAAGCCCATAAGCTTTTCGTTGGCCTCTTGTGGATGAAAACACATGAAGTGTTTTTCGACCATGGGATGTTTTCGTAGGGAGGTTGTTTGGCAAGGTTCCATGTTTTTATAATTATGTAATTCAAATCCTTAATATAAGATATGTATAACACATACACATATAATATACACATTCACTAATCAACACTCATATTGCACCTTAAACAATTATTAAGCACACTTAACAAATAAGTACAAAGTTAAATCAGATAGAGACCTTGAAAACTCGGGTTGTCACCGTGTTCCCCATCGACAAACTCACTCACCGCACCCTTCCCCGTGACCACCACGTATACCCTAAGGGTGGAAAGCATGCTCCTTTCATATATACCTTGAATTTTAGCAATCCTACCTTATCACATCACTTTTACTCTTAACTACCCTAAAATCCTTTTTTTCTTAAAAAAAGATACATAAATTATAAAGATGATGGATGATTGGGTAGGCTAAGATTGAGGGCCCACTTGCACATACACCATCTCTCTCCTCTTCCCCTACCAATGACTATTATACTACCCTCTGTGACCCCTGACCGATGGCGATGTACCCACAAAGGTATCCTTACCCACAAACCGTTACCCCTTACCCCCTTCTTTTCCACGCCCCTACCACCCTAAAATAAGCGAAAAGTATGTAAAACTGGATGAATATGTAATTAAGGGTAATGAATAAATTGTGAAAAAGATAATTAATTTAACTCTTGGAAATTAATAGTGAGAAGGAAAAATAATTAATAAAATATCAAATTTTTAATGTTAACCTTTTTAAATAATGAGTTTTTAAGACCCCGTGCCTTGCAACAGGGCCGTCAAACCAAACAAAATATAGATGTAAACACGTTAAACCATTTACGCGCGTTGCGGGGTGTTAAATCGCCAAATTGAGACCGAAACGTAAAACATTATCATAGAAAAGAATAATTAAACGAAAACGATAACAACAAAACTCACGTAAAAATATTGACGTAAAAACGATGATAAAAAATGACAAATCTTAACACATCAAATAAGCAAGCCGCATAATTAAATATACATATCTAAATATAAAAGTTAGATTTAATGATAAAGAAAAGAAAATAAATAATTCATAAATAATTAAATGTTTAACATAACAAGAGATAAAAGAAAAATATAAAAGAAAAAAGATTAAAATATAAAGGATGTAAGTAAATATAAGAAGGGCCAAACTATCTGCACACCTTGATTGGCTATCTACACACTTAGGGTTTACCTACGCTGCGTATAGGTCTATACGCAACGTATAGGGTTACCTCTAAACGCCGCGTATAGAGCTATACTCAGCGTATATAAACCATAGATTTCAGAGCCTTATCAGCAATCATTGCACAGAAAACAAGGGTTTATATACGCTGCGTATAGAGCTATACTCAGCGTATATAACCCATCAGTTTTTTTTTCTTTTTTTTTTTGCTATTTTGATGTGTTTGTGGTATAAATTCTCACCCGGTTCCAACGTTAAATCGCTTAAAATATATAATCGTTAATGTTATACAAATAATATTATATAACGTTAAATTGTTTTGGAAAACGTATATACGGTTCGAATATACTGCACTATACGATACGATACGTTACTATACGATACGATATAACGCTCGTATAGGCCTATAGGTGTTGTATATGTCCCGTATAGGCCTATAGGCCTATACGATGCAACACGATACGATACGATGCAACACGATACGATACGATGCGAGACTTATACTATACACTATACGATACAATGCAACACGATACGATACTATAGGATACCATACAACACTTGTATAAGCCTATAGATGTAGTATAGGTCCCTTATAGGCCTATACGTGACCTATACTACACCTATACGATACGATATCACACTTATAGGCTTATACGAGGTCAATACGGGACCTAAACCACACCTATACGATACGATATCACACTTATAGGCTTATACGAGGTCAATATGGGACCTAAACCACACCTATAGGCCTATACGGGTGTTATATCGTATCGTATAGTATAGTATAAGTCTCGTATAGGTTCCCTGTAGGTCTTGTAATTCATAATATTTGTATTATTTTTAATTTTTATAATTCATAATATTTGTATTATTTTTAATTTTTATAATTTATATTTGTATTATTTACCAATAATATTGTTTTTTTATAAATAAACATGGAAATACCCCAAAATACACACAATTAATTTTTTTTATAAATAAACAAAGGAATACACAAAAAAAATACAAAAATGGAGCTTTATATACGCTGCGTATAGATCCCTACGCAGCGTATGAAACAAAAATGACACAACTACCCTTGTATTTGGCTTCGTATAGCCTCAACACAAGGGTATAAAGGACATTTTCTGACCTTTATATACGCTGCGTATAGCTCCATACGCTGCGTATATAAACCATGTGAAAAACTGATGCTTCAAACCCACCAAAATGACCCCAAAAATTCAGATGGTTTATTTACGCTGCGTATTGAGCTATACGCAGCGTATATAAACCCTTGTTTTCTGTGCAATGATTGCTGATTAGGCACTGAGAATCAGGGTTTACCTACGCTGAGTATAGGTCAATACGCAGCGTAGATGGTTAACCCTATACGCTGCGTATTGACCTATACGCTGCGTATATAAACCCTAGTTTTGCTAGAATTTGGTATGCCAATAGGCATATTAGTGTGCCAATAGGCACACCCTATAAGAATTCATGGATTGTAGTGTAAAAGTCAATATTCCTTATCTTATATTTTAGATAACCATTAAATGCTATTTGATGGTGTAAAGAGGGAAAGTGGCAAAGAAAGAGTGAGAGAAAGATAGGCTCAGGAGCTAAGGGAAACAAGTAGAGAGAAGGTTTGGATCAATAAAAAACAATGTAAATTGAACAGTAACTATGTGAATGAAAGAAAAGTAATAAAATTATATAGAGAAAATTCCCTCTAAAATCTAAATAGAAACCAATAAAAAAACCTCAAAAACATAAATAAGCAACAGGAATTCGTGTATTAAATAGCTCGTCTTTACGTTAACCTTTTCGCTAAAGAGACTGTGTTGGAATTATCCTGTTTAATAAACGGGTTTTTAGACTAGTCAAATAGTTATTATTTTCATTTTATCGTACCTAGTTACTACACCCTTTTAACAGACATTTAACATATTCTTAAAAGTTTATTAATTCAATAAACAAACATTGTTTGGAAGCTACAAGCTCTGTAGTGGAAATATATCAATCTTGTCTTGCAAAATTTAGGAGGAGCTAAACCCTAAGTGATCATGGGGATCAATCAAAGAGACACCACTAAGTTGTGATTATGTCAAGATCTTATTCATTGATTGTACTTGTATAACAAACCTTTTAATATTATTGTCGTACTTCCAAACTAATTAATTAATATTCCTTCTCCACAAAGAAAACTAATATTCCATTCTTAGCTAATCCATTTATATGATTGATATAACAAATAGCTAATCCATTTATATGATTGATATAACAAATAAAAAGGTACATTTACAAAAATATGTGACGAAAAGGAATGTGCAAGTATATAGACATCTAATGTTATTGTCTATCTAGCTATTATTTTTGTGTAAGAACTTTTAATTTTCGTGCACCATATGATCATAAATGATGAGGTTTATTTGTTTATGTTTTGCTTTTAAGTCAAATTATATATAAAAAAAAGTAGATTAAACAGAGAAATAAAGGAAAAATAGTTGAGATAATAAATATTAAATAAATGAGATATATTAATAAAGTAAATATTAAAAAATAAAATAATAAATAGTTAAGAAACAACAGGCAGAATGAATTTCATTCAGTTTCTTATTTATTAAATGTCACATGTAATTACTTGGACTAACAGGCAGAATGAATTTCATTCAGTTTCTTATTTATTAAATGTCACATGTAATTACTTGGACTCACAGAATAATAAGCGGAAAAAATTTCAAATCTTGCAAGAATTTAAGCACACTTAATCTATTATATATAATAAATGAAAGTGATTTGGGCCACGTGTCACTTAATTAGAGCATCCTCAGTTCTGTTTTCCCGCCCAACAATACCACACTTCCATCCCTTTTATACTCCCTCCATCTCCTTTTTTCCTTTTCAAAACCCTAGATCTGAATCTTCTTCTCCTTCTCCTTCTCCTGTGCTCTTATCCCTTCTTAATCAAAGATCAAACCAAATCATCTTATCATGAATCATTCAGCCTTTGTAATTTTCATGTCTGATTATACCATGAAGAGGTAATATCTGGCTTTTGTAATTTTCATGCCGAGCTACAGTTGGGAAGATTCTTTCATCTTCTTCGTCGACAAGGTTCTTCCATTTGAGGTTTGATTTGTATGTTTATAGATCTATGTTGATTTCTTCTTATTTTAATACAAAGTTTTAATTAAACCCTAATTTCTACTCCTAATCTCATCATATGGTTCCAGGGTTGTTGTCATCGATGGTCATCAAATTTGAGATCCGCTTACCTGCGGATAGATTTCCGCCATGAACTGGTATGTTTGAATATGTTCAGAAACTAAGGGTTTTTTTCTTAACGGTGATGATATGAGTACAACATCTATTGATCTTTGAATATGTTCACCGATTATTCTTTTTGAAATTAGGGTTTCATTTGCTTGAGATTTGATTCTTCCGATTGTTGAAACCTTTGAAGCCGATCCTTTTAAATTTCCAGTTCCCGAGGTATTATCTATTTGTAACAGCAGTGGTTCAGCATCTACAGTGGATTCAACATCTACAGTGGATTCAACATCAGGTGTTTGGTTAATTTTTGGTCAGGTTTCCTGTTCAGTTTTGATGTTCACTTATCTAATTTTCATTTTATTTTTTGGCTTCTATATGATTTTGAGGTTGATTGATTGGTCACTTGCTATTGTTGTTTGATGTTGTTTGCTATTGTTTGATGTCGTTTGCTATTATTGTTTGATGTTGTTTACTGTTATTGTTTGATGTTGTTTGCTTTTGTTGTTTGATGTTGTTTGCTATTATTGTTTGATATTGTTTGCTATTGTTGTTTGATGTTGTTTGCTATTATTGTTTGATGTTGTTTACTATTGTTGTCAAGTAAGGTAAAAATGGCCATTCTAATTACCTGAATATTGCGTATGATATCCTTTTAATTTTAATCGCCCAACAAGTTTTTTGGTTTGTTTCTTTCATATTTCATTATGATTTGTATGCTTTTAGGGTTTGATTTTATATTGGTCATCATATTAATGGTGAGTACTCAAGAATATTGGATGGTTTACTTAGTTTTATTTTGGGTATTTTTGGATGATTTCATCCATTTCTTTAGATAGTTCATGATTGAAGATGCAGTTGAAGGGATTATTTGAGTGAAATGAATGTTGATTTATCAGAAGATGCAGTTGAAGGTATCTTAAATAAGGTAATAATTGCATTACATCCCTGTTGAAAAATAGAATTGATAAATTTAGGGAAAGTGAGGTTGAAAGATGTTAACCTAATAGTGGAGATCTCATTCTACAGTTTCGATAAATTAAGGGTATTCTCATATAATTCTTCCTAGATGCATCCAATGAAGCGACACTTTGGACATCTGTTGTCTTCAAACATCTATTATCTATTATCTATTATCTATTCTATCTTTTATATATAATAAATGAAAGTTATTTGGGCCACGTGGACCAAATAACTTTCATTTAATATATATAATAGATATAATAGATAATAGATAATAGATGTTTGAAGAACAACAGATGTCCAAAGTGCTGATTCTTTGGAAGCATCCAGGAACCCTTATATGAGAATACCCTTAATTTATCAAAGCTGTAGAATGAGATCCTCCACTGTTGGGTTATCATCTTTCAACCTCACTTTCCCTAAATTTATCAATTCTATTTTTCAACGGGGATGTAATGCAATTATTCCTCTCAATCAAATAGACCGACCCTTGCTTCCTCTCAAAGTGTTATGGAATGGTTATAACAGCTGATCATGCTAAGGACTGTTATAACTAACCACTGCTCCTTATAAAGACTGATGGACTTAAAGACTGATAAGGCCTATCCACTGTTGAAGGCAAATTCCTGTTAAAGTTCCATGTGCTAAGGACTGTTATATCCAACCACTGCTCCTTATATAATCATCGTTCCAGTATCATTGTCCCAACATCGTCGTTTCAATGAAGCTTCCCATCACACATCAACCTTTCAATATCGATGTTGCAGTATAATTGTTGCAACATCGTGAAAAGTTGCATGTGCTACCTTCTTTGATGGGAGAGTTGCAACTTGAACGGACGATATGTATCTCTCTCTCAAATCTCTTCTTCTCAATACTCGACATTTGTTCATAAAGAATAAGAGAAATCTGGAGCTCTCTCTGACCCATTTTCAGAAAATTTTTTGGTGATATGTGGTTTGCCTTGATAATGGTATGTGTTTTTGTTTTTTATTTTTACTGAAGTTTTGTTATCTGAGTTGTGACTAAATGATGATTGTGAATGATCTGCTGCAAATGATGATGATGATTGTTCTACGGTTGTTTCCAGTATCATTATTCCAACATCGTTTAAAGTATGTGTTTTTTGCTACTCCAATTTTGAAATTTTGAGTTTTTTTTTATTTTGAAGTGATATACTCTAATTCTCGCTTTATATTTCAGTCTAATCATAGTTGTTTAAAATTCATACAATCTGCTGCTGGTTATTATAGGTTTGTATTAAAAGAAGCATAAAGTTAAATTAAACACAAAAAAAGATTTTTAAATCTACATTTAAAATAATTTTTGCTGGTGACTAAATGATGATTATATATGACTCTGGGCAGATTATGATGATGTTGAAGCCGCAGTAGTTCCTACTAAACGCAAGAAAACATCTGCTATTGCTGTAAGATAAGATTTTATCTTACTAGAGTAATGGTCTTTCCTGCGTTTTTTGTATTAAAAGAAGCATAAAGTTTGGTTTAAAGCAGTTCTTTATGAACAAAGTTAAGGATTAAGTATATGAGGACAGGGCTACTCTTCAACAGCTGAAGAAGTGTTTTCATGTACTGCATGTTGGTCTGTTCACGAGAGATCAGGTTTCTATAAATCCTGATGTTGATGCATTGAGTACTTCCGTGGAGTTCATGGCGAGTGTCGAAGATATACATTGATGGAGTTTAAAGCTAAAAGCACTAAATTTTTGCTGTTAGGTTCGTAAAATTCTTAGTGTTGTTCTTAGATTTTAAATTTTTGCTGTTAGATTCGTAAATTTCTTAGTTTCGTTTTCTTGAATTCTATGTAATTTTGTAAAGAAGTACAGTAACAAACAGTGGTTTGAACATCTGTTTGCATTTTGGTCAATAGTTAATGGAAACCCATGTTAGGTTGAACATTGTTTTTAAGAGGAAAACAGTGTGAGAAGACAGTAGATCTTATTAAGTTAAACATCTGTTCAGGGTTAAACAGATGTTTGGCCTTTAACAGATGTTTGGCCTTTTATATATGAGGTTTGGACTTAAACAGTTGTTTGACCTTAAACAGATGTTTGGCCATAAACAGATGTTTGACCTTAAGCATATGTTTTACCTTAAACAGATGTTTCGCCTTCTATATCAGATATTTGGACTTAAACAGATGTTTGACCTTAAACAGATGTTTGGCCATAAACAGATGTTTGGCCATAAACCAAACATCTGTTTAAGGTTAACATCTATTTGACTATTGGCCAACATTTGATTGACTTTTGGTCAATATCTGTTTGAATTTTGGTCAACATCCTATTTTGTAAAGAAGTACAAAAACAAACATCTTATTCATGTGGTCCTGTTGTGCTTTTGTTTGACCTCTAATATGGGTTCTGTTGTGGTCCTGTTGTGCTTTTGTTTGACCTCTAATATGGGTTCATGATCTAATCCGGTGATTTGAAGACATTGTTGTTTCATGTTTATACTAATAAATAAAAATCAAGTACACTTGGATGATTATTAAGCTCCTCATTTTGATTGTTTGGGTATAGTATTCTTGAGATTGGTCTTTTTTTTGCAAACAGATGTTTATGGGCAAACATTTGTTTAAGCTCAGACCTTTGTTTATGGCCAAACTTCTGTTTATGGGCAAACATCTATTTAAGCTCAGACCTTTGTTTATGTTAACAGGGTTTATATGTAACAGTGTTTTTCACATCATTGTTTTATAGTCTGTTAGGTTGTTAGATGTCATCACCTCAGTGTTTTATATGTAACATTTTTTTTATGAAATCAGTGTTTATATGTAACAGTGTTTATCACATCACTTCAGTGGTTTGATCTGTACTATAAATTGAACAGCTGTTTCATTTTTATACTAATAAATAAAAATCAAGTACACTTGGATGATTATTAAGCTCCTCGTTTTGATTGTTTAGGTATAGTATTCTTGAAATTGGTCTTTTTTTGCAAACAGATGTTTATGGGCAAACATTTGTTTAAGCTCGAACATTTGTTTAAGGCCAAACATCTGTTTATGGCCAAATTTCTGTTTATGGGCAAACATCTGTTTAAGGTCAAACTTCTGTTTAAGTCCAGACAACTGATATATAAGGCGAAACATCTGTTTAAGCCACAACATCTGTTTAAAAGCCTGTTATAACCACTTTGTTGGTTGAAATATTTGATTTTTAAAACTTATCCACTGCTGAAATTTAACACCTCGTAATTTCACGTCCAATAATGTATTGACACGTGTCATAAGCTTTGAACGTGTAAAAGAATACCCTAGAGGGACTAAAATTGACAAACAAGGAAAGTATGTGAATATAAGGTTTCAAAATGTCAACAATGGATAAATATACTTTACAATAACCCTACATGATGTTTATACCCTTAAACGAATGAATCATGGATCATACGAAGCTAATTGTGAAAGAAAGTGAGAGATTACAAACTACAGGGGTTAAATGTGTCAACATGTTTAAGTTATACCTCTGAGTGACCTTTTTGCAAACCCGAAGCTTTGTAACGATTAATTATGCTCACTAGAATGCATGATAAAAAATTTCACTAAGTTTCGATATCATATGAGAAAGTTATGATAAAATTCGTATACGAGGGGTTAAAAGCGTCGACATGTTAATAAATACCTCTGAGCGACGTATGTATAAATCCCAAACCTTAACCTGTGTTATAAACATCTGATATACATTCAAATCCGGTTAATACTAGTAATAATTGATTCAAATTGTAAAGATAGGACCCTACGAGAATATGTTTGACAAACCTTCGTTTATGGCCCTTTCAAAAGAATCCAAGGCAACTTTAGAACATGGCATGGTGGTCTTAACTGTTCAGGACATGATCAAGAGGCCCCATTCTGATAATAGAGGCCCAAATTCGTAATACCTAAGTTGCCTGTTCGAAGCTTGAAAGGTTACAAATTTTTGCCTTCTGGTAAAGGCTTACGGACCGCAAAGACTTGGTCTTACGGTCCGTAAAGAGGCCCTTACGGATCGCAAGACCCTCCGCTTACGGTCCGTAAGATAGTCCCAGCAACAGAAAATTGACAACCGCCTGTTAAAATGAGTTAACCGACTTATATTGCCATTTTTCACTTCCATGTGCAACACAAACTAGTTCTTAGGCACTAGGGACACTTGTAATTGATCATGGAGCAATCCTAGAGTTGTTTGGCAAGATCTTGAGCAATCAAATCACTATTTAAAGACCCACATTGTTTCATTTTTGATCATTCATTCCCAACTCAACTTCTGATAATTTCTGCTCAAGGCCATTCCCAAAGCATCACTAGTCGTGCATAGGACCTTGGTAAGCTTCCTTAACCTTCCTTAATCGTGCTTTACTTAGTTAATTAGCTTAAAGTCAAACCGTCGTAATTAAGGTTTAACTTAACGATTAATCGCTAATGGTCCAACGATTAGTCAAAGTAAAGGTAGTTATAAGTTGGTAATTATGTGGGCATTACATCCTTAAAAGGGCACCCTCTGATTCCCGCTCTAACTAGATCATTTGTCGGGTCAAAGTTGGTTATAAAAAGTCAACATAATCTTAATTTTCGATTTAACGCTTAATTAACAATGTAGAAGACGTGTAACATATTTTATCACTCATATAACTTGGTAATTAGTATAAGAACTGGTCTAAGCTTGTTTGATCCGACAATTTTCTGTTTAGGCTCGGTTCGGAACCGAAAGTCGCAAAACTTTGACTTTTGCTTTGACTTCAGTTCTGACCCGATTTAGATGGATTTAGAAATGCCTTAAAGCTTCATTAGGACCAGGTTACATGATAGTATAACCCTCTGTGATTGGTTCGTTGTTTGTCCGATTCGTTTGCATGTTTCCGTTAATTGCTTAATGTTGACCATAATGCCCTTTTGACCATAAAACGAGAATTTTGGAAATGAGAAAGGACAATAATCTTTGTTACTGATTTATAAACATGTCCCTAAATTTTCACATCAGTTTGAGGTCTAGATTAGGAGTTATGCTCAATGGCGTAATTAGAACGTTTTTATTAATTAAACGGCGTCATTAGCGTAAAGCCTATCTAAACCCAATTTTTGACCCCAAACCGTTTACCAACTGATGTAATATAATATTTTGGGATTTTTGATGATTTTTAATTATTTTTAAACTGATCATAACATAGGGTTATCACCTTGATTCGATAAATACCGATTATACCCTTTTCGTTTATAAAATGAGTTTTACACGACAAGTTGATACCAAATCTTTTGCCACTGATTTTATATGATAAATGAAGTATTTTGAACTTTATAACCTGATCAGAAAACTCAGATTTCCTGTTAAACCCGGAAATCGCTTAAAACGTCTTTTTACGCGTAGTAAACACATAGTATAGGTTTAAAACCATTTTGTCATATAAGACTTATCACCAACTGATGTAACCTATTAAATTAAGTTGTTTTACTAATTGTTTCAGACCCGAATCTCAGAATTATAATTAATCTCTTTTATAATCTTTAAAATGACCAAAATACCCCTACGGGGTTTAATTTGAGATTAAACTCGTTTTGGGCATAATGGAAGGTATCCTACTGATATCACAACATATTTAAAGCATATTAACTAAGGAAACCTGTTCGTGACTCATTCGGTTACCCGTTATGCGTTATTCACGTTCGGTTCGGTTTATGTAACCAGTTTGCATAATTTAGCCGAAACGGGTCGAACCGTATAATTTTTATCTCAAAATCCAGAATGTGTTTAGTTTAACCATATTATACAAGTCTTCAAACTTGTCGGGTCTAAATCACATTCTATTCCGGTCTTCGCTTAATTATGCATCCGTACCGTATCTTCCTTTAAAACTAACCGGTCTAAGTTTAGGCTTAATTAAAGACCCGTTAGAAATCTAATAGGTTATTATAAACCTTCGTTCCAGAATAGGAGACCCGGTAAAAGCTACGTGCACTTGCTTGTTGTGATTATTACTTGCAAAGGTAAATACTTTTAACTTAATTTCCCTTATACGGGCTTGGGGTATGGTATCTAAAATACTGCTTGGTCGGGCATTCGACCTTAATCGATTGGTGGTTAAGTATCATCGAGATGACCCATTTAAAAATATGTTTTGTTTGCTTAAACGCCTTTGGGGGGTTAATGACCATGTCCCGGATATCCTTGGCATCATTTTACGAAATGGCCACGACCTAAGCACGGGGTGTAGGCGTACACCCGTCAGTGCCTAAATAAATAATGTGGTGTGTCTATTGATCTTTAACCCGGCACGAACCGGGATACTGAACGCATAAGAAACATGTAATTCTTTTATGAGTATTATATTTAAATAATTATCCCAAGTTATAAAATGTTTGTGCCTCGTGCATTTAAATCAATTTTCTTAACCTTTTCAAAATGAGTCAGTTGATTGTATTTACCAGTGTAAACTGACGTATTTTCCCAAAAAGATTAAGTTCAGGTACTACTCGAAATAGGCTGGCTTTCTCCTTAGCATCAACAAGGGTCTCGCAAGCTTAGATGCAATTCAGTCTGTTGAACAATGTTTCTTTTTATTTGATCCACCTGTGGATTATTTTCAACTGTTTTGTGATATTTAATATTACAATTTTATTCGGTTGAAATGAAACTTTCTTTTGCTTCCGCTGTGCATTTGAATATTGTGTTGTTTGACTATAATGATATCAACTACGTCACGATACTCCCCCACCGGGCCCACCGGTAATACATGGAAATATCGGGGTGTGACAGGTTGGTATCAGAGCCAACACTAAGTGAATTAAACACTAGCCTTTTGTGTTTAATCTCAGTTACACAATTGCACATTCATAAATTTTCGAGTCTAGACAAAGAACTTAGGACTAATCCAAATTGTTTTATTTGTTTTATTTTTACTTTGTCCTTTATATTTCCTTGTTGTATCTGTTAATTGTTTGACAGGAAATATGCCACCGAGATTCTGAAGAGGAGGACGAGGTAAGGGGCCAATCACCACCCCCAACGATCACGAGGCTTGGCCTTCACACCGGCGAACCCCTTCTACTACTATGAGTGCCGATCCTCAAGGAAACTGGAGGACCTATGTGGAGCCCGCTAGACGATATGTCTCGCATAGCTCAACGCCTCCTTATCATCACTCCTTTGGGCCGCAATCTGAGAACGAGCCCAAAGACTCACGCCACTCCTACTTGCCGTTGCAGAGATCCATGTCGCACCATTCCTTTGACGACCCCACTCCTGTCTTTCAGGGCCGGTTTAACCCGGCAAACTTTATTCAAGAACCATTGGGTTTTAACCCATTGGGACCAGAGGATCATTTTTCCGGCGATCACGCCATGGATATGGATGAGGACACCGACCCTGTTGAACCACCGACTGGAACCCCCACACACTCTATTGAAGTCTCTGATGGATCATCTTTCCATGGATCACTTTACCGTGGTCCAGACAGTTACCAAGCAAGGTTCAACCAGTATGAATGGTATTTTACACCCTCTCACCATTCATCGCCTCATCATCATCATCATCAGCAGCAGCAGGATCCCTCCGAGGATTCGCGTTTCATGGCAGTCACGCCACTGCCACCACCACCGCCAGTTCATCAAGCACCTCCAGAACCACCAAGGCGCACGAATATCCGCGCGAGAAGGGGGTTTTCACTTTAGCACCCCCCATCACTCAAGTGGTAGTCACTATCCGCCACTGCATGAAGACCCACAAATGGGTGGGCCCTCAAACCCAGTTCCAGAGGTGAATTCTGCACCAGTTGCACCACCACCACCACCATTGGGTTTTGATAACCCGATTCCTACATACGCCGGTTCAACGGCGTATAATCCGTTTGAGCAGCCGGCTCACACTCACTATAATTATGCTGAAGCCGACCCGTACCTTGTAGCGGCAAACTACAATGCCCTTCATCCAGAAGGACCATATGGAGCTCCCTGGGGAGTGGGATATCCAACTCATGGGTATCAAATACCTGCTCGACCACCGGTTCAGCACCAGCCATAGCCACCACGGTTTTCCCCACCGGAACAGGAGGAAATCCTCCACAGGCTACACAGGGTGGAGCAAGAATTTCAAGAAGAACGTAGGAACAACCGGGGATTCCTCAAGGGCCTAGCAAGCTTGTTAAAAGGAAAGAAGAAGAGGGATCATTAAATCTCTATATGTATTGTTGTATTTCCTTATTTCAATCAAGTCCCTGCGTAGACATTTATCTATGTCTTTAGTCCCTGCGTGGACTTGTCTTTTTAGTCCCTACGTGGACACCTATCTTAGTAATCAGTCCCTGCGAGGACTTGTTTTATCAGTTTAGCCCCTGCGTGGGCAAGTTATTTCTGTTAAAAGTCCCGTTTAGGGCAATGTGTACTCCTTTTAATGTTTAATGGAATGTTAAGTTTTAAAATTTTCATTTTTTTCATTATATGCATAATATATTATACATGAAATAAATAAATTAAAAATCATTCCTTTTAAAAATAATCTGCCTATTAAATATTGAATAAGAATCTTAAAGGTGTAACCTAGCCTGCATGTCATTAAAAGAATTGGCCAAAATGGTAAGACCTGTTTAAAAAGATTCAAATCCCTGTTAACATCTGAAAAACATGTTAACGCTCCTGGCAGACGTGATTCGTTAAAATCACACACGTCATTCTTATAATAGGATTCTTCAAAAGATTCCTATCCTAACTCGATGATCTATAAATCATGGGTTTAAACCATCAATTAAGATGAACATATATTAAACATCCATAGGTAATGTAGTGCCTACGGGCCATACTCATTATCATATAAGACAAAAGGTAGTAGCAGTCTACGACTCCCTGTCAGAAAAAGGTAAAGAACTATGTTCAAACCTTAATGCCTTGATTCTATGAAATCATGGCTTATGATTTAAAAATGTCCCTGTGAGTAGGCCTTTTGTGCCACTAATAATACTGTTATTGTTTTATAATTAGGATGCATTATAATAAAAAATCCTAAATAAATATGATTAACAAATTAACCAAATATGGTCTATGTTTACCATGGTTAATGAATTACCATAAAAGACAATTCCATAATAAACTCCCAAATAAATTATTGTCAATATCTTATGTAACAGTTCAAACTACATGGCTGACTCGGATGAGATCAACAGTCACCCAAGGGAGAATCATGATAATACCCGGATTAACGTAGCGGGTGCAGAACTGCAGGCAATGATAGACAATGCCATTACTCGAGCTTTGGATAGACAGTTCCATGAATCCAGTGGTACCCATGCGAGGACCCAGTCTGCACCACTCTCTAAAACACACTCTAAAACTCACACTGCTCACAACAGTAATTCCCATCACTCATCAAACCAAAGGAGTATTCCATCTCAAAGGATCGTACCGAATCAGGAACCCCGTGATAAGGGTTGCTCCTATAAGTATTTTGCTTCATGCAAACCCAGGGACTTTACTGGGGAAAAAGGAGCTATAGACTGCATGACATGGTTGGATGAGATGGACACTGTGGTGGATATCAGTGGTTGCGCTAATAGGGATGTGGTGAAATTTATGTCTCAGTCTTTCAAGTGTGAGGCATTAGCTTGGTGGAGGTCTTTAATCCAAGCCACAGGGAAAGTCTCATTGTACAATATGACTTGGGAACAGTTTGTGTCACTGATCAAGGAGAACTACTGCCCTCAGCATGAGGTTGAGAAGATTGAAGCTGATTTCTTGTCTCTGGTTATGAAAAACCTGGATTGTCAAGCCTACCTTACAAGCTTCAACACTATGTCAAGGTTGGTTCCTTATCTTGTGACACCGGAACCCAAGAGGATAGCTCGATTCATCGGGGGTTTAGCCCCAGAAGTTAAGGCCAGTGTGAAAGCCTCTAGACCAGCTACTTTCCGGTCTGCAGCTGATATAGCATTATCTCTTACTTTGGACGCGGTCAGGCACAGATCGCTGAGAAACACTGATGCTGAGAAAAGGAAGCGTGAGGATGATAGCTCACGACGATCGGATAAGAGACATAAGGGAAGCAATGACCACAAGAAGGGTTCTGGATCTAAGAAAGATGGTCGTCAATCGGGTGATAAACCCAATTGTAAGATCTGTAAGAAACAATACTTCGGGAAGTGCAGATATGAGTCGAAATCCCAGTCACAGCCAAGGGCTTGTGGAATTTGCAAGTCTTCTGAGCACAAGACCCTAGACTGTAAGAAAATCAAAGATGCTACGTGCTATAGCTGCAATGAAAAAGGGCATATCAAGTCCAACTGCCCAAAATTTGCAAAGAAGACTGAGGATGAGAAAATGACCAATGCAAGGGTCTTCCGGATGGATGCAAAGGAAGCTGTTCAGGACGACAATGTAATCACAGGTACCTTCCTCATAAATGATGTTTATGCAAGAGTGCTATTTGATTCAGGAGCTGATAAGTCATTTGTAGATAACAAGTTTTGTAAGTTACTGAATTTACCTGTTAAAGCCCTAAGTGTGAAATATGAGGTGGAATTAGCCGATGGAACCATAGAAACAGCGTCAACCGTGTTAGATGGATGTGTTATATCCATTAGGAACCACTCTTTTCCATTGTCTTTACTTCCTTTGAAATTAGCCGGTTTTAATATAGTAATAGGCATGGATTGGTTGTCTCACAACCAAGCCCATATCGTTTGTGCTAAGAAGCAAGTGGTTGTCAGAGCTCCTCATGGCGAGCCTTTGACAATCCAAGGAGATACTAAGTACGGAATGCCTGAGCAAGTGTCCCTGCTCAAGGCATCAAGGTGTTTGACGAAGGGTTGTGTTATCTACATGGCACTAGTAACCCTTGATGAACCAAAGCCTAAGATCGAAGACATACCTATTATCTCTGAATATCCAGAGGTATTCCCTGAAGAACTACCTGGTTTACCCCCAGATACGCAAGTGGAGTTCAGGATTGACATTATTCCTGGAGCAGCACCTGTTGCAAGAGCGCCTTACAGATTGGCACCAACGGAGATGAAAGAGTTGAGAACTCAACTGGATGATTTGTTAAGCAAAGGATTTATTAGACCTAGCTCATCTCCTTGGGGAGCACCAATCCTGTTTGTAAAGAAACAGGATAGGTCGATGCGTATGTGAATCCATTATCGAGAACTTAACAAAGTTACTATTAAGAACCGGTATCCATTACCCAGGATCGACGACTTGTTCGACCAGCTTCAAGGAGCGAGTTACTTTTCCAAAATCGACTTAAGATCAGGTTGTCATCAACTGAAAGTCAAGGATGAAGATGTACATAAGACTGCATTTAGGACTCGTTATGGTCATTACGAGTTCTTAGTGATGCCTTTTGGACTCACTAATGCACCAGCCGCATTCATGGATCTCATGAACCGCGTCTGCAAGCCTTACATGGATAAATTTGTCATCGTCTTCATCGATGATATTCTTATTTACTCGAAGAATCAAGCTGACCATGAGAAGCATCTCCATTGCATTCTGAAACTACTTCATCGAGAAAAGCTCTACGCCAAATTCTCTAAGTGTGAATTTTGGCTTCGTGAAGTCCAATTTCTTGGACATGTGGTTAGTGAACGCAGAATCCAGGTAGATCCCGCTAAGGTTGAAGCTGTCATGAATTGGCAAGAGCCGAAGACGCCCACAGAGATTCGCAATTTCTTGGGATTGACAGGATATTACAGGCGTTTCATTGAAATTTTTTCAAGGATTGTTGCGCCCCTAACTTCTTTGACTAGGAAGAATATTAAGTTCGACTGGGGACCGAAGCAACAAGAATCCTTTGATATCCTTAAGCAGAAGCTAAGCAATGCACCTGTGTTGACATTGCCTGATGGAATAGAAGAGTTTGTGGTATATTGTGATGCATCACACACCGGGATGGGATGTGTGCTTATGCAGAAAGGCAAAGTTATTGCCTATGCTTCACGTCAGTTAAAGGTGCAAGAGAAGAATTACACCACCTATGACTTGGAGTTGGGTGCCGTTGTATTTGCACTGAAGCTATGGAGACACTATTTATATGGTATCAAATGTGTGATCTATTCTGATCACAAGAGCCTCCAGCACCTGTTTAACCAAAAGGATTTGAACATGAGGCACCGACGTTGGATGGAAACTTTGAATGATTATGACTGTGAGATAAGATACCATCCCGGCAAGGTGAATGTAGTCGCCGATGCCTTGAGTAGAAAGGAAAGAGTGAAGCCTATAAGAATCAATGCCAAGAGCATTGAGATAAAGAATGGTTTGAACGAAAGATTGTTAGTTGCACAGAAGGAAGCTGTGCTAGAAACTAACTATCCTGATGAAAAGCTAGGAGTAACTGAAGAACAGTTATCCTATGGCAAGGACGGAATTCTGAGATTGAATGGACGAATATGGGTTCCAGTTTATGGAGGACTTCGGGATGTTATCCTCCAGGAAGCCCACAGTTCTAAATATTCCGTTCATCCTGGAGCTGATAAGATGTACCAGGATCTGAAGGCAAATTTTTGGTGGATAGGCTTGAAGAACTCTATAGCTACCTATGTAGCTAAATGTTTGACGTGTGCGCAAGTCAAAGCTGAACATCAGAAGCCGTCAGGTTTGCTACAACAGCCTGAACTTCCCACGTGGAAGTGGGAAATGGTAACTATTGATTTTATCACTAAGTTACCAAACACAAGGAAAGGAAATGATACTATATGGGTGATAGTAGATAGACTGACTAAGTCAGCACATTTCCTACCCATTAAAGAGACCTACAACTCCGACATGTTAGCCCAATTGTACGTAGATAAGATTGTATCCCTGAATGGCGTACCAGTGTCTATTATCTCTGACAGAGATACTAGATACACCTCACATTTTTGGAAAAGTTTCCAACAACCTTTGGGCACGCGCCTAAATTTTAGTACGGCTTACCATCCTCAGACGGACGAACAGAGTGAGCGTACAATCCAAACTTTGGAAGACATGCTTCGTGCATGCGTGATTGACTTAGGTGGTAGTTGGGATAACCACCTGCCATTAATCCAATTCTCTTATAACAATAGCTACCATACCAGCATTAAGGCTGCGCCTTTCGAGGCCTTGTACGGTAGAAAGTGCAGAACGCCCGTTTGTTGGGCGGAAGTTGGCGATGTCCAACTGATAGGACCTGAAATAGTCTTGGAGACGACAGATAAGATTGTGCAGATACGCAATCGTCTCAAAGCTGCCAGGGATAGGCAGAAAAGCTACGCGGATTTAAGGTGTAAACCTCTGAAATTCGAGGTAGGTGACAAGGTACTACTTAAGGTATCACCCTGGAAAGGGGTAATGCGTTTTGGCAAGAAAGGCAAATTAAGCCCCAGATACATAGGACCATTCAAGATCATCGAATGTGTCGGATCATGGCGTATAAGCTAAATTTGCCTGAACAGCTCAGTAGTATTCATAACGTATTCCACATCTGCAATCTGAAGAAATGTCTAGCTGATGAATCACTAGTCATACCACATACAGACGTGCACATTGATGAGAGCTTAAAGTTTGTTGAAAAACCTTTTTCGATTGAGGATCGACGGGTTAAGAAGCTTCGAAGGAAGCATGTACCGATCGTAAAAGTTAAATGGGATACCCGTAGAGGTCCTGAGTACACGTGGGAGGTAGAGTCCACAATGAAAGAAAACTACCCTCATTTGTTTCAGTAAATCTCGAGATTTCTTTTAAGGGGGTGAGGATGTAACACCTCGTAATTACACGTCCAATAATGTATTGACACGTGTCATAAGCTTTGAACGTGTAAAAGAATACCCTAGAGGGACTAAAATTGACAAACAAGGAAAGTATGTGAATATAAGGGTTCAAAATGTCAACAATGGATAAATAAACTTTACAATAACCCTACATGATGTTTATACCCTTAAACGAATGAATCATGGATCATACGAAGCTAATTGTGAAAGAAAGTGAGAGATTACAAACTACAGGGGTTAAATGTGTCAACATGTTTAAGTTATACCTCCGAGTGACCTTTTTGCAAACCCGAAGCTTTGTAACGATTAATTATGCTCACTAGAATGCATGATAAAAAATTTCACCAAGTTTCGATATCATATGAGAAAGTTTTGATAAAATTCGTATACGAGGGTTTAAAAGCGTCGACATGTTAATAAATACCTCTGAGCGACCTATGTATAAATCCCAAACCTTAACCTGTGTTATAAACATCTGATATACATTCAAATCCGGTTAATACTAGTAATAATTGATTCAAATTGTAAAGATAGGACCCTACAAGAATATGTTTGACAAACCTTCGTTTATGGCCCTTTCAAAAGAATCCAAGGCAACTTTAGAACATGGCATGGTGGTCTTAACTGTTCAGGACATGATCAAGAGGCCCCATTCTGATAATAGAGGCCCAAATTCGTAATACCTAAGTTGCCTGTTCGAAGCTTGAAAGGTTACAAAATTTTGCCTTCTGGTAAAGGCTTACGGACCGCAAAGACTTGGTCTTACGGTCCGTAAAGAGGCCCTTACGGATCGCAAGACCCCCGCTTACGGTCCGTAAGACAGTCCCAGCAACAGAAAATTGACAGCTGCCTGTTAAAACGAGTTAACCGACTTATATTGCCATTTTTCACTTCCATGTGCAACACAAACTAGTTCTTAGGCACTAGGGACACTTGTAATTGATCAGGGAGCAATCCTAGAGTTGTTTGGCAATATCTTGAGCAATCAAAATCACTATATAAAGACCCACATTGTTTCATTTTTGATCATTCATTCCCAACTCAACTTCTGATCATTTCTGGAGCTCAAGGCCATTCCCTAAGCATCACTAGTCGTGCATAGGACCTTGGTAAGCTTCCTTAACCTTCCTTAATCGTGTTTTACTTAGTTAATTAGCTTAAAGTCAAACCGTCGTAATTAAGGTTTGACTTAACGATTAATCGCTAATGGTCCAGCGATTAGTCAAAGTAAATGTAGTTATAAGTTGGTAATTATGTGGGTATTACACCCTTAAAAGGGCACCCTCTGATTCCCTCTCTTACTAGATCATTTGTCGGGTCAAAGTTGGTTATAAAAACTCAACATAATCTTAATTTTTGATTTAAAGCATAATTAACAATGTAGAAGACGTGTAACCTATTTTATCACTCATATAACTTGGTAATTAGTATAAGAACTGGTCTAAGGTTGTTTGATCCGACAATTTTCTGTTTAGGCTCGGTTCGGAACCGAAAGTCGCAAAACTTTGACTTTTGCTTTGACTTCAGTTCTGACCTGATTTAGATGGATTTAGAAATGCCTTAAAGCTTCATTAGGACCAGGTTACATGATAGTATAACCCTCTGTGATTGGTTCGTTGTTTGTCTGATTCGTTTGCACGTTTCCGTTAATTGCTTAATGTTGACCATAATGCCCTTTTGACCATAAAACGAGAATTTTGGAAATGAGAAAGGACAATAATCTTTGTTACTAATTTATAAACATGTCCCTAAATTTTCACATCAGTTTGAGGTCTAGATTAGGAGTTATGCTCAATGGCGTAATTAGAACGTTTTTATTAATTAAACGGCGTCATTAGCGTAAAGCCTATCTATACCCAATTTTTGACACCAAACCTTTTACCCATTGATGTAATATAATATTTTGGGATTTTTGAAGATTTTAAATTATTTTTAAACTAATCATAACATAGGGTTATCGCCTTGATTCGATAAATACCGATTATACCCTTTTCGTTTATAAAATGAGTTTTACACGACAAGTTGATACCAAATCTTTTGTCACTGATTTTATATGATAAATGAAGTATTTTGAACTTTATAACCTGATCAGAAAACTCAGATTTCCTGTTAAACCCGGAAATCGCTTAAAACGGCTTTTTACGCTTAGTAAACACATAGTATAGGTTTAAAACCATTTTGTCATATAAGACTTATCACCAACTGATGTAACCTATTAAATTAAGTTGTTTTACTGATTGTTTCAGACCCGAGTCTCAGAATTATAATTAATCTCTTTTATAATCTTTAAAATGACCAAAATACCCCTACGGGGTTTAATTTGAGATTAAACTCGTTTTGGGCATAATGGAAGGCATCCTACTGATATCACAACATATTTAAAGCATATTAACTTAGGAAACCTGTTCGTGACTCATTCGGTTACCCGTTATGCGTTATTCGCGTTCGGTTCAGTTTATGTAACCAGTTTGCATAAATTAGCCGAAACGGGTCGAACCGTATCATTTTGTTCTCAAAATCCAGAATGTGTTTAGTTTACCCATATTATACAAGTCTTCAAACTTGTCGGGTCTAAATCACATTCTATTCCGGTCTTCGCTTAATCATGCGTTCGAACCGCATCTTCCTTTAAAACTAACCTGTCTAAGTTTAGGCTTAATTAAAGACCCGTTAGAAATCTAATAGGTTATTATAAACCTTCGTTCCAGAATAGGAGACCCGGTAAAAGCTACGTGCACTTGCTTGTTGTGATTATTACTTGCAAAGGTAAACACTTTTAACTTAATTTCCTTTATACGGGCTTGGGGTACGGTATCTAAAATACCGCTTGGTCGGGCATTCGACCTTAATCGATTGGTGGTTAAGTATTATCGAGATGACCCGTTTAAAAATATGTTTTGTTTGCTTAAACGCCTTTGGGGGGTTAATGACCATGTCCCGGATATCCTTGGCATCATTTTTCGAAATGGCCACGACCTAAGCACGGGGTGTAGACGTACACCCGTCAGTGCCTAAATAAATAATGTGGTGTGTCTATTGATCTTTAACCCGGCACAAACCGGGCTACTGAACGCATAAGAAACATGTAATTCTTTTACGAGTATTATATTCAAATAATTATCCCAAGTTATAAAATGTTTGTGCCTCGTGCATTTAAATCAATTTTCTTAACCTTTTCAAAATGAGTCAGTTGATTGTATTTACCAGTGTAAACTGACGTATTTTCCCAAAAAGATTAAGTGCAGGTACTACTCGAAATAGGCTGGCTTTCTCCTTAGCATCAATAAGGGTCTCGCAAGCTTGGATGCAATTCAGTCTGTTGAACAATGTTTCTTTTTATTTGATCCACCTGTGGATTATTTTCAACTATTTTGTGATATTTAATATTACAATTTTATTCGGTTGAAATGAAACTAACTTTGGCTTCCGCTATGCATTTGAATATTGTGTTGTTTGACTATAATGATATCAACTACGTCACGATACTCCCCCACCGGGCCCACCGGTAATACGTGGAAATATCGGGGTGTAACATGAAATACAACCTCTGTTTCTTCAATCTTCGTGTTGACCACTGTCTTATCAAACATCAGTGTTTAAAAAACTGTTGGGTATCCACTGATAGGAAAAAATAGCCACTGCTCACTTTTTTATTGTTGACATCCATTGATATTGACCATCAGCGGTTTTCCTAAAAAACAGCCACTGCTCACATTTTTATTATTGATGGTGTTAATTAGTGATAGATTCAAATTATCAAATAAAAACTAGAATTACAATGAAATTACCATTTTACCTAATCGTTACATTCCAATGAGATAAGAGTTCCTCCAACATTGTTTTCGTGATAAAATTTAAAGTTAAATTAAAAAAATAAAAAAAAATTCTTGATGACTATTTGTTGCAAATCAAATCAGTAATTAATGCTAATTTCTTGAGCTTTGGACATTTAAAATGTCACGGCCCCTGACCCTATCCTGGGAGCGGGAGCCGCGAACCAGTTAGATGGTATCGGTGTTTATTGATTTGGCAGCGGAAATATCATCAGGACCGTAGTTAGGAAATATTTTATCAGAGTAAAACACCATATTTTATATAATTAAACATATTGGGATAAACCCAAGTTTTCATTACAAACTGATTCATAGGAATAAATCCCATTTTATTTTGAATAAATGCCTTCTTTTATTTAGGTAACTTTTATAGCCACTTTTCCAAGCCTTCAGTGCTGTCCAGCTGGCTTCTAATTGGCTTTCACATTGTGTTACCTGAAACGCGTTTAAAAACATTTTGTCAGTGGGAAATACTGGTGAGTGAATCACAGTTTAATCCAGAAAAGTTTTATTAATTTAAACAGTATTGAGAGCGATTACAATGTTTACATCTACCCACTTACTCTTTCAGTACTGTCAATCCTGACTGGTGGGTCATATTACACATTGGCTAACTCTTCGTCCAATGGTAACGTTACTCACATTTTGTATACAAAACCCCAACATACCGGCAGTAATCGTAGAATTACAAAGACTCAATCACTTCTAAATTGCATTGTAAAATAGTTAAGCTTTTGTAAAAACTATTTACAAAAAGGAGATTACTCACATTGCTGTCTTAGATTATCCGTAAGGGTTTCCTGGTGAAAATCTATAAATTACACAAATGTACGCGTGTTAGTATAATAACCCATTTTAACATTAGTAATACCCTCCCTGAGATGGCATTCCAACGACTACGTCGGGCAGAACCACGACAGCCGTTACAGAACCCTAGATCAATCGGGCAGAGTATCTAATTCGTCTCCAGGGGTTATGATACTTACATCGTAGCAGAACCTCGCTATTTAAGGGGTTATTAGACCCGAGTATAATGCCTACTATTTAATTTTGAGAGAAGGAAAGAAACTTTTGAACGAATTCGACTGAAGGCCGAGCAAATCAATTTATAGGGCTGAAACCCGACTTTCTCGCGGCCCGCGTAAGAGTAGCCAAAGGGCTACGCGGCCCACGTCAATGCTGGTCAACGGACTAGCTTGTCCGGGTCATGGCATAGGTCTGCCGGGTGTTGGGCCACATGGCGGCCCAGGGTGTTGCCACATTCTTGATCTCTCGCGGCCCGCGTAAGCTTAAGGGGTGGCTTACGCGGCCCGCCTAAACCCCTAAAATTCAAATTTTTATTATTTTTATTAATATTTAAGGTATTCTGGCTCGTTTTCACGTATGGGGTGTTTTTAGGGACATATTGGGATATTTTAAAATATATTAGAATGTCGGAAAATATTACAAGGGTGTCGGTTCGGGATTGTTATATCCTCCCCACCTTGTTTTAGAGCTCGTCCTCGAGGTCTACTGGAACAAGTGTGGATATTTTCTTTGCATTTCTGATTCAAGCTCCCATGTATATTCAGGTCCTTTTTTTTTTAGTCCCACTTCACTTTGACCAGAACTAATCTCTTATGCTTGAGATTCTTAATTTTCCTATCTTCAATATGTAGAGGCCTTTCTACAAATTTAAGTTGTTCATTTACCTCTATATCCTTAAGAGGTACCATCATTGTTTCATCGGCTAAGCATTTCTTGAGATTAGATACATGAAATACATCATGTATTCCTGCCATTTCCTCTGGCAGTTGTAGCTGATAAGCTACATGTCCTATTCTTCTAATAATCTCAAAAGGTCCAACATACCTGGGACTTAGCTTTCCTCTTTTGATGAATCTTACCACTCCTTTCCAAGGAGAGACTTTTAACAATACCTTGTCACCTACCTGAAATTCTAACGGCTTACGTCTGTTATCAGCGTAGCTCTTCTGTCGATCACGTGCTGCTTTTAGTCGTTCCTTGACTTGAATGATCTTGTCGGTTGTTTCCTGCACTATCTCAGGTCCAGATAGTTGCTTTTCCACAATTTCTGCCCAACAGACTGGGGTTCTGCACTTTCGTCCATAAAGTGATTCGAATGGTGCAGCATTGATACTTGTGTGATAACTGTTATTATAAGAAAATTCTATTAAAGGTAAGTGATCGTCCCAATTACCGCCGAAATCAATTACACAAGCTCTAAGCATATCTTCCATTGTCTGAATTGTCCTCTCGCTTTGTCCGTTTGTTTGAGGATGGTAAGCTGTGCTTAGATTCAACTTGGTTCCCATTGCTTTTTGGAAACTTGCCCAAAAATGAGAGGTAAAACGGCTATCCCTTTCAGAGACAATTGATAAAGGAATTACATGTAATGAAACAATTTCATTTACATACAATTTGGCTAATTGTTCCATTCTAAAAGTTTCTTTCATTGGTAGGAAATGAGCTGACTTGGTTAGCCTATCTACAATCACCCAGATTGTATCATTACCTTTTCTTGTTTTGGGTAATTTGGTAACAAAATCCATTGTTATCAATTCCCATTTCCAAACTGGCATTTCTAACTGTTGCAGCAATCCTGAGGGTTTCTGATGTTCAGCTTTAACTTGTGAACAAGTTAAACATTTAGAAACATATGCTGCTATATCCTTTTTCATTCCTATCCACCAGAAATTTTTCCTTAAATCCTGGTACATCTTATCATTTCCTAGATGCATTGTATACTTAGACTTATGGGCTTCTTCTAATATACGGTGGCGTAGGTTTCCTAATTTAGGTATCCACATTCTCTTTTTATGGAATCTCCAAATTCCATCTATTCCTTGTTCTAATTCTTTAATCATCCCTTTTAATTTTTCAGTATCATCCTTGATTACTGATTATTGTGCTTTTCTAATCTGATCGTTTAAATCTACTTGTAGATTTAATTTAAGAGAACGTATCCTTTTTGGCTTTTCGTGATACTTTCGGCTTAAAGCGTCAGCCACTACATTGGCTTTCCCTGCATCATACTGGATACTACAATCATAATCACTAAGAATCTCCATCCAGCGTCTTTGTCTCATATTCAACTCTTTTTGCCCAAAAACATACCTTAAACTCTTATGATATGTGAATATGGTAAACTTACTACCGTAAAGGTAATGTCTCCAAATCTTAAGGGCAAAAATTATGGCTCCTAATTCTAGATCATGGGTTGAATAATTTTCTTCATGATTCTTAAGTTTTCTAGATGCGTAAGCTATCACCTTTTGACGTTGCATTAACACACATCCATAACCTAACTTAGAAGCGTCACAATAGACTACAAAGTCTTCAGTTCCTTCTGTTAATGCTAATATAGGTGCATGGGTTAATCTTTGTTTAAGGATTCTAAACGCTTCTTCTTGTTTTGATCCCCATTCAAACTTATTGGATTTACAGTTTAACTTAGTTAAGGGAATGGCTATTCTAAAAAAATCTCGAATAAATCGTCTATAATAACCAGCCAATCCTAAGAAACTTCTAACCTCAGTTGGCGACTCAGGGGTTTTCCATTTGGTAATTGCCTCGATCTTTGTTGGATCCACATGAATTCCTTCATGATCGACCAAATGTCCAAGAAATTGTACCTGCTCTAACCAAAACTCGCACTTTGAAAACTTAGCATAAAGCTTTTCCTTTCTTAATAGACTTAAAAGTAAGTGCAATTGCTTTGCATGCTCCTCTTTACTCTTAGAGTAAATTAGAATATCATCTATGAAGACAATTATGAATTTATCCAAATATGGCTTACATATTCGGTTCATCATGTCCATAAGTGCGGTTGGGGCATTGGTTAAACCAAATGGCATGACAGTAAATTCATAATCGCCATACCTTGTTCTGAATGTGTAGGATCGTTTTATGACCCGAACGAGTCAATCAGAAGAGTTTTACTCAGTACGAAAGGCGAAAACAGACGTACTAAGGTCAATTCAGCTAGAAAATCACTTTAACTGTCGATTTGATTGATATAATAACGATTTACAGCGAGACGACACTTTGGCAGCACTTCGTTACACTGACCGGAAAGTTCAAGACTTACTCAAGCGAAATCAGGACAAGGTATATATAGGGGAGCTAATTCCGCTTGAACACGCTCAAGCGGAATCACCTTCAAGCGAGATAAGCTTCAAGCGGAATTTACCTATGTGATTTCGCTTGAACTGGACAAGACCATTTCAAGCGGAATTACATAGTGTGATTTCGCTTGAAACTGCCACACACCCTATATTTGACATTTTCCTCGTATTTCGTGCCCTGATCTATCTAAATACAAACAAGACTCGATACAAGACGAAGTCGACAGACGCATGCACTAACAGACTCCCCCTCAAATATTGACGAGTCTTAAAGTGTCGAGTCTTCGCATCTTCAGTCTTTATCAGTCCTCTCGAACTCTTTGAAGTATCTAACACTGTAATCATCCTCAATCTCTCTCTTCTCATCTCTTCCTCGAATACTGATAATCTTCAGGATATGAGCCTGGCTTTCAAGCTTTCTAATTCTCTTAATCAGATCTCTTGAATCCTTAAGTTCATCAACATCAGCAGTTCCAGAATCGTAACCTGACTTACACTTTCTACAAGTTCAGAATCGATTCCTGGCTCTATCCTGCACAAAAACTCTACCCAACAATAAATTTTCTGATAACCACTTGTAAAATCAATCTTACACTCTGATGAATCACTTGTGGATAAGATATTCAAACAATGATTTTACAATTTTAAACTTTGATGAACCACTTGCATGAATAACGTTTTTCTTTTCAAAGCAAACACTCTCCCAACCCTAATTGTCATCATATTTAGCACTTGGAATTTTGAAAATCAGCTCTCCAACATCAGTTGTCGAAAATCTTTTTGTATTTTTCAAAATTTATGCTAAAACACACTGAAAATCTTTTTGGATTTTTGAACATAGAATGAAATGCAGTAGAGAAATATTTACATACAAAAATTTTTGTGAGTTTGTGTAAGAGGATCATATCAGTTTATGACAAGTCACAAGTACCGTTGAGATTAGTTACACATTAAGAATTAAACAATTCACTTAGATTGCCGATATACTGATCCACTTAAATTCTCACACAAAGTTCAACTGATTCAGGATATGAATTAGATGTATTAAGAACTTAAACTCATTCATGTGTCCCACCTCTTGAATATACTCCCGTATCCAGATCCCAATATTCAGTCTTACAGGTGAATATACCACAGATGATATCTGTAAAGGGTTAATTGCGAAACCGTGAGAGCTCAGGTCAGAACTTCCGTTCAGCAGAGAGATGACGGCTCGACTTTTGGTGAGTCCCCTTTAGAGGATCTTTTTTACAACAACAATGATTATTAATTTTATTGTTTCATCATTTTTGCTGAGGGCGGCGCTATATTTCAAGCAAGCAGTAAAATTTTCTCCGGAGACTAGGCCATTGCTTCCGCATTATCAGAAGTCCCGGGATAATACCCCAGATATCACTGAGCGTAAAGACCTAGTATCTCAGAAAGAGGGATCTTTCAAACAAAATTTCAGGGGTTACCTATATATCCAAGTAGTGTTCCCCACGAAATAAGCAAGTTTGAATTTAAGTTTATATCCCGAAAAAGCTTACTAAATATGTAAAAACCTATCGGCATATCATCAGTGAGACTGTTTAACGCTATTTAATCATTACATTTCTTTAGCATACAGTAACTGTCTATTGATGTACTATCATTTCCTCTTCTTTGACACAAAAACTCATTTTAGAATTTTCTCATGTTTTTGACTTTTTCAAATTTTCAAATGTTTTTGGATTTTCTGAAAAAATTACTCCCCCTAAAATGCAAACACATTTAAAGAAATTTGAAAATAAACTGTACAAGTAAATTGACAATCGATATCAAATCGCTTCAATTCACCATCCACTTCGCATAAACAATCAGAACTCCCCCTCACAACAAACTATTTTCCCATTGTGATTTCAAAACACTTAAGTTTGTTTTAATCAAATGGTTTTTTTGGAAAATAAGTTTTGTTGATTTATTTTACCATATGTAAGTTAGGGGTTCATCATATTGTTTTCTTCAAAATACCACTTGTAAGAAAGATAAATCAAGTACAAGTTAATGTCCCTGATTAATCTTGAAAATTAAGTACCACTTGTAAGAATAGTCCAATCAAGTTCAACCTAATGACCTTGATTAACCTTCTAATAAAAACACAAACCTCTTTTTCAACCACATGGCTTACCAACCAATATCACATGTAGGTTGAATTCTCAAGATGCCGATACCTACTCCTCACTTACCAACCTGGGAGTTCCGGCAAGACATATTAGAGACCAATTTTCAATTTTTCAACAAACGATATAAGAATGATGCCGATTCCTGCTCCGCGATTACCAACTTGGGAGCTCCGGCAAGTCCAGAATTTTACTGTTCGTAATAGGTACCATCCCAGTCACAAACCAGGGATGATACTTTACCTTGCTTCTTTGTTTTCTTTTCGTAAAATTCCTTGAGTCCCTTGACCTTCCTATCAACCATTTTTCCAAAAATATTATGAACTGTGGAGTTAAAGGCCATTTTTCCAACTTTTTTTTTTAAATTTTCAGCCCGAAGTGGTGGAAAATTCACATCATCCACAATCGGCACTGAGTTTTCACATTATTCCTCAACCTGTGGCTCCTCTGATTTTGTGGAATCAGATTCATTGCCAGACAATAGCTCCTCTGATTTTAACGAATCAGAATCATTGCTAGAACTGTCATCTGATTTCTTAACAACCCATTTTTGGTTGTCAAGATTTGCCCTTTTCTTGTAAAATCTGTTTGAACATTCACCAATTTCAAAAATTGAATTTTTGAAAAGTTTAGTTCTCTCAATTGGTGGTTCAAACACAACTTCTTTATTTTTCAGTTTACGAGAAACTCCCTGTTTAGATTTTATTGCCTTGGAACAATTTTTGGCAATATGACCAACAGTGTTGCATTTGAAACAGGTTCTCGTTTCTTTCATCTGATCCACAGTCTTCATCTCTTCTTGCTTCTTCGCAAGGAATTCTTTGTTCGACTGATTTCTGAATAGATTTTCTTTCTCTTCTTCAGATGATGTACCTGAAACAAATATCATTTTTGATTTAAAATCTCTAACATATTTTTCATTTTTATGATTTTCAGATGGAATAAAACCCAGTCCTTTCTTTTTAAAATTACCGTTATGGTTTGGTTTCTTTTGATAACCAGAACCAGAACTGTAACCCTTTTTCTTATTTAAATGTTGTTGAACTCTTGAGGTGTAAGGTCTTGGTTTTACAGAAAGATTTACATCTTTTATTTCAGAAATATTAATTTCTGTTAGTTTGAAAACCTTGTTTATCATTTCTGGTTTAACACCTCTTATTGGAAATTCCTCATCAAAATATAATTTGTCAGAATCATTCAATGTATATGCAACTTTGAATGTTTCGTCATTCAAATTAGATTTTGATAACAGGAATTCTTTATTATAAACTCTTTTGCCCTGTTTGACGGTTTGACTCGGAGTGCTGGACTCAGACTTTGACTTTGTCATAGACTCCGACTTTGACTCCTCCATTTCATCTTTATCCAACACCTGATCGACCACTTTCTTTATTAACTCGGACTCATGATCAGTGTTAGATGATGTAAATGTCACATCAATATTTTCTGGCAAGTTAACTGAAGACTCTGACTCCCACTGTAAATTTGTTGCTTTTTCGACTCTTTCTGAATTTGGATTTCTCGGAGAATATCCATTTTCAAGCGGGGGTGGACACTCGTTGTAACTGAAACCTTGTTTCTTACCAGAATCATTCACTTTAGTATCCTTCTTCTTTTCAGAAGTCTTTTCTTCAGAAGCCTTCTGTTCTTTAGTTACTTCATCATCTTCAAATGCCTTCATTCCTTCAACAGTTGGATAAATCCTATCAATGACATAAGAAGTACATGAGTAACTTTTTAACAAACGGTTTACTCTTTCAGTTTCAATTCTTTGTGCTTCAAGTTTTTGTTCAAGCACATCACACTTCTCAATGTAATTATTCACAACTTTCTGCTTTATCAAAAAAGCTCCCTGAAGTATCTTCATGGCTGTTGCTTGTTCTTCACTTGATTGATTATACTGATTCATGGCTTTGTTCAGAACATCATAAGACTCCTTTAGCCTATTCATGTTGTTCATCAACTCACTGTTTTTCTTCTTTATAATCTCACAGTTTTCACAAACCACTGGAATCTTTCTTGCATCAACTTCTTCATCAACTTTGAATTTTGGAACCTCCTTAACCTTTTTTCTTATCACTGGAACAGCTTCATCATCACTGCTGACCGGTGTTTTGACCTTTTTCTTTTTCTTTTTAACTTTATCGTCATCACTATCACTTTCTGCCATCATTTTCAAATCAGCTGCCATTCGTCTTGCATAATACTCGCGATCATCATCACTATCTTCTTCAATACGAGCAACAAAAGCTTTGTGATTTGAAGTTTTATTAGGATCATAATCATCCCAACTGAAACCTTCCCAGTTAAACCCTTCTGGTAATTTTTCATCATCTTGGTTTATCAGGCATGCTTTATTATCAGCTGAAATATATTTGTCCCAGTTGAAACCTTTTGTTGGCTCTTTCTCATCCTGATTCACCATACTAACTCTCTTTGAAGACTCTTCAATCACTTTTCTTCCATGTGCCACTTGTGGTTCTTGTTGTTGTTGTGCAACTTGATGATAGATGGCCTTCCGATAGTAATCATTATTGTTGTTGAACGGATTTTGAGCTCCACTTGCTTCACGGTTTTTGCACTCCCTCTTGAAGTGTCCTTTTTCCCTGCAACGAAAACAAGTGACTTTAGATTTATCAAAACCTAAAGTAGAAATATTAGCATCACGTAAGTCATCTCTTCCTGTGATCTGCTTAAATTTTTCAGCCCGTCTTAACACACTCGCCAAACACCATTTAATATCCATCAATTCCATTTCCTCAGTGTCAATTTGATCGTAATCCTCTTTTGTCAACATAGGATTCCCGATCCGACCTACAACAAAACTACCATATGATTCCAACACTGTTCCCTACAAAGACATGTGACTCTTAGCAACTTTTGCTGAATAATCCTCATCATTCTCCAGATTCAATATAATGTTACATTGTAACTTCTTGCCATTCTTTGTTGTTGAAATGTTTGGATCAAATGATGGATATGATGAAAAACTTGTGTTGCTGTTTGATCCTTTAGAAGAACTTCCTGATGAACTCTTTGCATTGAATGCTGTCTCAACCTTCGGTGACATGTTGGTGGATTTATCACTGACACCACCTTTGTAATAAAGACCAATATCTTGTTCACCGTCAAAATCTTTCATTCTCAAAACCTTTCTTTGTTCCATCTCCTGAGCCTCAATCTTTTCAATGAACTTGCTCAGTGTCAGATTGCCAAATCCTTTCTTGTTCCTCAACATCATGAGATATGTACCCCAAGTCTCATATGGCAATGCATCAACTAGTTTTTCAATCAACTCTTCATTATCTTTGTCAATGCTCAATCTCTTCATGTTCGCTAAGAAATTGCAGTATCTTTCAATAATTTGTTTTGTACTTTCATTTTTCAACCCACGAAACAGATCAAACTCTTTCTTCAGAAGTGATTTCTTGTTCTTGACCATCTCTTAACTACCAACAAACTTTGATTTTAAAGCTTTCCAAATGGAATAAGAAGTTCCATTGTGTTGCAATAAAACCAAGATATCTTCTTTCACAGCTTGTTGTAGTAGACTTAGCATCATTTTCTCATCTTTGTATTTCTTTCGATTATTAGCACTCAGATCTTTAATCGCAATAATCTCTTCATCATCATTCATCGGTCTAATGTATTTCGTCTCGACACATTCCCAATAATCTAAGTAGTTAGCTTGTACCCAGTTCTCAAAATGTCCTTCCCAACCCTTATACTCCTCGATGTTCATGAGTTTAGGCGGTTTTTGCATCGTCCCTGTTTCATTTTCCAACATCGTGTTCTGTGCGAGAGTAATCGGGGTAACTGGAGTAGCAAATATGTTGTAAAATTCCTCTTCCATGTTTCGGATTTTCAAAAATTCTCAAACAGTTTGTTCAAGCGAAATTACAGTTTTCAAACAAAATTACACACTCAAGCGAAACCCCTTTTCAAACGAGATCACTTTTGAAGCGAAATCACACCTTGAAGCGAAATCAACTAATTCGCTTGAAACAACTCAAACGGAATAAAGGAATTCGAAGCGGAATTAGTGATTCAAGCAGAATCACTCAAACGGAGTCACACCTTTGAAGCGGAATATCAAATTTCAAGCGGAATCAACATAAATTTCAAGCGGAATACAGGTTTCGAGCGGAGTTAACCATCTAATTCCGTTTGAAATGCTGCTGACGTCATCATTATCACGCTGATTTGAAACGGAATTACAAATTTAACCAGTTTTAGATCGATTTTAGGCCTGAAACTTTTAAGGCTTTGTTAAAACACTAATGCGCACAAGATGTGTGAAAATCAGGACAATTTGACCGTGAAAAGTTGTTAATTTTGCAAAAGAAGGTGTAGAAATCAGAAGTTTCAGCTGAATTGGTAAGAACTCTTCTTCCTGAGCTCTGATACCACTTGTGGGATCGTTTTCAGACCCGAACGAGTCAATCAGAAGAGTTTTACTCAGTACAAAAGGCGGAAACAGACGTACTAAGGTCAATTCAGCTAGAAAATCACTTTAACTGTCCATTTGATTGATATAATAACGATTTACAGCTAGACGACACTTCGGCAGCACTTCGTTACACTGACCGGAAAGTTCAAGACTTACTCAAGCGAAATCAGGACAAGGTATATATAGGGGAGCTAATTCCGCTTGAACACGCTCAAGCGGAATCACCTTCAAGCGAGATAAGCTTCAAGCGGAATTAACCTATGTGATTTCGCTTGAACTGGACATGACCATTTCACGCGGAATTACATAGTGTGATTTCGCTTGAAACTGCCACACACCCTATATTTGACATTTTCCTCGTATTTCGTGCCCTGATCTATCTAAATACAAACAAGACTCGATACAAGACGAAGTCGACAGACACATGCACTAACATAATGTAGTCTTAGGAATGTCCTCTTCCTGTACCTTTAATTAGTGATATCCCGATCTTAAATCGATTTTAGAGAAAAATCGAGCTCCTTGTAGTTGATCGAACAGATCATCGATTCTTGGTAATGGGTACCGATTCTTAATTGTGACCTTGTTCAATTCACGGTAGTCAATGCACATACGCATTGATCCGTCCTTCTTTTTGACAAACAGTATCGGTGCTCCCCATGGTGATGAGCTTGGCTGAATGAATCCTTTTTCTAATAATTCGTCCAACTGTTTCTTCAGCTCCTGCATTTCGGCGGGTGCAAACGATAAGGTGCTTTGGCAATCGGTGCTGTTCCTGGTAGTAGGTGGATTCTGAATTCAACTTCCCTATCTGGCGGTAGCCCTGGCAATTCTTCTAGAAATACATCTGAAAACTGGGACACTACTGGAATATCTTTTAATTCTTTTCCTTTAGTGTTAGTGATTATAGAAATCAAATACACTATAGATCCTTTTTCTGATATAACTTGCAGTTTTCATCACAGAGATGAATTTAGTGGATCTAGATGATTTATCTCCTTTAATTGTGATATTTTCACCCCTTGGTGAATTTACTTAGATTGACTTTTGATCACACAAAATACTGGCGTTATTGGCTATTAACCAATCCATTCCTAATACAACATCAAATGCTGCCAGATTCATTGGGTAAAGGTTTGCAATAAATTTTTGATTAAAAATTTCTATTCTTGCTCCCTGCAAGATTTCAGAAATCCTAACAGTTTCTCCATTTGCTGTCTCTACTAGACATTCTTGTGGTAGTTTAGTTAATGATTGATTTAGAAGTTTGCAAAGCGAAGTATTGTAAAACTTTGGTTTGCACCAGAGTCAAATAATACTTTACCAAAAATAACATTAACTAAAAACGTACCAGCTATGACGTCCGGGATCATCTTGGCTTCATCTGCAGTTAGAACAAATGCTCTAGCATTTTTAGTGTTCTTGTTGTTTGCAGCTGGAGCCAATTTCGGACAGTTCGGCTTGATATGACCTTGTTCTCCGCAGTTAAAGCATATCCGGTTGTTAGCTTTCCTCCTGCAGTCTTCTTCCTTGTGTCCTGATATTTTGTAGAAATTGCAATATACGGAGAATCTTCCAGAATGCTCCCTTTTGCAATACTTGCAATAGGTTGCAGATGTAGAACCTACATTTTTCCCACGGTTGAAATTTCCAGAACGGAATTCTTGAGTAAGCCTTTGGGTTAGGTTTCTCCTCTGGTCTTCTTCTCTAGTACGGATTAATTCATCTGTCAAGGTATTGGCTAGTTCTACAGCTTCTTCTATGGTTTGAGGCCTAGCTGCCCTGACTACATGCCTAATCTCCCCGATTAATCCCCAGATGTATCGGGAGATTAATACCGGTTCAGGTGATGCAAGGGTTGGTACTATTCTAGCATATTCAAAGAATGTGGTAGTATACCCCTTACTATCTACCCCGGTCATTCTAAGGTTCAGAAACTTATTTGTTATCTGCTCCTTTTCATTGGGAGGGCATAACTTCCTTTCTACCATATTTTTAAACTCCTCCCATTCCATGTTGTATACCCTATCACTTCCCCTTGACTGGAGGATAGTGTTCCACCATTCTAGGGCTGAATTCTTAAACAGATTAGAAGCAAACATTATTTTATCTTCTTCAGCACACTTGCTTATTTTTAAAACAGCCTCCGTCTTCTCTATCCAGTGTAGAGCTGCAATGGGTCCTTCATTGCCCGAGAATTCTATTGGTTTGCAAGACCAGAATTCTTTATAAGAACAACCATATGGCATGGTTCTTCTTCTTTTGGGAATGGGCACCTGAAGTATGGGTCCATTGTTTACGCTGTGTTCAGGTTCAATTGGTCACTTACTGCTATGCTTACTTTTATTATCTGCTTCCTTAACAGTTTGGATAATAAATGGCATCGCATCTATGATTCCTTGTGCCACTATGTGTTGGATGGCACTATTATCCACTTGATTTCCATTGTTATTGTTGTTCGGATTCTCATTGTTTAGATTATCGTTATTCGAGTTGTTGTCGTTCTGGATATTATCATTCTGGTTTTCCTGATTCACTTCGTTGTCCATCTGAATTTGAAACATTTATCACATATTAATATCACCAATAATATTTGAATATAGCCAATCACATGACACGCACTTTGGTCAAAAGCGTCGAGCATTGCGACTTTTACTCTATTCATATACTATGCGTCTATTACACACTAGTACTGAAATTAAAATTACAATACCAACTGAAATTTAAAACTACACTACTAGTAATAGGCATCCGTAGTTTTTTTTTTACATATACACACATATATTATTATTGTATTATATTATTATTATCATTTCTACCGTCTCCACCATCGATTCAAGGATATGGATTCATCCAAAAATCCATATTGCGTTCGTCGTAGTTCCATACGAGATGCTCTCCCACCTGTCTCATTCGTTCACTACTCTCTAAAATTTCCTCGCCAAAAGTCCTAAGTTCTTGTACGTTATCTGCACTCATTGGGGGTGCAGGTTCTAGGACTGGGTTCGGAATCTGGGGTGCGGGTTCCTGGTATGGGTAAGGATTCTCTAAGATCTCCCTAATATACGCATCATTATCGAAATAGGGATCTAGAGGATCTAACCCTGGGTAGGCTCCTAGATTGGGCATGGGCAAATCTTCATGGATAGGGTAACGTTGCACATAGTCCCTGTTATCGTCCCACCATGGGTCGTAATTTGGGTCTAGGGGATTTGGTGCAGGTACCCTAGGTATTTCCTCTGGATTGAAGTCATGCATTTCTACTTAGTTTTCAAGGTTTTCTATCTCCATTGGTTGATCAGGAATTGGTGGTTGTGGTTGGGATGCTAGCATTTGCTCCAGGTTTGGGTCAGCTGCAGTGGTTGCTAAAATATGGATATTGGCTATACCCCTATTAAGCATATCCTGGGCATAAGCATCAGTTTCTCTTTTAGCTGCGGCTAGTGCTCTCTGGTCTTGTAACTTTTTCATACGCTTCCTACGCTCGTGTGCTCCCCTACTGAACCATCCCCTCTTTTTCTGAGGAAATGGCTCTTCAGATTGAGCCTTAAATACGAATATTCCTTCTTCTGTATCAGCAGAATACCCCGAGAGGGCAGGCTGAGAAGAGGCACCTTCGCTTCTAGGCGAACCAGACAATTGACGGTAGGCGTCAGATGGTCCTTGGTCGCTCATACTGTAAACTAACAGATAGTCAGATAACACATAACAAGAAAATACAATTATGCATATATTCCCGTAATTTATTTCCTAACATTTTGAATTTTGGCGTCAGCAGAACACTTCTGTGGCTGAATCAGTGGCTTAGCTCTGATACCACCTTCTGTCACGGCCCCTGACCCTATCCTGGGAGTGGGAGCCGCGAACCAGTTAGATGGTATCGGTGTTTATTGATTTGGTAGCGGAAATATCATCAGGACCGTAGTTAGGAAATATTTTATCAAAGTAAAACACCATATTTTATATAATTAAACATATTAGGATAAACCCAAGTTTTCATTACAAACGGATTCATAGGAATAAATCACATTTTATTTTGAATAAAGGCCTTCTTTTATTTAGGTAACTTTTATAGCCAGTTTTCCAAGCCTTCAGTGCTGTCTAGCTGGCTTCTAATTGGCTTTCACATTGTGTTACCTGAAACGCGTTTAAAAACATTTTGTCAGTTGATGCGTGTCGTGTGTTATATAAGTTTAAGTATATTTTAAGCCCTTTTTACACGTTAGTCAAGTTTTAAATTTATAAAACATGATATTTTACTAACACCAAACACACATATGGGCAAGTGCACCCATCGTGAGCGTAGTATAGTGTTGGCAAGATACCGAGGTCGTCCAAGGACACAAGAGCTTTTAGTACCGGTTTATCCTCAACGTCTAATCAAATCAAAAGTTAGAAAAAGGTTTTTAAACTAGAAAAATAAAAACTAAATAAAATGCTGAAAAAAAAACAAAAATAAAAAAAAACAGATAGACAAGATGAATCACTTGGCTCCGACTCGTGTTTAGTGTAACCTTTGATTATTTCTACACTTTTGCACTTTTTAAGAGATTATCTTAGTTATTGTAGTAGGCCCCTCTTTCGAAGGTGACGTTACCCTCAACCCAGTAGTTTGAGTCAGCAAGGATACAATCCTAAATGGTTGGATTATTGAAAGATAATTAATTAAGTTATTAATGCATATTATGGTAGGCCCCTCTTTTGAAGGTGACGTTACCCTCGGCTAAGTAGTCTGAGTCAGCAGGGATACAGTCCTAAGTAGCCGGGTTAAAGTATTAATAGTAGCTTACATATGAGGGGATCAAAGAGTTTGGAGCCCCACCATCCAATACCGGTGGGTATTGAAGGAGGTCCTACTAAATTTGACCCAGGTCCTTGCAGGATCTATACACTGAACAAGGCAAGACTCTTACCAAACCGTTCCCTTAACCCCCGACCAGGTAGCCAACATACCTCCATATAGACCGTGGAGATATGAATGGTGAAAATATTTTATTTTATATAGACAGTAAAATAATGCCAAGACGCCACGGACAAACGATAAGGAAGAATCACCTTCAACATAAGAAACTAGTTATTAAAGTCATTAATACATAACCAAGTAAAAAGTGCGAAAAGATTAAAAATAAAAAGTATTACACTAGACACTTGTCTTCACCAAGTGATGTAAGATACTTAGGCAAACATGGCCTTTGATTGTCAAGAACTCTTACGATCAATCTTGGATCCCGAGACGACTCACACACTCTATGATGGACAATGGATGATGGTGGTGGATGATGGTGTTGTGATGGTGGTGGGCAGTGGGTGAAGTGTGAGAGAGGTGGTGTGCCAAGGGATGGTTTGCAAATGAGCCAAGTACCCCTATTTATAGACAGAACAGTAGCTCGGGCACGGCCCCGTGTCCATCATCTTCTCTTCCTTCATTAATTGCAGTTTGTCTGCATTAGTTGACCACGCCCCCGTGTCCGCTGGGCATGCCCCCGTGTGCAGAAGCATATCTGTACTATCAAGATTTCCTCAGATTCTGCGAATCTTAGAGTTGACCACGGTCCCGTGTCCGCTGGGCACGCCCCCGTGGTGGGTGATAGAAGCTTCTACAGCTTTGTCTTTTATGCTGGCACTTGGGCACGCCCCCGTGTTCACTAAGCACGGGGCGTGTTCAGTCTTCTGTCTTCTTGATTTTGCTTGGGAAGATGCTGTCGGAGGGTCGGGCATGCCACATTTGTCCCTTTTCTTGTATTTATGTTAGATTTTGCTGTCTTTTTGCTTCTTTTGTTAATTTGAGCTCATTTAATCCTGAAAATACAAAAGGAAGACAAAAACATACTTTTTCCAACATTAGTACTAAAAATTGTTAGTTTTATGCTACAATTGATGTAATTTATATGTTGCATTTTGTACACATCAAATACCCCCACACTTGAATCTTTGCTTGTCCTCAAGCAAAACTCTTTATAATGTGGCTTTACACTCTCAAATGGAATGGGTAGAAGAGAAGGTTTTTGGGCTTGTCATAGAGTGTCGGGATTTCCAAGATTCTTTATTAAGTTTTATTTTTATTTATTTACAATCCTATTTGTCATGATTTATTTAAAACATTACATAAGATAAATTATTTATTAAGGCATAACATGCCTTTTTAAAATTCCATTTATATACAAGTTCACATACCTCACGGGGATCACTCAACATTCGGCCGAAGATTTATTTTAGTGAATCACTCGAGAGCGGCATGGAACTTACTCCTACCATAGGCTAGCCAAGCAATCAATCCTCCTCCTTTTTAACTATATACCTTTGTAAATATCAAGAGGACTTTTGGGTGAAGGGTTAGGCTTGGGTTAAAGGTAGGTGGTTGGGTTAGTGGTTAGTAAAAGGGCGAAAGGCGTAAAAGCGTCGATTTTCGTAAGACTTTTTATTTTTTTGCAATTTTATTTTGATGAAGCCATTATTCAAACAAAGTTATTTTTGATGAACTTGCTTGTTTATTTCTCTTTTGCTTCATCATCAACACATTTTTTTTGAAAAGTCATACGAAAAACCGAGCTTGTTACTAAAAACAAAAGGGTTAAAAATAAAAAGGTTTTGGTGGGTGAAAGGGTGTTTATTTTTGGGTTAAGAAATGAAAAGGTTTAGGCTAAAAGGGGTTAACTAGGGGGATTTTGGGTAGGTGGTAAAAAAAAAAAGAAAAAATAATGGTGTAGAAATGAAAAAATGGTTAGTCCTAATGCCTCCATCATTTACTTACTCGGGTTTAAGTTGGTAAGGACCGGGAATGTATCGTCGTGGCAAGTTCTAGAGTCGTAAGAACCAAGCGGCTATTCACACAAGAAACGAAAAATGAGCATTTAGTTTAAAGATATGTATTTGTATGCTCAATAAAGGCTCAAAACTCACTTTTTGTGGGAATGGGTTTTTATGTGATTAAGTATATATAATCAAATTTTAACTAAGTTTGTTATGCCGTTTCATAATTTTCTTATGTTGGTTCTTTTTATCACGACGCTATCGGTTGTAAATTTGTAAAAATATAACCTTTTTAGAATTTGAAATTCCCAAGTTAAACCTAGACAAGTAAGAAAAATGAAAAAAATTTGAAAAAAATTGGGGTGAATAGCGGTTCCAATAGAGTTTTGTGTAAGGCTTGTAATTAGGACTTGCAAGATTCAAGGTTTTAGCACCCCCCCACACTTAAATTACACATTGTCCTCAATGTGTCCCAAAAATTAGTTTTTAGATTGATTGAATGTGTAAAAATGTGTGAAAAAGCAAAATTTATGTTACTGGGCATCTGGACACGGCCCCGTGTTCAGATCGCCAGTAACAGAAATGAATAAAGAGAAACAGAAGTCTGGGCACGGGGGCGTGTTCAGTGAGCACGCCCCGTGTCCAGTTACCTGAACTGTGCATTTTCTGCAGATTGTGCAGCACGGGGCCGTGTTGGGCGGGCACGGCCCGTGCTGAAATTGCTGTAATGAAGAAAATTTTGTCGGATGGCCCTGTTTTCGTGCTTGGGGTGCTGGTTCAAGTTTCCCTTGTTATCCTTCACCATCCCGAGTATGTTTTATTCCTGAAAATTAAAACTAAACTAGAAAACATAAAAATTAATCTAAACTAAACTAAGGATAGTTCCGCGGAATGCCTCTGTGGTGCGCCACGTTTATAAGGTTCCTTGGCTAGACCCAAAGCCTGGTCATATGTCACCCAAGTGGGATTTTTTGCATCCCATGCTACACCGTCGGAGAGCGTCATCCAAGCTTGAGTCTATGACCTTCATGTAGTTGACCGGGTCTTCGTCTTCTACTCTTTTTCCAACTCCAAACTCCACTTCCTCGTCCCCAAACTTCAATGTTAGTGTTCCGTCATTCATGTCTACCACTGCTTGGGCTGTGGCTAGAAATGTCCTCCCTAGGATGAGGGGGACTTCGGCGTCTTCTTCCATGTCTAGTATGACAAAGTCGGCTGGGAAGACGAAATTATCGACTTTGACCAATAGATTTTCAACGACACCTTGTGGATATTTGACGGATCTGTCGGCAAGTTGTATGCTCATCTTTGTAGGGCTCGTTTTTCCTAGGCCGAGTCGTTTAAACATTGAGGCGGGCATGAGGTTGATGCTAGCCCCAAGATCGACACCTTCCAGGATCAATCTTCTTTTGCGGGAGTTTGTTGAGTAGTAAGGCGGAGCATTCTTCGCCTAAGTTAACTAATTGCAATGATTCAATTTTCCTTTTATGAGTGAGGAAGTTCCTCATAAATTTTGAATATTTAGGCATTTGGGTTAGGACTTCGATAAATGGAATATTAACATGCAATTGTTTTAGTAAATTTTCGAACTTTGCGAATTTCTCATCGGTCTTTTGACGAATTAACCAACCGGGGTATGGAACCGGGGGAGTCTTAGTGGGCTCTTGGTTTGGTGGAGAAGCCTTCTCTGGGTGGGACGTGGGTGGAGTTGTGGTATGGCTGGATTGGCTTCTTTCAGCTGGCGGTAATGGAGCCTCCTCGGGACCCACGGTTCGGTTTCTCAATGTGATGAGATGTACTTGTGCTTTTGAGTTGGTTTCGGTATTACTTGGTAACGCGCCTTGTGGTCTCTCGGAGAAATGTTGAGCTATTTTATTTAATTGTTTTTCAATGTTTTGAATGCTAGCTTGTTGATTTCTGAAATTCGATTCCAATTGCTGAAATCGATCCGAGTTTTTCTTTTCGGTGTCGGAGATGAGGCGAGATACAGTATCTTCAAGCCTTTCTCGTCCACCTTGTTGTTGAGAAAAAATTTGTGGTTGTTGAAAGTTAGTTCGCTGGTTTTGTTGGTTACTACTATTGTCGGGATCTCTCCAACCAAGGTTAGGGTGGTTATGCCATCCTTGGTTGTAGGTACCCGTTGGAGGACCCGACGGCCTAGGTCTATTATCAATGTAGTTTACCATTTCCGTTTGATCACCTAATTCTTTCATACAACTCCAATTTTCATGTGGTCCACCACACCCCTCACAAGCCATAACCGAGACCGTTTTTGCCATTTCTAACTTTTTGATTTTTGAAGAAAGGGCCTCGATTTGGGCTTGTAAAGAATTGCTTTCATCAACCTTATGGGCGCCCGGGGCAATAGATTTATTGCCTCGGGGAGTGTGCCACTGAAAATTGGTTTGAGCAATTTCTTCAATTTGATTATATATTTCATTTGGGCGACGATTACCTAGAAGTCCCCCGGAGCTAGAATCAAGTGTTTGTCTTGCGTGTGGCAACAACCCATTGTAGAAAGTGGATACCTGTTACCATACCGCAAGACCGTGATGAGGACACTTTCTTAGTAGCTCCTTGAACCTTTCCCAAGTTTCATATAAGGATTCCCCATCCTCTTGTGAATATGTATTAATTTCAGTCATTAATTTAGCCGTTTTAGCAGGATGGAAATACTTATATAGAAACTTTTGGGCTAGTTCATCCCAGGTGTTTACCGAACCAACTAGGAGGGTGTTAAGCCAAGCCTTAGCTCGGTCTTTTAGTGAAAATGGAAACATACGAAGGCGGATGGCGTCGTTTGATGCTCCATTGATCCGAAAGGTATCACATATTTCTAAGAAATTAGTAATATGTAGATGAGGATCCTCGTCCGCAAGCCCACGGAAGGTTGCGGAGTTTTGAAGCATTTGTATCAAATGTGGCCGAAGTTCGAAGTTGTTGGCTTCGACATTCGGTGCATTGATAGCGGCGCCAAGATTACCTACGGTGGGGCGTAGATAATCCATGAGGGTACGTTGGTCCGCCATTGGAAGTGGGTCCCCCGAAACTTTCTCTTGGTTTTTAGCTTTAAGTCTTTTTCTGAGAAAGCGTTCGGGTTCTTCAAGAGGTTCTTTTATGTCTCTACTAGAACTGGAGCTCATACACTACGTAGAAATTTCAGATGTGGCGCCTGGGTTCCAAGTCCTGCAATAAAAACAGAAAAGAACATTGGTCAGAAGGTTCACCACGGCCCCGTGCTCAGGTGAACACGGCATGTGGTCGGAAATACAGTGATTGTTTTCCGGATCCCTGTTAGTCAAGTTTTAAATTTATAAAACACGATATTTTACTAACACCAAACACACATATGGGCAAGTGCACTCATCGTGAGCGTAGTATAGTGTTGGCAAGATATCGAGGTCGTCCAAGGACACAAGAGCTTTTAGTACCGGTTTATCCTCAACGTCTAATCAAATCAAAAGTTAGAAAAAGGTTTTTAAACTAGAAAAATAAAAACTAAATAAAATGCTGAAAAAAAAACAAAAATAAAAAAAACAGATAGACAAGATGAATCACTTGGCTCTGACTCGTGTTTAGTGTAACCTTTGATTATTTCCGCACTTTTGCACTTTTTAAGAGATTATCTTAGTTATTGTAGTAGGCCCCTCTTTTGAAGGTGACGTTACACTCAACCCAGTAGTTTGAGTCAGCAAGGATACAATCCTAAAGTGTCGAATTATTGAAAGATAATTAATTAAGTTATTAATGCATATTATGGCAGGCCCTTCTTTTGAAGGTGACGTTACCCTCGGCTAAATAGTCTGAGTCAGCAGGGATACAGTCCTAAGTAGCCGGGTTAAAGTATTAATAGTAGCTTACATATGAGGGGATCAAAGAGTTTGGACCCCCGCCATCCAATACCGGTGGGTATTGAAGGAGGTCCTACTAAATTTGACCCAGGTCCTTGCAGGATCTATACACTGAACAAGGCAAGACTCTTACCAAACCGTTCCCTTAACCCCCGACCAGGTAGCCAACATACCTCCATATAGAGCGTGGAGATATGAATGGTGAAAATATTTTATTTTATATAGACAGTAAAATAATGCCAAGACACCACGGACAAACGATAAGGAAGAATCACCTTCAACATAAGAAACTAGTTATTAAAGTCATTAATACATAACCAAGTAAAAAGTGCGAAAAGATTAAAAATAAAAAGTATTACACTAGACACTTGTCTTCACCAAGTGATGTAAGAGACTTAGGCAAACATGGCCTTTGATTGTCAAGAACTCTTATGATCAATCTTGGATCCCGAGACGACTCACACACTCTATGATGGACAATGGATGATGGTGGTGGATGATGGTGTTGTGATGGTGGTGGGTGGTGGGTGAAATGTGAGAGAGGTGGTGTGCCAAGGGATGGTTTGCAAATGAGCCAAGCACCCCTATTTATAGGCTGAACAGTAGCTCGGGCACGGCCCCGTGTCCATCATCTTCTCCTCCTTCATTAATTGCAGTTTGTCTGCATTAGTTGATCACGCCCCCGTGTCCGCTAGGCACGCCCCCGTGTGCAGAAGCATATCTGTACTATCAAGATTTCCTCAGATTCTGCGAATCTTAGAGTTGACCACGGCCCCGTGTCCGCTGGGCACGCCCTCGTGGTGGGTGATAGAAGCTTCTACAGCTTTGTCTTTTATGCTGGCACTTGGGCACTCCCCCGTGTTCACTGAGCACGGGGCGTGTTCAGTCTTCTGTGTTCTTGATTTTGCTTGGAAAGATGCTGTCGGAGGGTCGGGCATGCCACGTTTGTCCCTTTTCTTGTATTTATGTTAGATTTTGCTGCCTTTTTGCTTCTTTTGTTAATCTGAGCTCAGTTAATCCTGAAAATACAAAAGGAAGACAAAAACACACTTTTTCCAACATTAGTACTAAAAAAGGGTTAGTTTTATGCCACAATTGATGTAATTTATATGTTGCATTTTGTGCACATCATCAGTGGGAAATACTGGTGACTGAATCCCAGTTTAATCCAGAAAATTTTTATTAATTTAAATAGTATTGAGAGCGATTACAATGTTTACATCTACCCAATTACTCATTCAGTACTGTCAATCCTGACTGGTGGGTCATATTACACATTGGCTAACTCTTCGTCCAATGGTAACGTTACTCACATTTTGTATACAAAACCCCAACATACCGGCAGTAATCGTAGAATTACAAAGACTCAATCACTGCTAAATTGCATTGTAAAATAGTTAAGGTTTTGTAAAAACTGTTTACAAAAAGGAGATTACTCACATTGCTGTCTTAGATTTTCCGTAAGGGTTTCCTGGTGAAAATCTATAAATTACACAAATGTACGCGTGTTAGTATAATAACCCATTTTTACATTAGTAATACCCTCCCTGAGACGGCATTCCAACGACTACGTCGGGCAGAACCACGACAGCCGTTACGGAACCCTAGATCAATCGGGCAGAGTATCAAATACGTCTCCAGGGGTTATGATACTTACATCGTAGCAGAACCTCCATATTTAGGGGGTATTAGACCCGAGTATAATGCTCACTATTTAACTTTTGAACGAATTCGACTGAAGGCCGAGCAAATCAATTTATAGGGCTGAAACCTAACTTTCTCGCGGCCCGCGTAAGAGTAGCCAAAGGGCTACGCGGCCCGCGTCAATGCTAGTCAACGGACTAGCTTGTCCGGGTCATGGCATAGGTCTGCCGGGTGTTGGGCCACGTGGCGGCCCAGGGTGTTGCCGCGTTCTTGATCTCTCGCGGCCCGCGTAAGCTTAAGGGGTGGCTTACGCGGCCAACCAAAACCCCTAAAATTCAAATTTTTATTAATATTTAAGGTATTCGGGCTCGTTTTCACGTATGGGGTGTTTTTAGGGACATATTGGGATATTTTAAAATATATTAGAGTGTCGGAAAATATTACAAGGGTGTCGGTTCGGGATTGTTATATAAAATATGCAAAATGTGAATTTTAAACTGACGGTTATTATCTCTTAATTAAAGTTAAAATAAAAATTAGAAAAGTCATCATGACAATTGCTTTCAAATCAGATCAGTAATTACTGATAATATCAGTAATTTTGAAATTCAAAATATGCAAAATGGTAATTTAAAATTGACGTTCTCTCTTTTTTTTCCTACTTTGCATTTCATTTCTAATATTTAATTACTTTAATAAAGCAGGATATAAGGATATACACTACTTACCTTTCAGTTCCCAATAAACATCATGACAATTGCTTTCAAATCAGATCAGTAATTACTGATAATATCAGTAATTTTGAAATTCAAAATTCAAACCATATATTCTTATCCTATAAATAAGATATAATTATTTGGTTTCACATTCAAATCTCGCTCGCTCATATATGTGAGCGTATCTCTCTCTCTCTCAAATGCATATTTCTCGTGATTCAGCCGCTAATCTCCGATTACACTTCTTTGTTCGAATGTTTGTTGATTATGTTTACATGTTATCGTTCTAGTATCATTGTTCCAACATCGTCGTTTCAATGAAGCTTCCCATCACACATCAACCTTTCAATATGGATGTTGCAGTATCATTGTTGCAACATCGTGAAAAGTTGAATGTGATATCTTCTTTGATTGGAGAGTTGCAGCTTGAACGGACGATATGTATCTTCTATCGTGAAAAGTTGCATGTGCTGTCTTCTTTGATGTGAGAGTTGTATTGTTCGATTTTCGTTAAATTGAAAGTCAGGTTTTGTTGCGTCAGGAAGATTTTCTCCTTTTATAGAAAGTATAGATTTGTGTAATATCGTGAAAAGTCAGATTTGCTATGTACTGTTGAAGATAGGGCTACTCTTTAAGAGCTGTAGAGATGTTTTGATGGATTGCAAGTTGGCCTGTTCACTAGAGAGCAGGTTTCCAGAGATCTTATGCGGATGCCTTCAACTTCCGTTTGTGAGCTTTGTGTTGTCAGTAATATAGAGTGCGGTGATAGAGACGTGCAGTTCATGGCGATGGTGAAGGACATACATCGATATTGCACAGCAATCGATGGAGTTGAAACTAAAGTTTCTTAATTCTTGCTGTTATTCTTAGATTTGAACTTTAATATTGTTCAGTATGTGATGTAATTATTGGACTTTTAGTTTTAAGGTCATGAATAAATGAATAAATTTAATTTTATGAATCTATGTTGTGTTTTATTTTTACTTATTATTTAGTGTTTGAGTAAGATTTAGATTATGTTGATGTTGAATTGTGTCTAAACATCTGTTTGGTAAGTGAACAGACGTTTAATAGTGTCAAGGATTAGTTTGATGATCAACCTCTGTTTCTTCATTCTTCATGTTGACCACTGACTGACCAAACATCTGTGTTTCAATCACTGTTGGCTATCCACTGATAGTTAAAAAATAGTCATGGCTCACATTTTTATTGTTGACATCCACTGATATTGACAATCATTGGTTTTCCTAAAAAACATCCACTGCTCACATTTTTTATTGTTGATGTGGTTAATTAATTATAGAATGAAATTATCAAATGAAAACTAGAATTAAAATGAAATTACAATTTTACCTAATCGTTACATTCCAATGAGATAATGCTTCGTAGATTCGTAGATGTTTGAAGACCGACAAATGTTCAAAGAAGCAGCACTGTGGACATTTGTCTGTCTTTGTCGTTCTTCAAACATCTAGGAACCATTATTTGAGAATACCCCTGAATTTATCGGAGCTGTAGAATGAGATCCTCCACTGTTGGGTTATCATCTTTCAAATCCATTTTCCCTAAATTTATGGATTCTGTTTTTCAACAGGGATGTAATGCAACGAGTCATATCAAATGAATAGACGGACACTTGCTTCCTCTCAAAGGGTTATGTTGTGGTTATAACAGCTGATCATGCTAAGGACTGTTATAATTAACCACTGCTCCTTATAAAGACTGATGGACTTAAAGACTGATGAGGCCTATCCACTGTTGAAGACAAAGCCCTGTTAAAGACAAGCACTTATGTACCTAAAGCCTGATCAACGAAAGGAAAACCACTGCTCAGGAGCAGCAGTGCTTCAGCATCTACAACAGATTCAACTTTAGTATTTATGTATCAGTGTTTCTTATGTAACAGTGTTTAATGTAGCAGTGGTTCGCTATAGTTTATCTCTCGAGACAAACCCTATACAAACTCAAAGATGAACCACTGCCCAACAACAACAGTGGTTCAGCATCAACAGCAGATATTCTACCTTTGTTTATGTTAACAGTATTTATATGTAACAGTATTTATCACATCAGTGTTTTATACTCTGTTAGATTGTTAGATTTCATATCACTGAGATTTTTATATGTAACGGTATTTATCACATCACCCCAGCATGCTAACTGATTATTAAGCTCCTCATTTTCATTGTTTGGTTATAGTATTTTTGAAATTGGTCTTTTTTTGCAAACAGTTGTTTATGGGCCAACTTCTTTTTAAGGTCAAACATTTGTTTAAGCGCAAACATCTGTTTATGTCCAAACAGATGTTTAAGGTCAAATATCTGTTTAACGTCAAACATCCTCAAAATAGTTAAAAATGATAGTTTTCATTAATCCTTAAAAGTCTGTTACAACCACTGTTTTGGTTCAAACATCTGATTGTTAAAGTTATCCACTGTTTAAAGACAACCACTGTTTCTTCATTTTTCATGTTGACCACTGAGTGACCAAACATTTGTGTTTCAATCACTGTTGACTATCCACTGATAGTTAAAAAATAGAATTACAATGAAATTACAATTTTACCTACGAAATCCTAACAAGTGTTAACTCTAGCGTGTAATAGTTTATAAATATTTCATTAAATTTCTATTTTTCTATGTAATACTTTATTTTAATAATCTCAACATGCGTCTTAAAAATAATTAAAATGAAATTTTTTTCATGAATTATAAGCATCAAAATGTTTTCAAGAAATCAAAAATCCATTGTAATAGTTTATTTTAATAATCTCAACATTGCACCATCAGGACTGATAGGCTATCCACTGATAGCTTAAAGTCTTCCACTGTTTTCATTGTAACCATTGCAACCACTGATATTATTCCATCAGTGGCTTCATAAAACAACTGTCTTCCATTACTCATCAGGGGTTGGGTCGTGGACAGTACATAGCGGTCAGATCTTTTGTAACCGCTGCCACGTCAGCATTCACTTTTTCCCCTATAAAACCCTGATCAAAACCCCCAAACAGGGTTTTTACTGTCGAATCGAATTCAAAATTCCTTTCTCAAAGCAGTTATCCTCCATTTCTCTCAAAATTCCTCATCGTCCTTCTTCCTCAAATGGAAAAATCACCATCTTCATCATCTGAGAAATCCACTCAAAAGGCCATAGAAATTCCATACAAAGCTCCCCATAACTACTTGGGTCTGTTGACAAAACCAAGTAACACTGAAACCTTCAATTCCGTCATAGATGCTCTTTCGTCTTCAAAGTACAAAACTTTGTTGACTTCTGATGCTCCGATTTACTTGGCAACCCAGAGGGAATTTTGGAAAATTGCAAAACTTGAATCTCAAGATGAAACACCCATAGCCATCAATTCCTCAATAAAGGGTGTTAAAGTTAAAATCACACCACAAACCATCTCTGAAGTGTTTGAACTCAATGATCTTCAAGGTAAAACTTCTTTCCCTAAAATAGAGTATCGAACAGATTTTTTACGAAGAGGGTATGCAAAGGAAATGAAAAAAGACACCTTGCAAAAAGGTAGTTTTCCCCTGCCACAAGGTTTTTGACTCATACCCTCTTTATGTGTGTTTTTAATAAGACCACTGCTTTCAGTGAAATTCCATTAAAGATCCAATACCTGGGTTATGCTATTTTGCACGGGGAAAACTTTAACTATTCCCAGGAGATCTTTGATGATTTGGTAAAAAATGTTACTAGCAAATCATTTTTACTATTTCCAAGGTTCCTAAGCTTTTATTTTCGAAAGAAATTTGGAAAGGATGATGCTCATGTACTCATCTAGGGTGAACCTTTTCAAATAAATGGCCTTACACCTGAAACATTTACAAGGCTATCAAAAGTGTCCAAAACACAAGCAGAGGCTCCTGAGCAGACTTTAACAGCTACCACTGCTCCTCAAGTACCTGCTGCTGAGCCCACTGCTCAAGGTGATCACAGCAGCAAAACAACTGCTGTGAAACCTACACCTAAATCCACCAAAAGGCCAAGACAAAAGAAAACACAAAAGCCCCCCAAACCTAAAACAAAGACAACTCTGGAAGATGAGATCCCAGAGCAACTGCCAGTGACAACACAAAAGTCACCAGAAACCACTGCTGCTACTTCCTCACAGCAGACGGTAGAAAGATCTCAACCCGAGCCTCAAACTCCTCCTGCTTCTTCTCAAAAAGAACAGGTTGTAAGAACCGGGACACCAAATTATGATGCTCTAGAATCACTTGATCCTATCATCCACAGCCCACTGCCCGGGGCAAATTCTCTTTCCACACCCATACTCACCTCTCAAATTCCTGCACAAACAAAACTTTTGTTGGATGCAGTTGATATAGCTCAGACATAAATCAGTTCCTCTCAACCACCTATCACTGAGTGCATGCCACCACAAGTGACTGAGTCTGAACTCCCTATCATTGCTAACCCACCAACAACACTAGAGGAGGTTACACTGCAGGATGTATAAGTACTTCCTGTCAGTAGTTCAAGGGAAGCAGCAACTACAGGTGTTGGATCCACTGATCTACACCTGGCCAGTTGTTTCATAAATCAGACTTCCTTGAAGGCAATTTCCTCTCCACCAACTCTGATAACCACTGGTGTGTTTGTTCCAACCACTGGTACATTTAAAAGGTTATCAATTGCTGAGGAAAGAAGTCCCCAGTACCGAGAACAAGGGGCATCATTGGATGACATTTGGGAAAATTTTCCTAAGGCAACCACTGATACAACCACTGTTAGTGGGAAATCAGATGATCCTATTAAGTTGGGTGATGGTTTAATGTACCGAGAATTGACGGATAGAGTTGAAAAGTGTTGGTGCACGGAATGTCTGTTGACTACGTTTGTATCGTGTCTTAGGTCAAGATAGATTGTATGGAGTCGAAAATCAGATATTAGGGTTTTAGTGGGAGATTTCGCTCATAATGACATGTTAGTCATTAAAAGCGAAATCAGATATAAGTAATTTCGCTTATATGTACATGTTAGATAGGATTTCGCTCATTAGGTCAATTAGTGAGGGGTTTCGCTCTTAGGGTCATGGGGGGTTTCGCTTTTATGGTCACATCTATAAATACCCCATGTGTGAATCTCATTTGTAACTTGGAGCGAAATCTTGTCATGCTTTATGTAACCAAACTCTGTCAAAATTGATTCAGAAAGCATAAATAGAAAAGAAATTGAAAAGGAAAAGCTGTGTAACTTCATGTGCATTGATTCCGCCTTTGTATGTGAAGATGAACGTTCTCAACTGACTGTTTAGGGTCGCAAACCGGTCCAACAAGTGGTATCAGAACCTCAGGACGAGGAGTTCATACTACTGCAGCTTGATTCTACCAGATTCTCTTACTTCTACTCACTTTCTCTCATACTTTTTCGATTTGAACTGGTTCCTACGGTTGAAATGGCCTGAATTTCGAGTATAATGTGTAAAACATACAATTAACAAACCCTAGAAAGAATCAGGTTAAAATACGGCTTAAAAATGGTAAAAACTACCTAAAAACCTGATTTCGCTTTTACGGATATCGAAGGATTTTGCCTGATTTTGCTCATAAGGCCTTGTAATTGCTTAATTTCGCTCATTTGGACACAACTTTACTGATTTCGCTCATAGGAAAGTTGTGATTTCGCTCATATAGACATTAAAATCAGATTTCGCTTTTAGATCATCCCTGATTTCGCTCATAGGGACACAAGTTGGTAATTTCGCTGATAAGAAAATTGCTATTTCGCTTATCTGTCACATTGCTATTTCGCTTATCTGTCACATACAACTGATTTCGCTTATCAGTCATTGACTGATTTTGCTTTTGTGGTCACTCAGATTGATTTCGCTTTTTAGTCACCGTTTTTCAAAATTTCCAAAATTTTTCTAAGTGTTTGCTGTTTTTGCAGGTACATTCAAGATGGATGACATTTTCTTGAACCCATTTAGCGACATGTACGCATTCGCTGGAAATTCCAGAAACGATGATTCTTCGTCTAGCAATGCGAATGAGAACCCGCCGAATGCGAAGAAAAAGTTAATGGAAGCTTGGGAATCTGAAAGTGCTTTTGGAACCTTCAATAAACCTCCAAAGCTAATGGCTATCGAGGAATACAGTCGGTGGTCAAGAAAGTTTGAAGACTGGTTGATGGCATTTGCATTTCTTAGCTGGAAGAGTCCGAAAAACGGTTATGACCATGGAAACAAAACTGGTGAAACTTTAACATCAGCTGAGGAGATCGAGTCGTTTGTAGCTGAACAAAAGTGTGTGGCTTTGTTGTTTCAGTCAGTCCGGGAAGACATAATTTCTTTGATCGATTATTCAAATGCAAAAGATCTTTGGAAAAAGTTAGAAAAGAAATGTATAGGTAGTGAAGAAATCAAGAAAAACAAAATAAAACTACTTAGGATAGAGTTTGATATGTTTAGGTGCTTAAAGAATGAATCAGTTTCAAAAATGATCGAGAGGTTTGGGCACCTGAAGCTGGAATTAACTAGACATGGAATTAAGTATCCTGATGATGAGCAAGTAGACAAGTTGTTCGATTCGTTGCCAGACGAGATGGATTGGAGATATTATGCTCTCATGCTAAAAAACACTATCTTGCCAAAAGATCTTACTCCAGATTTGCTGATTGAGAGACTCGAGAGTCACTAGCTGGAACTAAAGAAGACATTCAAAGTCAATCACTCATCTTATCAACAGAATTTGGATTTGTATTATCCAAAGAGCATGATGCCAAAAGCAACTTCTCCCAAGACTGCTTTTTCTGCTGAGAATGTGTCCACAGCAAGCAAAGAAAGTCAAAGTGGTCAAAGCAGTGGAAATCACAGTGGTTATCACAGTGGATCTTCATCATCTACAAGTCATTCTGATGCAAAGAATCGTTTTCAATGCAACATCGCAATAGACTTAAAGAATGCTCAGAATTTTGATGAGGAGTCTGCTAAACAACAGATGATCTTTCTAGCATCTGTGTTGGAATGTTATGAAGGGTTAGTAGCAGGGAAGATAGGCAACACCAACCTAACGAAAGAGGACTATGATCAAATAGATCCTGAGGAAATGGAGCTAATCGACATTCGTTGGTGTATGGCCAGTGCTGTTCGTCGAGCACAGCGTTTCATGGAAATAACCGGCAGGAAGACAATTGGTGGTCCATCTACCAAGCTAGGTTTTGATAAGTCCAAGGTGACGTGATTCAAGTGTAAGCATAAAGGTCACTTCAAGCGAGAATGCAGAAACGCATATGCTGATGAGTCGGAGAACCCTTTCAGAGAAGATTACTACAAGAAGGCAATTTATCACCAGAATAAATCTGAGCTGCCTAGATTGAAGCAGGTTGAAGACAATAGAGAGAAATCTAGAGCTCTTGCGGTGATTTACGATGATGAAGGGTATGATTGGAGTCAAGAGGTTCTACCGGAGGAAGATGCGGTTGGTTACGCGTTCATGGCGAAAAACGAACCTATTCCTTGGAAAGATAACCGCACTGAAGAGCAGAAGTATCAATACAGAAAAATGTTGGCTGAAAACAGAATAATTAGAATTTCTGGTATCTATCTGGAAGCAAGAAGAGCGAGAAGATTGGATCCGGACAGGGAGTGTTATCTTGATCCATATGGAAATATTGCAGTTGATGACAAAACTCTTGATCTGGAAGCCATAATAAAGGAGTTCAAAGATGAGGATGAGTATTGGCAGAATAAATGGTGGGGAACTGGAGACGAGAAAGAGAAAGAAGAGAAAGAGAGGAAGGAGAAAGAAGAGAAAGAGAAGAAGGAGAAAGAAGAGATAGAGAAGTCAAAGAAAGTTGACACTGGGGTTATTGACACAACGCAGGAGTTAACTGCAGAAAACCTCAGAAAAATGGCTGACAAAGTGCTGGCTGCTAAGGCACTTGAGGTAGACTCTAACTCCGTGTCTGAGTCAAAAAGCCAGGTCAGTTCAAACCTGTCAACAGATGCGCCAGGTAAGAAAATTGATGGAAATGCTGATTGCAAAAATTGCAACAAAGAGTGCAAATTTTGTAACACAGTCACGTATCTCAACGGGAAGAAAGTTGATGATCTGACAGCAAAAGTCTGAAGCGTTGAGAGTCAAATTCTTGATCGTGACAAAAGAGTTAAAGCTTCAACTGAACGGATAAAAGAATTAGCTAGCCAAATTGAAAATGATAAAATTGATCATGAAAAAATTAAACAAGAAAATGAAAAGTTAATTCTTGAAAACCGTCAGATTTCTGAGAAGTTTGAAAAACTCAAAAGCATAATGAAAGATAATGATGATCGAAATGGTAAAACTTATAAAGAAAACGTTCAACTAAAAGCAGTGCTTAGAGTAAAAGAAGAATCAATCAACCAACAACTGGATGAAATCGCTAAACTGAAACTTAAATTTCAAGAGGCTGAAATTGAAAACGAGCGAATCCAGTTGAAGCTTAACAGTTACAGCTCCGCAAGTTTTGTTTTGCAACACATTATTCCCAAACCCATCGGGAAAGACAAAGCAGGCGAAGATGTGTACTCTGATGGAACTGGGGTGGGTTTTCATCAAGTTCCACCACCTGTTCTTGATAACTACACGAAAAAGCAATCAGGGTTGGTTGAAATTGAAGAAGAAAGTGAAATGAATCTTCCAGATTCAATTGATGTCACGTTCACATCTTCCAATGACGATAGTGTCCAAAATGATATTCTAAAAGGTGTTGTTGAAAATGTGCTAAAAACGGATAGTGACACTACTGAGGAAGATGGGTGTTTCTTGGACAAATACATTCCGAAACAAAAGTCCAAGAACAACTTAAATGAAGAATCAAATCTTGTCATGTACAAGATGTTGGGTTCAGATAAGTTGTTTTCGGATTCTGAGTTTCCGATTGAGAACGTTAATATGAACAAATTGACAAATGTTTTCAAGTTGGTCGAAGTTGAGTTGTCAGAAGTGAACAATCTAAGTCAAACAAAGAGAAAAATGAGTTTTGAGAAAGATAAATCATACTACAAGAAATCTGTTAATCCATCACGTTTTTATAATAACAATCGAAATAACTGGTCGGGTGGTTATCAGGGTGGTAGGAATTATCAGAAAAGAAATGTTCCAAACAAGAGGTTTGCTGAAAAGAAAAAGTTTGTGAACAGTTCGAGTTCACTTGCTGATGAAGAAAAAGAGATTTTTTCAAAATCGAATGAAGAGTTCTTTGAGAAAAGAGCTTCACAGTCTCAGTCTGAAGGCACAAGTCGAGTGGTTGATACTCGAACATGCTTCAGATGTAATCAAGTTGGTCACATTGCACGAAAGTGTACCAATGTGAAGCCTAAGACTGAAACTGTGAAGATTCAAAAGAAGAAAGTTGAGGTGAAGGGTAAAGCACCAATCGTTGTTGAGAAAAAGAGTGTGAAAAATGACAACACCAAAGTAAAAAATGAACCCGTAAAGAAAGTGGTAACTAAAAATGAAAAATTTTATAAACGGGTTGCATTATCTCAACAAGTTTGGAAACCAAAAACTGAGAAAAAGATTTCACCTTCTGAGGATTCAATTCAAATTGATTATGATGCAAATTTTCCACCTCTTAAGGCTGAAAACTTCAAAATTCAAATTGCGAGAGTCAAGGTTACACCCAAGGCTGATGAGGCCTGGGTGGACTCCATGTTCGACTAAACAGTTCGAATTGCCGGAGCTTCCTGGATCGCGAAGCATGAATCGGCATCTTTATTGAAGTTGGTTAAGTCATATTTTGTTATGTGCAGGATCTTCCAAAACTTGTATCCAGATGGATCATGGATAGTGGAGCTTCAAGACATATGATAGGGAAGACTGCGTTGCTGTATGATGTTAGAAATATCAATGGTGGTTATGTGGGATTTGCTAGTCACGAAGGTAGTAGAATTATTGGTGAAGGAACGTTATCCAACGGGATTGTGACGTTTGAGAGAGTTAACTACATTACTGAGCTGGAGAACAATCTGCTGAGTATCTCGCAGATTTGTGACAATATGTATACCACTCACTTCACAGACAAAGAATGTTTGATCTTGAAACCAGGATTTGTTGTTCCTGAAGAATGGATTATCATGCGGGCACCTAGAGTGAATGATTTATATGTGTTAGATATGAGTGTAGCAACTACAACTACTGGTCAAGCACATTGTTTTGTGTCTAGAGCAACAGAGAAAGAATCGAAGTTGTGGCATCGGAAGATGGGGCATATACATCTTAGAAAAATGAATCACTTGGTGCACAATGATTTAGTTTTGGGTGTTAATGTCAAAGGTTTTCATCTGGAAGGGGAGTGCATTAGCTGTGTTAAAGGCAAGCAGAAGAAAAAGTCACACCCTACAAAGCAAGTCAATTCAGTTTCGAGACCTCTGGAAAGACTTCACATGGATTTATTTGGTCCTGTGAATGTCAAAAGTATTACAGGAGATTACTACTGTTTGGTCGTTACTGATGATTATTCCAGATTTTCGTGGGTTTCTTTCTTGAAAACGAAAGATGAAACGTTTGATAGCTTGATGGCGTTGTTCAAGAAAATTGAGAATCTATACCAAAGGCGTATCAAAAGAATTCGTAGTGACAATGGTACTGAATTCAAGAATAGCAAGATGGAAGAATTTTGTGATGAAAGAGGTATATTGCATGAGTTTAGTGCTCCGTACACTCCGCAGCAGAATGGAGTCGCAGAACGCAAAAACCGGACACTAATCGAGACGGCTAGAACTATGCTCGCAGATTCAAAGTTACCGATAAATTTTTGGGCTGAAGCTGTTTCCGCCGCATGCTATACGCTCAACAGGGTTCTCACTGTCAAGAAGTTCAACAAAACATGCTTTGAGCTAATCAATAACCGTAAACCGAATTTGAAGTATCTAGAACCGTTCGGGTCACCCTGTACTGTTATAGAGCCTCATGGAAAGTTTGGTCCGAAGTGCATTGAGGGAATATTTGTTGGTTATGCAAATCCGATGCGACGTGTCTTCGTTCCAAGTGAGAAGCGGATTATTGAAGCTGCAAATGTTTAATGTCAAGGTTATACTATGCCGCCGCAGAATCCTGGAGATTCATGGCGTTATCATTATGACAAACTGTGGGATTCGTTTGACATGAGAGAAGAATCAGAGGAAGATGAAGATTTCTTTGATGAGTTGGATATTTTGCGCGAATACGAGTCACAGCAAAGGTTCCCAGCTGAGTATTCGAGGCGACCACGGGAAACTTCAAATGACGATGAAGCATGTCCGAGTAATGCTGGTGAACATAATGATGTCCAACAGAATGAAGTTGCTCAGGATAATCAGTCGGATCAGAATGATAATCAAGAAGCTGAAAACATGCCAGTCTTTGATCATGGTGATTCAGATTCTGAAGGGGACCAAATTCAGATTTCAAGTCAAACAAACCAAGTTGGTGAACAAGATGCAGATCAGAATGTTACTAATCTGGAGGGCAATGTAGATGTTCCAAGCGAAGTGGTGCCGCGAACTCTTTCATATCATCCAGAGGAGTTGATCATAGGAGAATTGCAAGCAGGCGTTCACACTCGAAGACAGATTGATAAAGGACTTACATGTTTTTATACAACAGTTGCTCCTTTGCAAACTGAATTCTCATTGAGTTGTTTTATCTTGCAGGTTGAACCAAGAACTTACAAAGAGGCGCTTACAGAAGATTCTTGGGTCAATGCAATGCAGGAGGAATTGAGTCAATTTGAGAAGTTGGGAGTGTGGAAGTTAGTTGATTTGCCGGATGGTTATAGAAAAATCAATACAAATTGGGTATTTAAATGCAAGAGAGACGACAAAGGAGTTGTTGTAAGGAACAAAGCTCGACTCGTTGTTCAGGGCTTTAGTCAACAGGAGGGGATTGATTTTACAGAAGTCTATGCTCCTGTAGCACGACTAGAGGCAATCAGAATTTTCCTTGCATTTGCATCTTGGAAGAACTTCAAAGTATATCAGCTAGATGTAAAATCGGCGTTTCTTTATGGGAAGGTCAAAGAGGAGGTTTATGTCGGTCAGCCGCCGGGCTTTACTGACCCAATCCACAAAAACAAGGTCTACTTATTGGACAAAGCGCTGTATGGTTTACAGCAGGCCCCGAGAGCTTGGTACGAGACTTTGTCTCAACACCTACTAGCCAACAAGTTCATTCGTGGAAAAGTGGATGTCACTCTCTTCACTAAAGAGGTCGACGGGCATCTTCTGATAGTTCAGATTTATGTGGACGATATAATTTTTGGGTCAACAAATGAAAGTCTGTGCAAAGATTTTAAATCAGTGATGAAGCAAAAGTTCGAAATGTCATCAATGGGGGAGATGAAATTCTTTCTGGGTCTACAAGTTGAACAACTACCTGACGGAATTTTCATTCATCAGACGAAGTACGTTCATGATATTCTAGAGAAATTTGGGATGTCAAGTTCTACTCCAGCTGCTACCCCACTTGCAACAAATCATGGGATTCACCCAGATCTCACCGGAGACAGGGCTGATGAAACGTTTTACCGATCCATGATAGGTTCTTTGATGTACTTAACAACTTCACGTCCTGATATCATGTACCCAACGTGCCTCGCAGCAAGATATCAATCTAACCCGAGAGCTTCACACATGATTATTGTGAAGAGGATATTACGCTACCTGAAAGGAACTCCTTCATTGGAGTTGTGGTATCCTAGAAAAGGCAATTTTATGCTCGAAGGGTATTCCGATTCGGATTTCGGATGCTGCAAAGTCAATTCAAAATCAACAACTGTAGGATGCCAGTTCTTTGGACCTAGATTGGTTACCTGGCAGTGTAAGAAACAAACGTCTGTAGCGTTATCTACATGTGCAGCGGAGTACGTGTCTGCTAGCAGTTGCTGCTCTCAGATCCTGTGGATACAGCAACAGATGCGCGACTACGGTTTGCAGTTTCTTAACACACCTCTTTTTGTATTGAGAAAATCCACACTGACGAACAGAAGGCTGATTTACATACCAAAGCTTTTGATAAAAATCGGTTTAAATATTTGTTAAACCTGAACGGTATGAAGCTTCTTTCGGTGTCGGATGGCATAATTGGCGTTGATGAGAGTACTGTTGCGGATGAAGACGAAAAACAATCTGCAATGGTTTGTCGATTTTTTACTGGTTTTGGTATTTAGGGGGAGTAGATAGATGTATATAGTTTATTTTTCAGAAAATGCAAAAACAGTAAAAAATTTCAAAATACAAAAACAATATAAAATCTGAAAAAGAGCTTGTGTATATAGGGAAAATGATAGTACATCGGCTAGACAATTACAGTATGCTAAAGATTTGTAAAGTTTAAATGAGTTAAACAGTCTCACTAATGATGTGTCGATAGGTTTTCACACATTTAGTAGATTTATTCGGGATATAAACCTAAAATTTCAAACTTGTGAAATTCGTGGGGAACACTACTTGGATATATAGGTAACCCCTGAAATCTTGTTTGAAAGGTCTCGTATTCTGATATACTAGGTTTTTATACTCAATGATGTCTGGGGTATTATTCCGGGACTTCTGCTGAATGGAAATTCTGACCTAGTCCTTGGATAATACTTTCCACAAATGCTTGAAACATAGCATAAACCCTCAGCATGCTGATGAAACAATAAAATTGATAGTCGCTGCTGTTGTAGCTAAAAGATCCTCTAAAGGGGACATACCGTAAAGTCGAAGCTGATATCTCTCTGCGTATACGGAAGTATCGACCTGAGATCCCTCGGCCCTCGCATTACCTAATTTATGTACATATATCAATGTAGTATACTCACCTGTAAGACTGAATATTGGGATTCTGGATACGGGAGTATATTCAAGAGGTGGGACACATGAATGAGCTAAGTTCATAATACATCTAAATCGTATCCTGATTAAATTGAAATTTGTGTGAGAATTTAAGATGGATTAGTATATCGACAATCGAGGTGAATTGTTTAAGTCTGAGTATGAAATGTAGCTTAACGGTACTTGTAATTTGTCTGAAAAGCTGATATGATTCCCTGACACGCTCAACTAAAAATTAAGTTTGTAAATAGTTTACTTTGTTTACTTTCTGCAATTTAAGTTTTCTGTATTTCATTTCTTAGTTTAGAACACTTTGTTAAAATCCAAAAAGATTTTATTTCTGCTTTATTTTCCGACAAACCAAAGTGGAGAGTTGATTGTTGGATTCTCAGATGATTGAAGCAGATGCAGGAGATTCTGGACTGAAGAATGAGGAGAGCTTATCTTGATGAAGTTTGAGTTATTGAAAAGTCAAAAACAAGTTCATTAACTTGATACTTGTTATTTTCAGAAAATGTGTAAATTGTTGTTTTTTTAAAAATCAGTTTGATTCGTCAAATGATCAACCAAGGTCAATAAAATTGAACTTGGTAGATTAATCGAGTGATCAGGGTCATTAACTTGGACCTGAATACTTGAGTGGATTTCTAAAGCTGATTGAGTTTGTGATTTATTGTTGAAAAGATAGTTTGTAATGTTTGATGTTTGAGACACAGGTTTTGGACTTCATCATTCTCACGGAAGCTAAATGTCAAAGTTTGAACCAGATCAAGACCTCAGATTCTAGCATATTGAGAGGGGGAGTCTGTGAAAGGGGGAGTCTGGATCTACGATCAAAGGGAAGTCTGAATATGAAGCCAGGACAAGATTGTGAACCTGTGAAGATAGAGTTGTTTACGATGAAAAGACAGAGTTGTAGAAAAGACCAAGACTGAAGACTCGGAGCTGAAGACTTCGTCAACATCCAAGGGGGAGTCTGTTGGTGCACGGAATGTCTGTTGACTACGTTTGTATCGTGTCTTAGGTCAAGATAGATTGTATGGAGTCGAAAATCAGATATTAGGGTTTTAGTGGGAGATTTCGCTCATAATGACATGTTTGTCATTAAAAGCGAAATCAGATATAAGTAATTTCGCTTATATGTACATGTTAGATAGGATTTCGCTCATTAGGTCAATTAGTGAGGGGTTTCGCTCTTAGGGTCATGGGGGGTTTCGCTTTTATGGTCACATCTATAAATACCCCATGTGTGAATCTCATTTGTAACTTGGAGCGAAATCTTGTCATGCTTTATGTAACCAAACTCTGTCAAAATTGATTCAGAAAGCATAAATAGAGAAGAAATTGAAAAGGAAAAGCTGTGTAACTTCATGTGCATTGATTCCGCCTTTTTATGTGAAGATGAACGTTCTCAACTGACTGTTTAGGGTCGCAAACCGGTCGAACAACAAGCTTGATACATCTGTTGCAGAAATCAAAGACATGCTGCAACAGTTGTTGAAAGCACAAAAGGTACCACCCACTGCTGCACCAACTCCAACAGCTGCTCCTTCATCTACTCCCACTCCAAATGAGCTGTGGAGTTTGTTTCAACCTCTGCTACACCACCAAAGAGAATTAGCTAATCAGCAACATGAGATACAAGTTCAAAAGATCAGAAATCTCATGGAAGCAAGGTTTAAAGACACCCAGGCAGATATCAAGGCAATCAAGGCCCATTTACTAAACACCAATGGCATTGCTCCTCCCTCTATCATCTTTGTGGACAACCCACCACCAGCTAATGCCAAAAAGGGGGAGAAAATGAAGCAGTTGACAAAGAAGGGATATGAAGATGGATTGTACATTGCACCAGACAAATCAAGTATGCTTGCAGACATCCCTTTGCCAGATGGTTCCAAAAAGATTGATGTAACCACAAATGTCATTGCTGATGCAAAAGCAAGGGTAAAAAGGGATATGGAGGCAAAGGATAAAGCAAGGTTTGAACATGAGAAGAGAGTTTTTATGGAAATGAATGAGCAGGGTATTTCAGAACCAAAGGATGAAGAAAATCCTAAGGTCAAAAGAAAACAGCCCACTAGACATCAATCACCCAAACCAACAGATATTAAAACTCCTGTTGTATCAATAACTGTTGGTACTTCAGTGGTTTCAACAACTGTTACCCAAACAACTGCCACCACTTCAACACACACTACAACTACTGCTCCCACTTCAACCACTGCCTCACCAAAAACATCATCACCACCAAAAATCACCTCACCACCAAAAACAACTTCATCACCACCATCATCTCCTGCTAAAAAGCAGAAGACTTCAGATGACACATCATCTGTTGTAATGATAACAGTGGTTGAAACACCAGTTGTTCCAACAACTACTGCTCCCACTTTAACCACTGCCTCACCAAAAACATCATCACCACCAAAAATCACCACACCATCAAAAACAAATTCATCATCATCATCATCTCCTGCTAAAAAGCAGAAGACTTCAGATGACACATCATCTGTTGTAATGACAACAGTGGTTGAAACACCAGTTGTTCCAACAACTGTTAGTCAGCAACCTTCCACTCAAATCACTACCGCTCAATCCATCAAAACACCACCAACCTCTCCTAAACCCAAAAGGATAAGGGTAACCAATGTTGTCCTAGATGATGACACTTCACCACCACACACAATCACTGCCAGTTGTACCTATTCCAAACCCTGTTCCTCTTTCTTCAGCTCAAGTTCAAAAACCAAACACTGCCATCACTCCTGCAGGTGCTCAGTACCCTTTAGAGCTTATAGCAGTTAGAGAGGAGATCAAATCCTTCTACACTGAAGATGACCCTGCTAAAAGGAGTTTGCCATCTCTTGAAGGATATCCTAGGCCAAACAACATTGAAGAATACATGAGTTTAAAAGCTCAACAAGTAGAGGATATCTCTAAAAGGAATTCACATGGTAAATCTGATAAGGAAATACAAAGACACTATCAATACCTGCTAACTCAGGTCAGAACATTGGAGTAGTTTGCAAAAAATCTTTGTCAGCAACTATCAGAAAGAGCAGATGAAACCTTGAGAAAAGATTATTTTGATAACATCATGGCTTACTAAACGTATAAAGGAGAAAAGTACATGTACAAAGAATGGACCATTAGTGATCTTGAAAGTGAAGCAGCCATAATTCAAGATATGATCAAAAACAAGGTGAAGCAGACTCCTCCTATCTGAGCAAAGTTTAAGAAAAATGTACCAGAAAGGACTCTGCAGCTGAAGAGGATGAAAGAACAGCTGATTACAGCTGCTTTTGGGTCAAGGAATCAAGTGTCAAGATGGAAAGAGGATAAAGTGTTTGCATCTTACAAAAGGCTGGAAGAACTAAGGAAGAAAAATCCTAATATTCCACAAAAGCCTAATTATCCTGAAGCAGTGGTTTCAGCTAAGCCACAAAAGCAAAAATTCAGGAGATCCACTGCTCCACCTGCTGCCATCCTTTACCAAAGAAGGAATCAAAACCAGATGGATAAAATAACAGTAGCAGATAAAGAAGCAGAGGATTACCTTGTGAAAGTAGGGGTTAAACGGATGATTGAAGAAACACTTGAATCTTGAAATAAATTCAATCATTCGGTTCTATGTTAAAATGTGTGTTGAAAGCATTTCTCCTGTTTGATTGTGTTCAACGTTTATTTCCATTTTAATTTCGCTGCATTACTTGTTCATCTTCTTAATTCTTCAACAAAAACACAATAAAAAAGAAACTCAGATCCTAACAACCTCTAATATGTGTTCTTGATCTAATCCGGTGATTTGAGGACATTGTTGTTGAATCGAATGAGATGGTTGATGTAATGTGGTCGTATTAATAACAAATAGTAATTAATATAATTAAGTTTCCCGAGCCCGGGAAGCAATCCCGGGTAAAAACCTAGTTGTAATACATATAGCATAACCAATTACTTATTTATTAGATATGGTTTAGGGTCATATATTAGTTCAAATTTATATCATTTTGATTATACATAAAAATCTAAATATATTTACTTGCATTAAATGTAAACTTAAGGCGGCTGTCAAGCGATCCGCCTTCTTGTTTTAGACTACTTTTATTTAATTTTTAACTGTTTGACCCGCTAGATAAAACATAATCCAAATCTACTCGTTCATAATAAAATGAATTGAAGTTGCCACATCGATCTACACAACATATATAAACATATGCAAATAACTAAAATAAGACATAATATAAATGGAAATGAGAATAAAAGAACATAATTACTTAAATACTTTCGGCTATAATGATATGACAAAAAATACAATGCGATTCAACAAATCATAACAAATATTAGATATTTGAACACTTAAATATATGATAAATGTTTTTTTAACTGATTCCTAAATGGCTATAAAATCATTTTCAATGAATTCATAAAAATATGATTGAACAATATAATTGCTAAAAACAAAATTTTGAATTGAAAAACCTATATGTAAATACTGAAACAATAATTAATCCAGTTTTGAAAATAGTCAACTTGATTAAAATGTAAAAAAAATTGAATTGAAAAATCCGTATATAAATATTCAAATTACTCGACGCTCGAAGCTCAGTTGATCCTCGCTCGAAAGATGCTCGGAATTTGCTCGTTCGACTGAAAACGGCACTCGGTTCAGATCGGTGTGGTTTGTAAACGAAACGAGCATGAGTAAAGGTCCACTTAGTTCGATTTGACTCAGTTGGCTCAATTTAGTCTTGTGTGTGTATAGATAGATTTTCTAGTTTCTATTTTAAATAACGATACACAAGATAGGATAATACTTTTATATATACATTTACATTTTTATTAATTTTTATATATTTAAAGATTAATCTAATAAGTAACTGTTTATATGGATTGTAACACTTATCACATAGTAACTAAGTTGTAGGTTTTCTTAAATAGTAATTAAGTTGTAAGTTTTCATGAATCCGGGACGTTTTACTGATATATTTTGTTAAAAACGACTAATAAAACGTTAGCAACAGAACAAATGACATTACAATAGAGAACCACACTAATCTTTCCAATGCAAGGTTATATATATAGGGGTAGTATTTAGGGAAACGCCTAAAAGTGTGAAAACGCTCCTCATCCGTTGGATCAAAACAATCTATGGCTTAGATTGGCGCGGTGGTGTTTTCGTAAATAACATTAATTTTGTGACGTGGAAGCGTTTCATTAAGGGTAAAAAGGTCTTTATACTTCTCTACGCAACAAACTCATCAGTAAAACGCCATTAAAATTCCAGCCTTAAACTACAAGGCCATACACATCATCTTCATCTAAACGCCATTATTCTAAAATGCCAAACTTTGTGTTTAATCGATAAAGCTGAACAAACAGTAACTGAAACGACGGAACCTTCATTACTAGCATTTATTATAATAAATTTCCACCTAAAATACACACTAAAATACATCTTATATAAACAACGTCTCAGACCTTCCATTGAACACACCAAAAACAAACGCCATATTTTACTAAATACCATTCAATTTATAAACGCCAAAATATTAAAAAACCAGAGATTGCAAATGTCGTTTCTTGGAGATTCAGTTGATTCTCTTCTTCTGTGAAGTAATCGTACGAGAATTTAGGCTGGAACTGTTTTTTTCATCCAAATGTCTCACAACTATCTCAGCGTCGTATTCCCCTATAAACAAGTTAATTTGCCTCTTGTAGTTCTTAAAATCAACTTTACTTGCACCCACGTCTTCAAAACCGCCAAAACAAGTCTTCATAACATTAAACGCCTTAACCGGACCCAAATTCAACTTAGACATGATGTGTATAACATGCTTCTGGAGCTGAGTGAGGTGTCGTTCAGTTGGAAGAAAATTCTTATCAGGATGTTCAACAAGATCATGGTTGTGCTCCTCAACAAACTTATAGACCTTCCATGATCCAGCCTCAAATATTACACATAACAGTGCACCATAATCAGTCCTCTTTGAAAAGTTGGATCGTACTATCCGTTCCTTTTGATTAGGGTCCAATGTATCAAACTTCTTGTCCTTATATATACCCCAGATCTCGTACACATGTAATACTTAATATGTTTTTCTCCGTTAGCGTTTATCTTTTCAGTCTTTTTCCTGACAGAAAAACCACAAGCCTTGGCATACGTAACCTACATTGAATAAAAATTATCGAGGCTTGGGAATATCATGTCCATTTTAGGCTTTATCTCTTCACTAACGTCAGGAATGATAAATGGTAAACCAGTTTTGGGGCAAAACCTTTCATTCGAGGAAACACCATCGTCTGAGAAAACACAGTAAGAGATAATTTAAGAAAAATGCCACTAAAATAGGAATTGTCACTTTATAAAATTATCGATTAAAACGTCATTAACAAAATAATAATCAAGACCTAATAAACATATAATTGAAAACCCATAATAAAAATGCCATAATGAAAACACCATTAGTTGATTAATTAATGGTGCGTGTCGAGTGTGATATATTTTTATTGATATTTTAAGCCCATTTTACGCATTAGTCAAGTTTTAAATTTATAAAACACGATATTCTACTAACACTAAACACACACTTGGGCAAATGCACCCATCGTGAGCGTAGTATAGCGTTGGTAAGATACCGAGGTCGTCCAACGAAACAAGAGCTTTTAGTACCGGTTTATCCTCAACGTCTAATCAATCTAAAATTTTTGAGAAAAAGATTTTAAACATGAAAAATAAAACTAAAAATGTAGAAATAAAAATAAAATAAAAACAGATAGACAAGATGAATCACTTGCATCCGACTCGCCTTTTAAGTATCCTTTGATGATTTTTGCACTTTCGGACTTTTTGAGAGATTATCTTAGTTATAGTAGTAGGCCCCTCTTTTGAAGGTGACGTTACCTCAACCCAGTGGTTTAAGTCAGCAAGGATACAATCCCAAAGGGTCGGAATGTTGAAAGAAAATTAATTAAGTTATTAATGCGAAAAATGGTAGGCCCCTCTTTTGAAGGTGACGTTACTCTCGGCTAAGAGGTTTGAATCAGCAGGGATACAATCCCAGGTAGCCTGTTTAATGTATTAATAGTAGTTTACATATGAGGGGTTCAAGCCATTCGCATCCCCGCCATCTAATACCAGTGGGTATTGAAGGAGGTCCTAGTAAGCTTGACCCAGGTCCTTGCTGGATCAATACACTGAACAAGGCAAGAACCTTACCAAACCATTCCCTTAATCCCCGACCAGGTAGCCAACATACCTCTATATAGACCATAGAGATATGAATGATGTAAATCTTTTACTTTATATAGACAGTAAAGTAATGCTAAGACACCACGGACAAATGATAAAGAAAATTCACCTTCAACATAAGAAACTAGTTATTAAAGTCATTAATACAAAACCAAATAAAAAGTGCCGAAAGATTAAAAATCAAAAGTAATACATAAAATACTTGTCTTCACCAAGTGATGTAAGAGACTTAGCCAAACATGGCCTTTGATTGACAAGAACTCTTACTATCAATCTTGGATCCCGTGACTACTACACACTCTAAAGGTGGATGATGGATGATGGTGGTGGGTGTTTGTGGTGTAGTGGTGGTGGAGTGGTGGCAAAGTGAGAGAGTAGTGGTTTGCCCAGGGATGCCTTTGAAGTGAGCCAAGCACCCCTATTTATAGCCTGAACAGAAGCCCGGCCATGGCCCCGTTTCCAGTGGACACGCCCCCATGGCCATCTCTTTCTCTTCCTTCATTAATTGTATTTGTCAACATAGGGCTCCACACGGCTCGTGGTCGCTGGGCACGGCCCCGTGGGCATAAGCGTATCTGTACTACCAAGATTTTGCAATATTCTGCATATCTTAGCGTTGACCATGCCCCGTGCTGAGCTGGGCACGCCCCCGTGGTGGGCGTAGAAGCTTCCACAGCTTTGTCCTTTCTGCAGACACCTGACTACACCCCCGTGTCCAGTGGGCACGGCCCGTGGTCAGTCTTCTGTTTCTTGTTTTTGCTTTTGGGGATACTGCCGAGGGGTCGGGCATGTTACGTTTATTCCTTTTCTTTGTATTTATGTTGGTTTTTGCTGTATATTTTTTCCTTTTGCTCGTTTAAGCTCATTTGGTCCTGTAAATTCAAAAGGAAGACAAAAACACACTTTTTCCAAGATTAGTACTAAAAGGGGTTTTACTTTTATGCCTCATTTGATGTAATTTATATGTTGCATTTTGCACACATAAAATACCCCCACACTTGAATCTTTGCTTGTCCTCAAGCAAAACTCTTTAATATGTGGCTTACACACCGAAATGGAATGGGTAGGAGAGAAGTTTTGGGCTTGTCTTGAATGTTAGGAATCCAAGATCTTTATTTGGGTTTTATTTTTATTATTTACAATCCTATTTGTTATGATTTATTTATAACGTTTCATAAGAGAATTTACTTATTTGGGCATAACATGCCTCTTTAAAATTCCATTTATATACAAGTTTACATACCTCACGGGAGATCACTCAACACTCGGCCGAAGATGTATTTTTGTGAAACACTCGAGACCGGCATGGAACTTACTTCTACTATATGCTTGCCAAGCAATCAATACTCCTCCTTTTTAACTATAAACCTTCGTAAATATCAAGAGGACTTTGGGAAGGGTTAGGCTTGGGCTAAGGGTAGGTGGTTTTGGTTAGTGGTTAGTAAAAAGGGCTAAAAGCATAAAAAGCGTCGGTCGTCGTAAAACGTTTTGTTTTGTGACTTTTATTCAAACTACGTATCTTCAAACAAAGTTTCTTTGAGGAACTTGTTTGTTTATTTCTAGACATTCTTTTTTTTTTCTTTTTTTTAACGAAACGTCACAAGATAACCGAGCTTTTTATTAAAATAAAGGGGTTAAAAAGAAAAAGGTTTTGGTGGGTAAAGGTTGTTTGTTTTGTGGGTTTAGAAATGAAAAGGTTTAGGCTCAAAGGGGTTAACTAGGGGGATTTTGGGTAGGTGATAAAGAAAATGAAAAATAATGGTGTTGAAAGGAAAATGGGTTAGTCCTAATGCCTCCATCATTTTCTTACTTGGGTTTGAGTTGGTAAGGACCGGGAATGTATCGTCGTGGCAAGTTCTAGAGTCGTACGAACCAAGCGGCCATTCACATAAGAAACGAAAAATGAGCATTTAGTTTAAAGATGTATGCTTGTATGCTCAATAAAGGCTCAAAACTCACTTGTTGTGGGAATGAGTTTTTAATGTGATCAAGTATATATAATCAAATTTTAATTAAATTTGTCATGCCTTTTCATAATTTTCTTATGTTGGTTCTTTTTATCACGATGCTATCGGTTGTAAATTTGTAAAAATATAACCTTTTTAGAACTTGTTATTCCCAAATTAAATCAAGACAAGTAAAAAAATGAAAATTTTTGCAAAAAATTTTGGGATGATTAGCAGTTCCAATAGAATTTTGTGTAAGGCTTGTTATTAGAACTTACAAAATTCAAGGTTTTAGCATCCCCCCCCCCCCACACTTAAATTACATATTGTCCTCAATGTGTCCCAAAAATAAGTTTTTAGGTTGATTGAATGTGTAAAAAGGTGTTGAAATACAAAATTTTGTGTTACTGGGCGTCTGGCCACGGCCCCGTGGTCAGATTGCCAGTACCAAAATTTAACAGAAGGTTGGGCACGGGGCGTGTTCAGTGAGCACGGCCCCGTGTCCAATTACCTAAACTGGGAAAATTTCTGCAGAGCCTTGGGCACGGGGCGTGTTGGGCTGAGCACGGCCCCATGCTGAACTTCCTGTAATGCTGGAAAATTGTCGGGAGGCTCTGTTTTTGTACATGCGGTGTGGTTTTAACGTTCCCTTGGTAACCTCCACCTTCTCGAGTGTGTTTTATTCCTGAAAAGTAAAGCTAAACTAGAAAATATAAAAGTTACACTAAACTAAAAACTACGGATAGTTCCGCGGAATGCCTCCGTGGTGCGCCACGTTTATAAGGGTCCTTGGCTAGACCCTAAGTCAGTCATATGTTACCCGGGCGTGATGTCTCGCATCCCGTGTTGCACCGTCGGAGAGCATCATCCAAGCTTGAGTCTATGACATCCATGTAGTTGACCGGGTCGTCTTCTACTCTTTTCCCAACCCCGCATTTAATCTCCTTGTCCCCGACTCTCAATGTTAGTTTCCCATCACTCATATCCACCATTGCCTGAGTGGTGGCAAGGAATGGTCTTCCTAGAATGAGCGGTACTTCGGTGTCTTCCTCCATGTCGAGTATGACAAAGTCGGCCAGGACAACAAAGTCTCCGACTCTTACCAACAGATTTTCGGCGATACCTTGTGGGTATTTGATAGACCTATCGGCTAGTTGTATGCTCATCTTTGTGGGGCTTGTTTTACCTAGTCTGAGCCGGTCAAACATTGACGCGGGGATGAGATTGATGCTAGCCCCAAGGTCGGCTAGTGCGTTGCGTACAGGAGATCCCCCGATGGAGCAAGGGATGGTGAAGCTACCGAGGTCGATTTTCTTTTGTGGGAGTTTGTTGAGTAGCACGACAGAGCATTCTTCACTTAAATTAACTAATTGTAAAGTTTCAATCTTCCTTTTGTAAGTAAGGAAGTCTCTCATAAATTTTGAATATTTTGGCATTTGAGTGAGGACTTCCACAAATGGAAGATTGATATGCAATTGTTTTAGTAAGTTTATGAATTTCATGAATTGCTCGTCGGTCTTTTGGCGAAGTAACTTTTGGGGTAGGGTACCGAGGGGTTCTTAGTTGGTTTGGGATTTGATGGAGGCGTTGTTTCCTTATGGGTTGGAGGAGAGGTCGTGGTTTGACTTGGTAGACTTTTTTCGGATGGGGGTAGTGGGGCCCCCTCGGGACCTACGGCCCGGTTTCTTAGTGTTATGAGATGTACTTGTGCCTTTGGGTTGGTTTCGGTGTTGCTAGGTAGTGCGCCTTGTGGTCTCTCGGAGAAATTTTGGGCTAGTTGATTTAGTTGTTTTTCAATGTTTTGTATACTAGCTTGCTGATTTCTAAACTTTGATTCCATTTGTAGGAATCGATCCGAGTTCTTTTTTTCGGTTTCGGAGATGAGGCGTGAAACAGTGTCTTCAAGCCTCTCTCGTCCCCCTTGTTGTTGAGAGAAATTTTGTGACTCATTTCTTGGTTGTTGTTGAAAGTTTGTTTGTTGGTTTTGGTTTTGTTAGTTACTATTATTGCTGGGTTCCCTCCAACCAAGGTTAGGGTGGTTACGCCATCCTTGGTTGTAAGTGCCCGTTGGGGGACCCGACGGCCTAGGTCTATTATCAATGTAGTTTACCATTTCTGTTTGATTATCCATTTCTTTCATACAACTCCAATTTTCATGTGGCCCACCACACCCTTCGCAAGCCATAACCGTGGCCGTTTTTGCCATTTCTCACTTTTTGATTTTTAAAGATAGGGCCTCGATTTGGGCTTGTAAAGAGGTGCTTTCATCCACTTTGTGGGCACCCGTGGCAATAGATTTTGTTCCTCGGGGTGTGTGCCATTCAAAATTGTTTTGAGCAATTTCCTCAATTTGATTATAAATTTCATCTGGGCGACGATTACCTAGGAGTCCCCTGGAGCTAGAGTCGAGTGTTTGTCTTGTGTGTGGCAACAACCCATTATAGAAAGTGAATACTTGTTGCCACACTGCGAGACCATGATGAGGACATTTCCTCAATAGCTCCTTGAATCTTTCCCAAGTTTCATATAAGGATTCCCCGTCCTCTTGTGAATATGTATTGATTTCAGTCATTGATTTAGCAGTTTTAGAGGGCGGGAAATACTTATATAGAAACTTTTGGGCAAGTTCATCCCAAGTGTTTACCGAACCACTTGGGAGGGTGTTAAGCCAAGCATTGCCTCAGTCTTTTAGTGATAATGGGAACATTCGGAGGCGGATGGCGTCGTTTCATGCTCCATTGATCAGGAAACTATCACAAATTTCCAAAAAGTTGGTAATATGTAGATGGGGATCTTCATCAGCTAAGCCATGGAATGTTGCGGAATTTTGGAGCATTTGAATCAAATGCGGCCGAAGTTCGAAGTTGTTGGCATCGACATTCGGTGCATTGATAGCGGCTCCGAGATTACCTACCGTGGGCCGTAGGTAATCCATAAGGGTAAGTTGATCCGCCATTGGAGGTTGGTCCCCCCAAGCTTTCTCTTGATTTTTAGCTTTTAGTCTCTTTCTTAGAAAGCGTTCGGGTTCGTCTAGAGGTTCCTTTATGTCTTTACTGGAACTGGAGCTCATGCACTGCGTTGAAAGTTCAGGTGTTGTGCCTAGGTTCTAAGTCCTGCGATAAAACAAAAAAAACGTTGGTCAGAAGTCTCACAACGGACCTGTGGTCGTTGACCACGGCCCGTGGTCGTGGTTGCAGTGATTGTTTTCCGGATCCCAGTTACCAGAGAGTTCAGCACGACCCCGTGGTCACTCTTCTGTAACTCAGAAAACAAAAACTGCCAGTAAGGTTGCTGGGCACGAACCCGTGTCCAACCACGCACGGCCCGTGCTGAAGTCTGCAGAAGCTGAAAAATTAAGAAAAATCCTAAAAAAATTGAAAAATAAGAAAAATGATTAGGCCGTTGATTCCTAACTTTCTTAAAATCCTTGTGTCCCCAGCAGCGGCGCCAAAAACTTGGTGCATGTCGACTGTGATATATTTTTATTGATATTTTAAGCCCATTTTACGCATTAGTCAAGTTTTAAATTTATAAAACACGATATTCTACTAAGACTAAACACACACTTGGGCAAGTGCACCCATCGTGAGCGTAGTATAGCGTTGGTAAGATACCGAGGTCGTCCAAGGACACAAGAGCTTTTAGTACCGGTTTATCCTCAACATCTGATCAATCTAAAATTTTTGAGAAAAAGATTTTAAACATGAAAAATAAAACTAAAAATGCAGAAATAAAAATAAAATAAAAACAGATAGAAAAGATGAATCACTTGGATCCGACTCGCCTTTTAAGTATCCTTTGATGATTTTTGCACTTTCGGACTTTTTAAGAGATTATCTTAGTTATAGTAGTAGGCCCCTCTTTTGAAGGTGACGTTACCCTCAACCCAATGGTTTGAGTCAGCAAGGATACAATCCCAAAGGGTCGGAATATTGAAAGATAATTAATTAAGTTATTAATGCGAAAAGTGGTCGGCCCCTCTTTTGAAGGTGACGTTACTCTCGGCTAAGTGGTTTGAGTCAGTAGGGATACAATCCCAAGTAGCCAGTTTAATGTATTAATAGTAGTTAACATATGAGGGGGTCAAGACATTCGCACCCCCGCCATCCAATACCAGTGGGTATTAAAGGAGGCCCTAGTAAGCTTGACCCAGGTCCTCGCAGGATCTATACACTAAACAAGGCAAGAACCTTACCAAACCATTCCCTTAACCCCCGACCAGGTAGCCAACATACCTCTATATAGACCGTAGAGATATGAATGATGTAAATCTATTACTTTATATAGACAGTAAAGTAATGCCAAGACACCACAGACAAATGATAAAGAAAATTCACCTTCAACATAATATACTAGTTATTAAAGTCATTAATACAAAACCAAATAAAAAGTGCCGAAAGATTAAAAATCAAAAGTAATACATAAAAGACTTGTCTTCACCAAGTGATATAAGAGACTTAGCCAAACATGGCCTTTGATTGACAAGAACTCTTACTATCAATCTTGGATCCCGTGAGTACTACACACTCTAAAGGTGGATGATGGATGATGGTGGTGGGTGTTTGTGGTGTAGTGGTGGTGGAGTGGTGGCAAAGTGAGAGAGTAGTGGTTTGCCAAGGGATGCCTTTGAAGTGAGCCAAGCACCCCTAATTATAGCCTGAAGAGAAGCCCGGCCACGGCCCCGTGTTCAGCGGACACGCCCCCGTGGCCATTTCTTTCTCTTCCTTCATTAATTGCATTTGTCAGCATAGGGCTCCACACGCCCCGTGGTCGCTGGGCACGGCCCCGTGGGAAGAAGCGTATCTGTACTAACAAGATTTTGCAAGATTCTGCGTATCTTAGCATTGACCAGGCCCCGTGCTGAGCTGTGCACGCCCCCGTGGTGGGCGTAGAAGCTTCCATAGCTTTGTCCTTTCTGTAGCCACCTGACCACGCCCCGTGTCCAGTGGGCACGACCGGTGGTCAGTCTTCTGTTTCTTGTTTTTGCTTTTGGGGATGCTGCCAAGGGGTCGGGCATGTTACGTTTATTCTTTTTCTTTGTATTTATGTTGGTTTTTGATGTATATTTGTTCCTTTTGCTCGTTTAAGCTCTTTTGGTCCTGTAAATTCAAAAGGAAGACAAAAACACACTTTTTCCAACATTAGTACTAAAAAAAGGTTAGTTTTATGCCTCATTTGATGTAATTTATATGTTGCATTTTGCACACATCAATTAACAATATGATGAATTCACAATATTAATAAAACGTGTTAATCAAAATGCCATGAGTTGAATAATTAACAATATGAATAATTAATAAATATAACATGATAATGAAAACGTCATAATTAACAAAGCTGATGTTTACAAATTAACATATAGTAAGAACTGATGTTTACAAATATTACTCGATAACATTAAAAACTAATCGGGTGTAATACACCATTGATCGTAAATAATAAGCATATATTAGATCCCAAACGACAATTAACATTAATAATGAAAACACCAATTATCAGCTCTTACTATTTGTTAAACCAATGAAAACGCCAAATATTGGATACATGAAGAACACCATTGAAACATAAAAACGCATTGTGAAATATTACTTTGAAAAAGATGACAATGAAACAAGCATAAAGAACAAAACGCCGTATATGTTGTATATGAGTTGCATGATTTGCCGGAACAAATATGAAAACGTCATCAAATATTACTTTGTCGAACGGAATCTACGTTAGACGCCATAGATCTCGAAAGCTTGGAAATGAGGTAACTGCTAATAGGAAATTTTTTGAGTTTTATTTGAAACAGATTTATAACTGATAATCATACCCCTGCATATCATTTAGCGCCCCTTGCCACGTGTTAGACCAGGATCCGTTCTCCCCATTTTCACACTTCCAATCGTTTTCTCCTGATCCTGTTTCTCTCTCTCGCTCTCTCTCTCTCTCTCACTCTCACTCTCACTATATATATATATAGGGAGAGGATCATGAGAAAACTATATCTAAATGAGAAAACTAACTAAAAAAACCTAAAAAAAAAGACAAAAAACATACCAATTTTTTTTACAATTTTTTATAAAAAAATCACTACTTTTTATATATAAAAAAAATTTCAAAAAAAAAAATTGTTGTACTGCACATGTGCATTATATGTGTACTACACATGTGCACTATATCCGTAATAGTGCACATGTGTAATACAACAAAAAAAAATTATTTTTTTGAAAAAAAAAATTCATATATAAAAACTAGCGATTTTTTATAAAAAAAATGTAAAAAAAAATTGGTATGTTTTTTAGGTTTTTTAGTTAGTTTTTTGGTTTTCTCATGATCCATCCCCTATATATATATATATATATATATATATATATATACCATTAGTTACAGATTATATAATTATTGAAACAGATGGATGCAAAGAAGGATGGGGAGCAGTCCTTCTATGTAAACCAAACAAATACAGTCTCAAGGAAGAAGAGAAAATTTGCACTTATGCAAGCGGTAATTTTGAAAACAAAACAAACTGGACTACAATTGATTTTGAAATACAGGCATTAATTTATGCATTAGAAAAATTTAAAATTTTTCTTAATAAAAAGTTTACAGTAAGAACTGACTGTGAAGCAATAGTTAAGTTTGTAAAAAATGACCAAAGTAAAAAAGTAAATAGAACTAGATGGGTATATATATATATATATATATATTATATATATATAAATATAGGGATGGATCATGAGAAAACTAGTTTAAATGAGAAAACCAAAAAACTAACTAAAAAATCCTAAAAAACATGCCAGATTTTTTTTTTTACAATTTTTTATAAAAAAAATCGCTACTTTTTATGTATGGAAAAAAATTAATAATAATTGTTGTACTACACATGTGCACTAAATGCCCCCCCCCCCCCCCTAAAAAAAAAAAAAAAAAAAATTCACCCTCCCACCAAAAGCCTAACCCCCCTCAACCGCCAAACAAGGAAACAATTGGCCAAAACCATCAATTTCAGCTGATTTAATCAAAAACTGGTTTCTGCCAGCTACTATTCTCGCGGCCCACGACCAATACAGGTCTTTCTGTCACGACCAGCTTGCCAGTGCAGATCAGAAGTTTCAAATTTTGTTAAAACAGGTCCCTGCAGCTCCGAAACTTGTTTTTCGACGCGTTTAACCCCCGATAACCCATTTTCAAGCCTCTACAAGGATTTTAAAGCATAGGGGCCTTGAAATATGCTTGGCAATACCATGGATCTCGGTTTGTTTGGCCGTACGATCGCGTTGTTCGGTTAATTACGACGAAACTTGAACGGACGCGAAAACAATCCAAATTGCGCGACGAATGGTATTTTTGCATTCCCATCACTAAAATGCATTATTTTAGTGATTACAAAAATTTTTGGATGTCCGGATATGGTCAGAACCTAAGATATGCACGCGTTTGCATACTTTCGCAGTTTTGACGCTTTTAGTCCATGTTGATCAAATAAGCATATTTTCTCATACCGAACCTCTCAAAGCTTATTTATAAGCTATATTAAGGGTATTTAGGGTATGTTTAGCTTATGATCTTGTTCTGGAGTGTACGTTGCTATGCGCATTGGCAGACTTTTGCAGTTTGTCGCAAATTGTCCCTATGATTGAATAAACTTGTTCTCGCCACACCAAACCCTTCAAAACTTATTTCTAAGTTATGTAAAGGTTATTTAGGGCATGTTTAGCTTATGACACTATTCCAGAGTGTACGTTGTGTTAAACTGATTACGTTTGCGTAATAGTTTACGTAAAACTTCCAGAAAAGCTTCTCGAGAGTTCGAAATCATACGAGATTTGATATGTGTAATGCTATATGTAATTGTACAAATCTCAAGAATGAAACACAAGATTTCATTGGATTCGTATTTGTATGACGGTAGTAAAGGCACAAGTGTCACAGTCTCCCTTACTTTAGGAAATTTCGTCCCGAAATTTAATTTTAGAGGAAACTTGTGAAAACAGATGTGATTGTTTCGCTTTCGAATGAATCCTCTGTTCCCTAAGTAAAACTTTCGGCCACATTTGGCTTTCCAGCGAATTTGTTAATTGTACTCGTCTGTTGTTTATAAGGATGACTTCAGATACGAAGATTTAAACTTCACTCCAAATTATAGATGTATGATTATACCAAATCCCAAGAGCGCCATGTTAATGTCAAAGTGATGTCCTTGTTGCAACAAAATATGAAGAGTGTGTGAACTTCGGAGTTTCTAACAACGGATGGGAGAATGTTTCCTATAAAAACTATTATAGGAAACTTGTGTGTGTGTTCGAAATGGAAGTCGGAGAGTGTAAGATAAAACAACATTGGTCAAGGTCCAGGACTTCTAGTAACTTAAATAACGCTACACTTATATATAGGAAGTACTAGTGGCGTATCCACCATGCCCTTTTTACATTGTTCCCATTTTGTTATTCTTATCACTATAGGTCTTAACACATGACAAAACTTGTTGTGGTTTCTGTGCACTGAATTCCATAATTATGTATGCATCCATAATTACGTAATTCCTTGCATAGTCCGCACAATTCATTTTATAATGTGTAGGGGAAAAATCAATCGAACAAACATGTAATGACTTGACTAGACCACAAAAGGGCCTCTTTAACTAGATCGACGAATGATCTCTTTAACTAGATCAACACATGATCTCTTTAACTAGATCAACGTACCTTTTCGAAAAAGTTTACCCTTCCTGATCTGTGATTCAGTCAGGGTAGCGGATAGCTCAATAGCCTGTCTAACTGTAGTAGGGTTACTACCAGTAACAATGTCCTGAACTGGGTCAGGGAGGCCATCAATGTACTTTTCAATCGCCTTATCTAAAGGCGTAACCATGGTAGGACATAACAGACTTAATTCCTCATAACGATCGGTGTAGGCTCGATGCTCACTGCTGTCTTGTTTAAGATCGTCGAATTCCTTTTCCAATGCCCTGAGTTCATGACGGGGACAGAATTCCTTCATCATTAGAGCTCGAATCTCTTCCCAGGTTTGTGCCATCGCCACATCGGCACCCCTATCTCTCATTACACCGTTCCACCATGTGAGTGCTCTCTTCTGGAATACACTCGATGCAAACTCAACCTTTCGCTCGTTTGGTCATTGTACATGACGAAACGTGCTTTCGAGACTCTCAAACCACTGTAGGAGCCCAGTAGTTCCTTCAGACCCAGTAAATGTAAGTGGCTTAGCTGAGTTGAACTGTTTATAGTTGCACGGAGCGGGTACATTGTTATTATTGTTGTTGTTTGTTTGATTTAATTGGGTTACCAGGTTTGGGAGTACAACAGTGATTTGCTGAGCGATTAAGGCTGCCATAGTAGCATCATGAGTTTGATCATGTCGAAGAGGCATTCTAAAAGAGCAAGGAAACATGAGAGGAAACGAGTGAGATGACATTGGATAGTCAAAATAGAGTGTTTTAAAAATATCGAAAAAGCATAAAGATTGTGATCATTTGTTCGTTACCCAAACAAACAAACGACACTGTGACTAATCAAAGTAAACGGGTCATAATAATGTATTACGAAGACATGATTTAGCCTATAAGTGGACACTCACCCCAAGAGTTCCCGGATAAGAGTGACTGGTGCGATACTGTTGATTTGTACGAACACTCTAGCCTTAGACAGAAAACTTGAGGTACAGGCACCCACCCTTCCAGATTGCTTGTGTTTACATTATAAAGACCCAAACTTTGAAGAGATTTTGAAAACATCAAAGGCTTAAAAGCCTAAAACAAATCATCTAAGGATAGATGATTTCTTGTGAAGTTTTGAAAAATTTTCACTTGAGAGAATGAGTTGTGCTTTGTTTTTGTTAATCACCTAAGGATAGGTGATTGGTATTGTATTAAGAATCTAAACGCAAATTTTCTTGCGTTAGGGTCCTAGGAAGGTTATAGACTAGGTCAAGAGCATTACTAATAACTTAATTCCCTATAACCATGAGCTCTGATACCAACTCTTCTGTCACACCCGACCGCGTAATACAACAAACCACGGCGGAAACGTCGGGGAGTGTCGTAACAGAATCATTGTTTCACAACCCATGGTGTTGGAAGTTTTGTTTTATTCCATTAATGGACTCATTGTTTTAATACAAACCAGATAAATACAAATAATTGTCTTTCAAGTTTTAAAGTCACTAAGGCATGAGTCCATCCTATGTGTAGCATGCATCATCAATCATCACATAGTAGCACCTGAAACATATGTGAAAATAAAACGTCAGCATAAAAATGCTTGTGAGTAACATAGGTTTTGTGAATGAGATTCATGGCTTTGGTTAACATAAAAAAAATTATTTTTACAAAAATAGCCATGAATCCTTGTAAAAAAAAAGTTTTGTATCGAAAGCGCATTGTTTTGATAAAAAGGTTTGTAGTATATACAAAAATATACTTTGGTTTTGAGATAATCGGATAAGTAGTATATCAAAATATACTTTAGTTTTGAAATAGTTAAATAGATAGTATATCAAAATATACTCTGGTTTAAGAATGAAAGCATTGGTAGTATATCAAATTATACCTTGGTTTGAAGATAGCATATTAAACTATGCTTTGGTTTTAGAAATAGCATAATCGGTAGTATATCAAACTATACTTTGGATTTGAAAGTAGCATGTCAAACTATGCTTTGGTTTAAAAATAGCATATCAACTATGCTTTGGTAGTATATCAAAATATACTATAGTTTGTGAAATAACAAAGTCGGTAGGATATCAAACTATACTTTGGTTTTGTAAATAGCATATCAAACTATGCTTTGGTAAACAATATCACATTGGGAGCATATCAAACTATGCTTTGGAAGTATATCAAAATATACTTAAATTATGATTTCGTAGTATATCAAACTATACTTTAGTAAAACAGTATCACGTTGGTAGCATATCAAAATATGCTTTAGTAGTATATCGAAATATACCTTAATCGTGATTTGGCAGTATATCAAACTATACTTTAGTAAAACAGTATCACGTTGGTAGCATATCAAAATATGCTTTAGTAGTATATCGAAATATACCTTAATCGTGATTTTGCAGTATATCAAACTATACTTTGGTAAACAATAGCATATCAAACTATGCTTTGGTTTTGGAAACAACATAAGATAAGTTTTTATGGCTTAATTGGAAAACATTTGCAGTCTATACATTGGTTAATAAAATATCACGTTGGTAGCATATCGAAATATGCCTTAGTAGTATACCGAAGTATACCATAGATCGTGATTTGGCAATACATTCAAACCTTTGTATCAAACTACACTTTGGTGACTATAGATTTACCACGAAGGCAAAATCTATTTGGTTTAAACTTTGGTTTCTAACATTCCATACAACAGGAATGGGGTGTCAACCTATAGCGCTATATCGTACTACCAATCGGCTTGATCATAGTTAATGAATGTATAAGTAACAATACGAACCAACAAATAGTCTTACAAACTTTGAAAATCAGTGTTTAAGAGTTTCAATTCGTCAAAGGATAAGTACTATGCATGTGAAAAACAAAAAGCTTGAAATCATGAAAATAGTGAATAGGCACATATGAATCACCCCAAAACATTTGAAAACGAAAAAGAGTGGACTATGTACTCACTTGAGAATGCAAGTATCCTTGATTAAGTGATCTAACAAAGCTCGGGAAATCAAGGAATCAAATGGCACCTAGTATGGAATCACTATGTTAATAATCTGGACCAAAATCGGGAGATCGGGTAGAATGAGGTCTTGTAAACCAAATGAGTGTTGGAACTCCTGTAATATGGTTTAACAAAACCTACATTCTGATTTGAAACCTATCCTAATTGCCTTTGACCCGTTATGACCTGTTAAGGTAGTTTACGCTACTTTAACGCGTCATTTGCGCAAAAGCGCGTTCGCAGGGTCTAACTAGTCCTACGATAAGTCTTATATGCCCTAACATGTTTAATTATGTTGCATAATCAGTTTAAGTGTTAAAATTTTGGTTACATATGCTTAAAATGAAATTATGCGCAAAAAGGGCATTTTGGTCATTTTCCTAAGGCATATAAACTACCTATCATACAACTAATTAAACGATGTGGCCATAAGGTATAACCTCGGAAGGTTATTCCCTATAAAACTATGGTCACCTAATGTGTTTGGTCGGATCCTAATGATCGACCAAACGGGTCAGGTTCGAAAGTCTAAGCAGTTATCGAGACCGCTTGACTTACGACCCTAAACAAGCACTAATCTAAAAGTGATGAGTTAAACATGTTAAAACATATTTAACTAAGTTAGAAAACTGATTTGATATCAAAACAAAGTGTTTTGATACCCGAAAATAGTTTCATCGCAAAATGCACATAATCGGGCATTTTGACCGAAACTTTGACTCATCACTTCGACTAGTCAACGTGGTAATCAGTAGATATAGTCGCAAGGGACTATAACCATCGTGATTACGCTCACATTGCAAAGTTCAAACGAACTTTGACTTGACCAATTCATGGTCAAAGCTGAAAGTCAAACATTGTTTGACTTTTTAGCTTGAAATAAATAAACAAGACATGAAAGAACACTTACAAGTGCTCTTGGCTGGAAAATAAGACTAAGAATGCTCAGGTATGAGGCCTCCAACAAGTGTGGTATCCTCAACTTAGAGCTTTAGAGAGAAGAGAATGAAATGAGCAAGTTGGAATGAAAGAGTTTGTTAGGATCTGAGTTTCTTTTGATTCTGTTAGTTTAATAAGAATGAAGATGAAACAGAGATGAATTGCGGCGGAATAAATGAAATAACCTTTAAACACACAATCAATTGAAGAAAATTTTCAGCAAACATGTTTAACATAGAATCGAATGATTGTATTTGATTACAATAAACAATACTAATGCATGCATGCACAGATCTCCCCCTCAGCCTGAGCTCACTTGATTGTTCATACAAAATGACTTTTTGTGAAAGAGCTAACAGAACAGTACAGGGTACTGTTCTATTTATAATACAGAACAACCATTGAGCATCTTTGGCTGACGTTACTATGAAAGTGACATCTAACCTCCTAACAAACTCTAACTACTGACCATTACAACCACTGATTACAAACTACTGATTACATAAGAATAATACAATGAATAAGTAAACCACTGATACTTCATTCCACCGCTATAGCTCCAGCAGTGCTTTGGTCTTCAGTAGTACTTGAAACATATCAGTAGATTGAGCATCAACACTTTAGTCTTCATCAGTCTTTAGGTCAGCAATAGTTGTGAAGAGCAGTACTTGAGTCTATCAAATGTTAGGAGCCACTGTCAAGGGGAAAGATTATATACAAACAACTGCTTATTATGGATCCACTGATCTGAACAGTTTTGGCTTTATCAACTGTTCCTTTGCATAGGGTTCAATCCCAACAATCTCCCCCTGGAACAGATGATGCCAAAACACTTCATTATGTAGTATCTTTATTGTCTCATCAGCAATTCCCTAACTTGCCCTTTGAATTGTAATTCAAAGTTCATGGAATCTTCATCATCCTCATCCCTGCACAATGGAAGCTCAAGGAGATCTTGTAAATCTTCTACACTCAGGCCAAGTGCATTTTCCTTTGATATATGCTTCACTTCACCACTGGATTTGAGCAAAGTCAATACGTGGGTCTTTTGATCAGACTTCCACTTTAGTATTTTTGAATCCAGTAGGTTTCTTGGGAGAGTCTTTATTTTTGATGAGTTTGGAGATGGAGGCCTGGTGATGACACATTTTTCAGAATTTTCAGCAATCATATCCTGAAGGACCATCTTCATAATATAATCAACATGTGCCTGCTCTTCTTCTGCATCTATCTGCTTTTGCTTCTTTCTTTGATAGTAGACAACAGCAGGTGGAACAGTGGGTTGAACATATCTTTTGATTGGCAGGGCCTGTTTGGCTGGAACTACTGCTTCTGGATAATCTGGCTTTTTGGGAGCAGTGGGATCTTTCTTTCTCCTTTCTTCCAACCTTTTGTAGGTTTCTAACACTTTCACCTCTGTCCATCTTGTCACCTGATTCCTTGAGCCATAGTTTGCAACTATAAGCTCTTCCTTCATTCTTTTCAACATCAAAACCCTTTCAGGTACATTCTTCGTATATTTTGACCAAACTAGAGGAGTTTGTTTTATTTTGTCATCAAGCATCTTTTGGATTCTTGCTATTTCTTCTTTGAGCTCACTTATGGTCCATTCCTTGTATTGATGTTTTTCAGCCTTGTATTTCTTATATGCCATAATATGCTCAATGTAGTCTTGTTTCAGGCTTTCATCATCTTTCTCTGATAGCTTCTGACAGAGGTCTTTTGAAAACGGCTCTAAAGTTCTGACTTGTGTAAGCAGATATTGTAGATTCCTTTGAATTTCTTTATCAGTTTTTCCCTTTGTGTCTCTATTTGATATATCCTCTGCTTGTTTGGCCTTCAATTTTAAATACTCTTCTATGTTTCTTGGCAAAGGATAACCTTGAAGAGATGGGAGATTCCTCTTTTCAGGATCATCTTCAGAGTAGAAGGATTTGATCTCCTCCCTAACTGCTGGAAGTTCCAAATGATATTTTACTCCCAAGGGAACCAAGGTCGTGTTTGGGTCAGGGGTTTGAATTGAAGAAACTGGAATAGGTTTTTGGACAATAGATAGGACACGAGGTTGTGAAGAAATTGGAAGTGGAGAAGGTACATTGTCATCTTCAAGCACAACATTTGTTATCCTTCTCCTTTTGTGTTTTGGAGTGGTTGGTGGTGTATTTGTGGGTTGAATGGTGGTGTTTGAAATGATGGGTGACTGACTAACAGCTGTTGAAACAACTGGTGTCTCAACCACTGTTGTCACTACAACTGTTGATGTGTCAACAGTTGTCTTCTGCTTTACACTACGCCAAAATAGGGATTCAGTCACACAAAAAAAGTGTGACTATATGTCTTTCGCCACACATATTTTTTTAAGGTCAAGTGTGACCAAAGCTCGTGTCATCATATGTATTATACGGCCACACACACTTTTTAGTGGCCGTAGAAATTAAACGTGTGGCTAAAGGGTTCCAACATTTTTTGTTAAAATCTATCATTTCCTCCATTAAGTGTGGCTAAAGGATGCCAACGGTCACATGTATTTACTTTAAGTGTGACCGTTACTACTATATAGTCACATGAATTACCAAAAAAGTTTGTTTTAGTCACATTAATTTAAAAAAAAGAGTGGTAAAAAGGGTTGTTGTAATCAAGCATTTTGTCTATTAAGTGTGGCTAAAGGGTAGCAAAGGCCACATGAATTAGTGCAAGTGTAGTCGTTTCTATTATATAGTCACATGAACTTACTATAAGTGTGGTTGTTTCTATTATATAGGCACATAAACAAAAACAAAGTGACTATGGTGTGGCTAATGGTAATTTATAGCCACGGGAAATTTTGTAATTTTAAATGTGGCTATTGTCTAATCTTTGGTCGCACGTTTTTTTTTCTTATGACGTTTTCTATCATTTTGTCACACAAACAAGAAACAATTTTGTAATTTTATGTGTGACTATTGTCTAACATTTGGTCACACATCTTTGTACTTCGCATGACGTTTGGTATCGTTTTGTCACACAAAATTTTGTTTTTTTAAATGTGGCTATTGTGTAACTTTTGATCACATATAACTTTTCTTCCCATGACGTTTGGTATAATTCTGTCACAGAAATAAGGAAAAAGTGACTATAGAGTGGATGTTGTCCAACTTTTAGTCACACATTTTTAGTGTGATTTTATGTGGCTACTTTTGTATAGTTACACATTTTATTTTCATTTTTTTGTAAAATAAAAACTAATGTAAACATATGAAATTCTAAAAAAACAAATGATATTAACAATAATAACCCAAAATCCATAGATAAGTTTTCGGTTTAAATACTAATTAATAACATAAACTTATAATCAAAACCTATCTACAAAAGTTACACAGAGGGAAACGACTATACACAAACTAAGAACTATTTCTAAAATGTTTTCTTGAAATCCATATACTCACTGGCTGCATTTGGACTTGAAAGTGATGCAAATTTGCATCCATGGGCTGGTGGCCACCTTTAGTGTTGTCGTGGTGGTGAGTAAACTTGTAACCGGTGGCTAATTCTCATGTCGTATGATCAAACAATATCACTGAAAAAGCATAATTTTCAATGATCAAATGAGAACATAAATGAAAGTTGAAACTATGGCAAGAACATCACAAAATATTTATATATTTTATCGTAATTTAAACAAACCAACCTGGCGGTTTAGATCTCTTGCTTTATCAACGTATACGCGTGATTCTGATGTAAATCGGCTTGAGATTTGATTGACCTCTGCATAAGTTCATAATTCAAGAATCTCAATTAATAACCACACTCCATCATAAGTAATTTTAGGACCAGGTATCACATGGAAAAAAAAAACAATGCCTTTTGAACATTTTTATGAATTAAGATGACATCTTATTATAACATATTAGATCATCAGACACTAAACAAATGGTTATAGATGCAATGCTTTCATTACCTTATACTACTTCCAACCCGAAAAAATGCAATGTTTAACTACGCACAGATTAGTTTAATGAGTATTTTACTGATATTTAAAATGACAAAAAAGATAATAAAAAAACTTATGATCCAAATATTCACCAACACTAAGAACTTTTTGTGTAGGGTGTATCCAAAAGAAAATATCCATATGATTTAGAATGTGTAAATCAAGACGCATAGTTCAATCGAGATGCATTTTACAGTAAAGCCTATGTTGTCAAAAGCATGTGCCTATGTGTTGAAGTGCAGCCCACACACCATTTGCGCTGTGCCCTCTCAGCCGTAGTTTGCATTCAATTTATGGTTCAGTTTCCTTTTCAATTAATGAATTGAACATTTGAATCAGATTCACCATAACCCGAAGCACAACACCGTAACCAATTAATCACCAAACAAATCTCAACACTCCATAACCAAAACAACAAAACAACAAACACAGTATTATTATTACCTGCTTATTCACATGAGCCAATTTGAACCCTAACAACTCCTTCGAATTCTTCCATGGCTGAACCACCAGTTCAGCATCGAACACCCTCACCACACCGCCCTTCCTAAGCCCTTCAATCTTCAAATAGTACTTCATCCATGCTCCTGGACTTCGATGTAGGTGGGTGGACCTTGAAAAGCCCCTCAAGCACCTGAAAAGCTTCTAGTCAAAGACGCAGTCCGAGTATATCTAGTATATTTTGACTATTTTCTAGCTACTGTCACATACCAGAAAGATGGTGTGGCCTGATGTTGTTTTAGTTGTATCGCACTATCATCGCCATTATATCTCAGCAACTTTTATTTCTATTACAAGTACTGGAAAAGAGTCCTGCCAAAATACCAGCATATATCAAGTTTCGGTTTTAGTTAAATAAATGTTAACTCACAAAAGATGGTGATTTCCTTCTTACAGTAGCAGGGTGGTTTATGCAGTTGAATATCTTGGTAATCACAACCTTGAATCTAAGACAATAATAAACTAAATTAATTAATAAGTGATAAAAACTTAAGGTATACAGAGAAAGCATCACATAGTTAAAATCAATATTTATATTGCTAGCAAGTAGGATAATTAGAGGAACACTTGTGTTCAAGAGTTACAAAATTAATGTAGTCCTTACAAAATTAATGTATTCTTCGTGACTTGTCTCACCGCCCGGGACGCTGTCGTAGTAGGCTTTAAAACGATTGAGTTTCGGTCGTAGCTTGCGCCACTTGTGTGGCACGCGTTTAAATTGTGCCGGTAGCAAGCGAAAGCTTCCGGCCAGTAACGGGTCTCACCGCCCAAGGGGCTTGGCCAACGGTTATATTTTAAAATTTAAACATGGTCCGCTATGCCCTAGCCAACAAGCCAATAAGAGCCGGCCACATAGGATCGCTAGGCATGCCCAACGCCCAGCCTTAAACTCCCACCCAAGGGGCTACGCCCAAACCCAAGCCCACCCGGGGTGGTGACTTGGGCGTTTCTCTCCAACCCACGCCCCAGCCCCAACCCATACCCCATAGTCTAACTAGGATGGCTTTCAACACATGTGTCATGACACAAAGTCAATACACAAATTCAAAACACGATTGGAGTTCTTAATAAACAAAGAAAAATAACATATCAAATAATACCACCAGTAATCCCCTTTTAGCTGCTCTGGGTCTCCAGATCACCAAAGTTAAACATTAGAAGTCGGATCTAGGTTCGAATTGGATGTACGAAAGCCATAAGGGTAACTGAACAACTTACCAGAGTCGTCGGGGTTAGCCGTGAAACCTAGCCGTCGGCTGTCAACTGTTTCAGTGACTGTGGTGGCTGGCTCTCCTGCTCCATCGTCTCTCTCTCTCTCTCTCTCTCTCTCACACGCACGCTCTTTCTCGTTCTCTCTCTCTCTCTCTCTATCTCCCGCTTGTCTCTTTTCAGACTTTTAGGAATTCAAAATTTGAAAATGTAGAGAGAGAGGGATTTGGAGGATAAGTTTATTGAGAGATTCATTCAAATGGGGTGGAAATCCAATCCTGATTCTTCACACATCGCAGATGAAAATGATTTTGCCATTTGTAATCAAAATGAATAAAGTGTTAGGAAAGAACTCTGAAAGCTCTCATTCCGGCAATAATACATACAGTGGGTCAAATGCTTTGAGGGTCAGGATTGGCTTTCAAGTGTCGATGGGGATTTGGATGGACGGTGTAGATCATGATCCTTGTGCTTCATTCCCATTGATTATTTGATTGTGCTTTTTTAGACTTTATGAGTGGTACATTATGCTCTAAAGTGTGTACATGTTTTTTTTTTTGAACGGCAGTGTGTACATGTTAAAAGCTTTTATAGAGATGTAATATGTCTTGTAAAATATACATGATAAATCCCTTAGAATTAAGTAATCTCTCCAATATCCTTTATATAATACTATAGATGTGAAAGCTAATATAGTGTTTCGGATTCCTTCTCAAAAACAACTTATTAACTTATATAAGTCATAAGTTATAAGTTATAAATACTAACTTATCATTTTTAACTTCTCGACACACAAAAATAATTTAAATAAGTTAACCCAAACACTATAAAAACAACTTCTTAACTTTTATAAATCAATAATTTATAAGTTCTTCCAAAATAAGCTAACCCAAACACCCTCTAAATGTTTTGAAACCTAACCGAATCTTTTAAAACCACATAGCCATTGAATAACGGAAAAAAACTTATTAACCGAAACATAAAAAATTTAAAAATTTTAAAAAACGGTTAATTAACTAAAAAAACCCGGTTATTCATTGAACCGTTTAAAGTGAATAACCGAAGAAAATGGTTATTAACCGAATCGCTTAAAGTAAAAACCGATTAAATCAAAAATGAGAAAAAACCGACGGTTCGGATAAACAAACCATTTATGGAAAAAAATCATTTTGTGCACCTCTACGATATGGTCCATTAAGACATGTATGAGCTAATATTGGTTTTCGTGATCCATTAAGGCACAATATGATCCATTAACACATGTATGATCTACTGTTGGCCATCGTGATCCACAAGGCCCAATATGGTCCATTAAAACATGTATGGTCTATTATAGTCCATTGTGATCCATTAAGAACTATATGATCTACTATTGGTCATCGTGATCCATTAAGGCCTACTATGGTCCCTTAACACTTGTATGATCTATTATTGACCATTGTGATCCATTAAGGTCCAATATGGTTCATTAACACTTGTATGATCTACTATTGACCATTGTGATCCATTAAGCCCTAATATGGTCCACTAACACTTGTATGATCTACTATTGGCCGTTATGATCCATTAAGGCCCAATATGGTCTACTAATACTTGTATGATCTACTATTGGCCATTGTGATCCATTAAGGCCCAATATGGTCCACTAAGACAAGTATGATCTACTATTATCTATTGTGATCCATGAAGGCCCAATATGGTCTATTAACACGTGTGTGATCGATCTACTAGTGTCCACTGTGATCCATTAAGGCCAAATATGGTCCATTAAGACATATATGAGCTATTGTTGTCTGTTGTGATTCATTAAGGCCCAATGTAGTCAATTAAGACATATATGAGCTACTATTACCCGTTGTGATCCATTAAGGCCCAATATGATCCTTTAATACATATATGATATACTATTGTGCATCGTGATCCATTAAGACATGTATGATCCACTATCATTTAGGCCCAATTTGGTCCATTAAGACATGTGTGATCTACTATTGTCGATTGTGATCCATTAAGACCCAATATGGTTCATTAACATATCTATGACCACTATTGGCCATTGTGACCCAGTAAAGCCCAATATGGTCTATTAACACATATATGATTAGGGATGAGTTCGGTACCGGTAATGGTACCGAACATACCGGTACCGAAAATGCCAATACCGGAAATCATCAAATATATGGTACAGGTACCAGTACCAAAAATGTTCGGTATGGTACTGTACAGTACTCGTACCGCAACACTATTTGAAAGTAAAATTCGGTAAACTACCGGTACGGTATCGAACTGAAAGTACCAGTACCCAAAACAATTAACTACGAGAAATTCGGTACCGTTATTAATATGCATACATTAATATATTATTAGAAGAAAACAAATATGGTTTGAACTATATAATATTTAATAATAGTTTTAATTCTTAAATATCTAGTAATTTCTTTTTTCGTTTTTAATTTTAAATATTGTAATTTTTTAAATAAGAATATTATTTAAGAGGAAAGTATTGAATCAAATATTTTGGAGGGAAGTTTAAGTTTTAGAATGAAATATTTTGGGGGGAGGTTTAAGTTTTAGGATAAATATTTTGGGGGGAAGTTTAAGTTTTAGAATGAAATATTTTGGGGGGAAGTTTTAGAATGAAATATTTTAGGTGGAAATTTAAGTTTTGGAATTAAATATTTTGTGGGGATTTTTTTAAAGATGTAGTAACTTTAACATTTGGTCACACGTTTTTTTAATGGCATTTGATAACATTTCGTCACACAAAATAAACAAAATGATGATTGTGTGACGAGTGTCAATGTAAAACCACATTAAATTTTGTACTTTTAAGTGTGAATGTTGTCCAACCTTTGGTTACATAAAATAAGAGTGAATTGCAAGTTTTGTCCTTTATCTTTAGGCCATTTTGCAGGCGCTGTCCTTTATGTTTAAAGTTGACGAGTTTTGTCCTTTATGTTTAAAAATCAAGCACGTTTTACCCTTTGGGCCGAACCCAGTTAGTTTTTTTTTGTTAAGTCTGGTCATCCAAGGGCATTTTAGTCTTTTTACCCTCATTTATTTAATAGTATTTAAAAAATAAAACAAAATATTTTAAAATATTATTATTATTTTAACTATATATTTATAACCTCCATCACCACCATCCTCCACCGCCACCACCACCCTCCACCGCCGCCCTCCACCTCCATCTCCACCTCCACCTCCACCTCCACCTCCACTGCATTACCCTTTATTAAACACCACCACCACAATATGTCGCCGCCACCACCTCCCATAGCCACCACATCCATCATCACTTCTTCCCTTTTCAAATCCGGCCACAGTTACACCACCACCATTCGAAACCCAAGCTAAAACCCACCACATCCACCACCCACATCGATTAATCCCCAAGTAATAAACCAACAAAACCCACAAAAATTAAACAATTACTCACAAAAAAATCAAACCTTTTACCGATCCATTCAAACCCAAAAATCAAACCCAGAATTGGGAATCACACTGGTAGTTATGCCAAACCGTTCCGACTCGTGACCCAAATCACCACTGCACCCACCATCGCCGCCGTAACAGTCCGATTCCACCCACCACAACAGTCCGATCATCACAAAATATGCACCCACCTTCGTCGTGATTGCCGATTCATCTTGAAACCACCACCACCACCGTCTCTATCGCCGCCGATTTATCTTGAAGCCACCACCACCGTCTCCATCGCCGCCGATTCATCTTGAAACCACCACCACTGCCGCCCCTAACCCACTGCCGCCCCTAACCTTCACTCACCGCCATCAGAACCACCCTTCACCCACCATCGTACACCTCTCACCACCGCCAAACCCACCAACACTTTCACCAAATCAGAGTCCAAAAAAATGAACTGATAGAGAGAGAGAGAGAGGAGGATAAATGATATTTGCAGGTGGTGGCCGGTGGGTGGTGGCCGGTGGGCGGTGGTTGTGGCTGTGGCTGGTCTGTAGAGAGAGAGAGAGGGGAGGACAAATGATTTGCAGGTTTGAAGTTTTATATATATATATATGATTTATTTTTTTACACAATAGCCCCTATATATTTACACAATAGTCCCTCAAAAAATAAAATGACAAAAATACCCTCATGTGCCTTGCACATGACCATACTTAACAAAAAAAACTAACTGGGTTAGGCCCAAAGGGTAAAACGTGCTTGATTTTTAAACATAAAGGACAAAACTCGCCAACTTTAAACATAAAGGACAGCGCCTGCAAAATGGCCTAAAGATAAAGGACAAAACTTGCAATTCACTCCATAAAATAATATATGTGGCCATATGTATTAGATTTTAGCCACATTATTAAACAAATAATGTGGTCGTAGAACACATTTGGCCACACTTTTCTAATGTGGATGTTTTATTTTTACGTGTGGCTAAAGGTTTGGAATAGTTTTGTGTTTAGTTACGCTAAACAAATACAGTAACCGTAGATCAAATTTGGCCACACTTTTTTAGTGTGACTAATAAATGTCACAATTTTTTCTTAAAGTATGGCTAAAGGTTTTGAATACGCATGTTATTGGTCACAAGAAAATATATAATGTGATCGTAGATAATATTTAGCCACACTTTGCTTGTGTAGCAAATGTATGTCACAATTTTTTCTTAAAGTGTGGCTAAAGGTGTCAAATACATGTTTTTTCGTCACATGAAACAAAAATATGTGGCAATAGATCACATTTGGCCACACATTTTGATTTGTGGCTAATAAATGTCACATTATTTTTTAAAAGTGTGGCTAAAGGTTCTAAACTGGTATAAATGGTCACATTAATAATAAAATGTGTGGCTAAAGGTGTTTTAAAATGTTATGAATAACCTTTAGCCACACATTTCTACAAATGTGTGGCAGGGCGGTTTTGCCAAAAGTGTGGCCGTAGCCCCTTTTTCACGTATTGTTATGGCAGGTGGTTTTTGTGATGGTGGTGTTGTTTTTGGTGTGGCAGTGGATTGAGTAGTGGTTGGTGTTATGATGAGAGCAGTGGTTGAAACAACATTTGTTGAAACCATTGAAGTATCAACAACTGTTGATACAACAGGTATCTCAACATCTGTTGGTTTGGAGGTTTGATGTGAGGAACTTTTTGGGATTTTAGGAGGTGGTTTAGTGGTTTTGGAAGGTGTGGTTTTGGGTTGACTGACCTTTCTGGTAGTCTTTCTCCTATTTGAAGTACCCTGAACTTCCTTAGCCATAAAAACTTTCTTTTCCTCTTCAAATCTTTTATCTCCCTTTGTTTTCATTTTCTCTTTTAACTCTGCTTTTTCTTCAGCAAAAGCATTTAGAGTTACATCAACCTTCTTTGATCCATCTGGCTTGGGAATTTCCACAACTGCTTTAGCCATTGGATCTGGTGGTAGGTATAGACCTTTTTTTCCCTTCTTTCCTTTCTCCCCCTTTTTGGCATCATCAGGGTTTTCAACATAAATGATGGTAGGAGGAGAAGTGCCAGTGGTTTGAAGCAAATGAGCTTTGATTGCCTTTATATCAGCCTGTGTATCTTTGTACCTAGCTTCCATCACATTTCTGAACATTTGGAGCTGAATCTCATGTTGTTGATTAGCATACTGTCTTTGTTTATGAAGCATAGGTTGAAACACTTTCCATAGCTCAGTGGGGGATGGAGTAGATGTTGAAGCAGTAGATGGAGCCTTTTAAGATTATAACAACTGTTGCAGCATCCGTATAACATCTGCAACAAAGGTTTCAATTCTGTCTACTCTCTCCGTCAATTCTTGGTATTTTAAACCATTACCCAAGTTAATGGGATCATCTGATTTCCCACCAGCAGTGGTTGTATCAGCAGTTGGACTAGAGGTTGTTTCCACTGATTCATCCACTAATGCCCCTTGTTCTTGGTACTGGGGACTTCCCTTTTCTTGAACTATCTTGTTTAACACACTAGTGGATAATTTAAACTCACTAGTGGTAACCTTGATAGCATCAGAAATGGTTGCCTTCAAGGGAGACTTACTGATGAAACTACTGCCCAGGTATAAATCAGTGGATTCAATACCTTTAGTAGCTGCTCCACTTGAACTACTAACAGGAATTACTTGTAACTCCTGTAGTGTAACCTCCTCAGCTGTTGATTGGTTAGCAATGATAGAGGAATCAGACTCAGTCACTTGTTGGGGTATTTTCTCAGTGATAGGTTGTTGAGAAGAACTGATTTTTGTCTGATCCATATCCAAAGCATTCAACAGAGGTAAGAAAGATGGTGGAATTTGTGAAGTGAGGATAGGGGTTGAAATTGAATTTGCCCCGAGAGTAGGGCTGAGGAAGATAGATTCAAGTGGATCCAGAGCTTCATAATGTGGTGTCCCTGTGTATACAACCTGATCCTTTTGTGAGGATGCAGGAGGAGTTTTAGACTCAGGTTGAGATCTTTCATCCAACTGCTGTGAGGAAGTAGCAGCAGTGGTTATTGGTGACTTCGGTGTTGTCACAGGAGTTACTTCTGGGATCTCATCTTCCAGAAGTGTCACACCCGCTCATAGCGGAAGCGCGAGGTGTGATCTGTATGGTTTTCATTGCATAAATATCGATGTACATGAACAAACTATATGAATAAAACATACTCCATTGCCATTACATAAGTGTTTCAAAACATTACATCACGAGTTTAGTGTTTCGGTTACAAACCATTAACATAAAAGTAAAGTGTTATTGTTTCATATATCAAAATGAAAATAAACTACTAAGGTTTAAACCATCATATCGCCGCAAGGAGGCGGAATATAATAGATAAACCCTCCAAAAGATGGCATGGAGTTCCGGTACTTGTTATCTTGACTATGAATCCCGACATGGTCCATTAATTCCCTAAAATACATGTTAAGTTTGGAAAACATCAACAAAAGTTGGCGAATTCATGCAGTTTAGTTGTAAAAGATGTATTTAAAATGTAAGTTGTAGTATGTAAAGCGTCAATGAAATCGTTGATCATTAATGTTTTGCAAGGACATTAATATGTGTGACGAAAAAGGAAGCAATCCAACCCTAGACGATTTTTATGTCGACTCCTATCGACTGGGACACAAAAGCACTCTTATGTATGGGTCCACGACCAAGAGTGGGGCTCGCCAAAACCAATTAGATCTAACCACTTGTACCTAGGTCCAAACTGGATTAATGGTGCTTAGATGTATAACCCTAATTCGCACATGATCTATGGTGTTTCATTCCCTAACTTTAACATACGATTGAACATGTATCTTCCCCGATAGTTGTAAAGTTGTAAAACATTTAAATGAATAGGGGACATGAACTCACAGTATTACGTCCGTGAATGGTACGTGTTCGTGATCTTATTCGTGGTCGTCCTGAACGATGTTACGACCTACAAATGTTCTTATATTTGTTAGACACTTCGGTCTTTGTAAATGACTTGAGTACAAGTCCTGTGTTTTAAATACGTGTAAGACTTGTATGTCTTTATTGTTCGTTGAATTGTGTAATAGATGTATGATTTGTTAAACTGTTATATATATATTTCACCAAATATATATATATATATATATATCTATATGTAATCTTGTATCTTGTGAGTTGTATCATCGGGTCTTGTTCTCTTGATTTCATGTCTTGTATAAATAAATTGTATAATTGTATTTTCTTCAATTATTTGTCATTGGGCTGGGCCCATGTCTTAATGTTATTGGGCCTTAGCCCATATGTTTTGACATTGGGCTTAGCCCATGTATTCATGTTATTGGGCTTAATAGTATTAGGCCTAAATAGTATTGGGCCTAAAGGTTATTGGGCTTAATGTTATTGGGCCTTGGCCCATATGTTTGGTATTGGGCTTAGCCCATGAGTTTTTGATATTGGGCTTAGCCCATGTATTTATGTCAAGCCCATTTAGGATGATAAGCCCATTTGTATAATATAAGTCCATGTGTTAAAAATAAGCCCATATGTAAAATAAGCCCATTTGTATTAAAAATAAGCTCATTTATATAAAATAAGCCCATATGTAAAATAAGCCCATTTGTATTAAAAATAAGCCCATTTATATAAAATAGGCCCTTATGTATAATAAGCCCATTTGTATACAATAATCCCATGTGTTAAAATATATTTTTCATTTTTATAAAAGTTACTAAATATAGGCTTTTTAATTAAAAGAATACATAATAGTTTTTATAAGTTTCAAAACATCCGGATATTGTTGTCGGTGATTTGTATGTATTCGCGTCGAAAGATCGCCTAAACGTCGTAGTAACTCCTCGGAATGGCGATATGTTCATAGATTCGCCCGTCCTCCGTTTTGACCATAAGTTGTGTCCGAAAGCTCGGAATGTCCGTAAGTTGTTTTTAAGGCGTGTTTACATGTAGTCTTGTAAGACTTTAGTCGAAATGTACATTGTGTTATTTTATACCATTGTATTCAAGTTCCTAGTTATAATACATATAACTAATACAAACAAATAACACATAGCACTTAAGTTGTTAAGTTAACTAAATATATATTTTCTTAAGAATATATATTTATATCAAACTTTGCTTTTACAAAAACTATTCTTTAAAATCTTTTTAATCTAATAAAGATTTTGTCAAAAATAATAGTTTTCATAACCTATCATTTTTAAGAAAAATTGGCCATATTTCATTAGAAATATGGACTTTGCCATGTTTAATAAAACATATCCTTTTCTTTCCAAAATCACCAACAAATTACTCATAATATTCTTAACAAAAAAAACATATGAGAGTTATAACATAAACTTAACAAGATGAACTCATAATCATGTAGGGTTTTGGTATGATCTTTACATATGTTTACTAGTTCAAAAATCATACTTTACTTCTAGTTTTATCAAACTTTTATACAAAACTCATCTTGTATGTTTCTTTTTATAAATATTGTAAAAGCATTATTTTTAGTTAAAAACTTTATATACTTTAACAATACCAAATATTATGATCATCCATTAAAACTTATGTTTAGCAAAAACCCTTTTAACACTTTCATGTACACTTGTTAGATCATGTTTTTAAACATCATCTAATAAGTTATTTGTATGATATTCATCAATACTAGATCAAATATGCAAGAAATAAGCTTTAACTCACAACATAAACAATCTTATATATCATGATTTTTATTATGCTTCTTTGTATTTTCATCTTATTTTTTATGATTGTTTTAGTTATAACTTGTTCTTTAAATAATAAATACATAAATAAGTATGAAAAAGGGATTTAGAAGGCTCACTTCTAGCTCTTGTGGCTAGGGATGATCTAGATGATGATAAAAGCAAAGAAAAATGATGATCTTGATGCTTGAAAGCTCTTGAATGAAAGGAATCACTTCTTCAATCTTATGGTTGCTTTAAATCCTCCTAAGTTCCATCAAACTGCATCTTGATCATCAAAGAAAGGCTAGAAAAATGAAGGTTTTTGGTGGGTGTTCTTGGCTAAAATGATGAAGGTTGAGAGAGTCTTTAAGTGTGTGTAATGAAAGATGAAAAGTTGTGATGAAATGATTAGTAATGAAAGTAACTAGTTGTTAACAATGATCATACTTTCACCACTTGCATCAACTTGCAACAAGAGGTATATATCTAGAATATTTTACCAAGTGGGCAAAGGAAGGGGGTCCCATATGTGCACCGAGTTGGGGGGGGGGGGGGTGTCCATGTTTGGTGAACTTTTTCACTTGTTAAATGTGTTAGTTTTATTAGAAGGTTGTTAGGAAAAGCTTTGATGTATAAGGAATTCAAGTGTATCAATGTGTTAAGTGACCATAACTAGTCCATAATGATCCAAATAACACTAGATGACCATTAAAAAAAAGATTTGATGTTGTTCGGATATTCGTTTCGAATTGTTTCGGTTGGACGTTATTTGAACGCTAAGTTGTGTAACTTGTGTGAATTGATGTAGTTATTGGTTCGGATGATACACGAATGTATCCTCACATGAATTCTATGTTAAATATCTTTTTTACATGTTGTAAGAATATTAGAAAGCTGATTTCTGCGGAATAGTGTTGAAATCGTCGCTTTTAGTGCTTTTCGGGCAATTTTTTAGTGTTATCGGACTTCGGAAAGGTTTTAAATCAAACCCCTGCATTCCTAGTTAGGGTTTAATATATATTAGATGTTGGACTTTCGTCTGAGTCCTAAAGATGTCGTTTAGATGATTTCTGCGGATCCTGCGTTTTCGTCAGAATACTAGTTTTCTAGGTGCTTTTCTAGTAGTTTCGATGCATTGTTTAAACTGTTTCAAATGTACTTAATAACAATGAATCATATGCATCCTAAGTAAGTATTCCATGAGTATTCTAAGTGTATGCCACGAAATACGCAGTTCGGGTGTTCAAAATGCATAAAAATGTAGCTAAAAATGAGTATTTTAAGTGTAAGAAATTTACCGTAAAGTGGCAGTTGTCACATTCTCCCCCTGTTATTAAGAATTTCGTCCTGAAATTCAAGCTGAGTCATCCTTTGCAGGAGTCTTCGCGAATAGGTTAGGATATTTTGCCTTTATTCGATCCTTACGTTCCCAAGTATACTCGGGTCCGTGTCGAGAGTTCCAACGAACTTTTACTAACTTGATACGACTTCTCCGTGTTTTCGGGATCTTCCAATCCATGACCTCAACAGGTTCTTCAGTGTATTGGAGTTTGTCGTCTATGTGAACTTCATCTGCCGGGATGATAACTGTTTCTTGTGTTGGACTCTTCTTAAGGTTCGACACATGAAACGTGTCGTGTACACTACTTAGTTCTTCTGGTAACTTCAGCTTGTAGGCAACGGTGCCAATCTTTTACAAGATTTCAAAGGGTCCTCCATAACGGGGGTTAAGCTTTCCACGCTTACCGAATCTTGCTACGCCCTTCCAAGGCGAGACTTTCAATAAGACCTTGTCTCTGACCTCGAAGGACAATGGCTTCCGTCTCTTATCTGCGTAGCTCTTTTGTCGATCGCGAGCCGCCTTGATACGGTCTCTGATCTGAAAGATTTTATCTGTAGTCTCTTGGACTAACTCCGGACCGATTAGTTGTTTATCGCCTGCTTCCGCCCAACTTAGCGGAGAGCGACACTTTCGACCGTAAAGAGCTTCGAACGGCGCAACTTGTATACTTTTATGGTAGTTGTTATTGTAGGAAAACTCAACTAAAGGTAGATGAGTATCCCAATTTCCGCCTAAATCCATAACACACGCACGAAGCATATCTTCGAGTGTTTGGATTGTCCTTTCACTCTGGCCGTCAGTTTGTGGATGAAAGGTCGTGCTTAGATTCAAATGTGATCCAAAGGCCTCCTGAAAAGACGTCCAAATTCTTGAAATGAAGCGACCATCTCGGTATGAAATGATTGAAATAGGCACTCCATGACGAGCCACTATTTCCTTGAGATAGAGTTCCGCCAGTTTCTCTGTACTATCCTTCTCCCGAATCGGCAAGAAGTGTGCGGACTTTGTCAACCTATCGACGATTACCCATATCATGTCATGGCCTCTTGAGGTCCAGGGTAACTTCGTAATGAAGTCCATCGATATATATTCCCATTTCCAAACGGGAATCTCGGGTTGTTGTAGCAAACCTGACGGTTTCTGATACTCTGCCTTGACCTTCGCGCAGGTTAAGCATTTTTCAACATAGATAGCGATATCCTTTTTGAGGTTTGGCCACCAATAGTACTCCTTCAAGTCTTGGTACATCTTATCTGTTCCAGGATGGATCGAGTACTTTGACCTATGTGCTTCCTCAAAAATAAGATCTCGAAGGCATCCAAAGAGTGGAACCCAAATTCTTCCTGCAACGTACAAAGTTCCATCCTCCTTTGGCACTAACCGTACTTCCATGCCTCGAAGTGATTCTGCTTTAAGATGTTCTTCTTTAAGTGCTTCTTGTTGTGCATCACGGATTCGTGTGGTAAGATCCGTGTGAATTGTCATCTCTAAGGCTCGAACTCTCAAAGTTCTAACCCGTTCCTTGCGGCTCAAGGCGTCTGCTACAACGTTCGCCTTGCCCGGATGGTACTTAATTTCACAATCATAGTCGTTCAGCAATTCAATCCAGCGTCGCTGACGCATATTAAGTTACTTTTGATTGAATATGTGCTGAAGACTCTTATGATCCATGAAAATTGTACACTGAGTACCATATAGGTAACGCCGCCAAATCTTCAAAGCGAATACCACTGCGCCTAACTCGAGGTCGTGAGTGGTATAGTTCTTCTCATCAACTTTTAGTTGTCGTGATGCGTACGCGATAACTTTATCCCGTTGCATAAGTACGCATCCCAAACCTTGATGCGATGCATCACAGTATACTACAAAGTCATCGGTTCCCTCGGGTAGTGATAAGATTGGTGCCTCGCACAAATTATCCTTGAGTAGTTGAAACGACTCTTCTTGTTTCTCACCCCAATCGAACTTCTTGTCTTTTTGGGTAAGGGAGGTTAGCGATTGAGCAATTTTCGAAAAATTCTCGATAAACCTTCGATAATACCCCGCTAATCCCAAGAACTGTCGGACTTCAGTTGGAGTCTTGGGTGCTCCCCAGTTCTTAATTGCTTCGATCTTCGAGGGGTCTACTTGAATGCCTTTCTCGTTTACTATATGCCCGAGAAATTGCACTTCACGAATCAAAAACTCACATTTGGAAAACTTCGCGTATAGTTTCTCCTTCTTGAGTAGTTCTAAGATGGTTCTCAAATGTTGTTCATGCTCGTATGCTGATCGTGAGTATATCAAAATGTCGTCAATGAACACTATGATGAATTTTTCGAGATACAGCTTGCACACGCGGTTCATTAAATCCATGAAGACCGCCGGTGCGTTCGTTAAACCGAAAGGCATAACGAGAAACTCGTAATGACCATAACGAGTTTGAAAGGCCATCTTTGGTATGCTTTCTTCTTGTATTCGTAGCTGGTGATACCCCGATCGTAAGTCTATCTAGGAGTAGAAGCTCAAACCTTGCAGTTGGTCGAATAAGTCATCAATCCTCGGTAGTGGATACTGATTCTTAATGGTGAGTTTATTCAACTCTCTATAGTCGATACACATTCTGAATGTCCCGTCCTTCTTCTTCACAAAAAGAACTAGAGCTCCCCAAGGCGACAAGCTTGGTCTAATGAATCCCTTATCCAACAACTCTTGAAGTTGTGTGGACAATTCCTGCATCTCAGAAGGTGCTAATCGATATGGAGATCTGGCTACAGGTGCTGCTACCGGTACTAAGTCGATGTGAAACTCGACTTGTCGAATTGGTGGTAGTCCCGGCAAGTCGTCAGGAAAGACTTCAGGAAAGTCTCTTATCACAGGAATGTCTTTCAGCTGCGGCCCCTCGGCCTTCTTGTCGACAACATGCGCAGGGAATGCAATACCACCCTTCCGTAAGCACTTCTGTGCCTTCATACAATTGATAATCCGCATTGGCGTGTCGTGCTTCTCTCCATGTATAACAAGTGTCTCTTCGTTCGCTAGTGGTAGGCGTATGATCTTCTCATGGCACACGACTTCGGCTCGGTTATCGAATAGCCAATCCATGCCAACCACTACATCGAAACTACCCAACTCCACGAGTAAGAGATCGATATTGAATGTTCGTTCGCCAAGTTCTAAGGAGCATCCCTTAGCAACTTCCCTGGACTCGACTAGTTTACCGTTTGCCAATTCTATTGAGTAAGGCACATCTAACTTACTTGTTTCTATGCCCAAAATATTTTTAAAGTCCATAGAAATGAAACTAAAATCGGCACCGGTATCAAATAATATGGATGCGAAATGATTGTTGATGAGGAACGTACCAGTGACCACGTTAGGGTCTTGGCGCGCATCCTTTGCTCCGATCACAAATCCCCTACCCTGAGCTGGGTTTTCTTTAGGACAGTCTTTCTTGAAGTGATCTTTGCTCTCGCATCCAAAGCATCCTTGACCACGCCCATTTCCGTTCCCATTCTTGTTACCATTTCCACTTCCCGATCCAGTATTATTTCCCGTTCCCCAACATGATTCAGCACGATGGCCATTCTTGCCACACTTGTCACACTTGACAACCCGACAATCGCCCAAGTGATGATATTTGCATCGCTCACACTTGGGTAATGTACCATCGTACTTCTTTGGACCAGTGTCGTTTGTGGCTACAAACGCCCTTGCATCCTTTTGCGAGTTATTCTGTCGCCTGTTGTTGTTGTTGTTGGGGTTATTGTTGTTGTGGTTGTTGTTACTGTTGTTGTTGTTGTTGTTACCACGGGTTCCCTTCTTGAAATTCGAGTACTTCCTCTTCCCACTGTTGGAAGACTCGACATGTGTTTCCTTCTTCTCATCACCTTTCTCTGAGAATATATTCATCCTGACCCCGTCTTCAGTGAGGCTCACGGCTATAGTCATAGCCTGAGTAATAGTCGTGGGCTTAGCTTCAGTAACCAAACTCCGAATCTTGGGAGAAAGTCCCCAGATGTAGTGTTCGATACGCTTGTATTCAGGTGATACAAGATAAGGAATCACGCGAGACAGATCGTGAAACCTTTGCGTATAACCAGTGATATCAGCTCCAATCATGGTAAGGTGCCAAAACTCGTTCTCCAACTTCTGGAGCTCAGCACGAGAACAATACTTATCCCTCATACGTTCCTTCAGTTCATCCCATGTCAACGCATATGCAGCGTTATCACCCAAAGTTTTCACTTATAAGTTCCACCATGTAAGGGCCTCGTTGAGAAACAGGCCAGTAACGAAAGTGACATGCTGACTAGCGAAACATCTGCTCATTCTGATGGTGGAATCCGTTTTCTCAGTCCATCGCACGAAAGCCACAGCACCGCCTGTGCCATCGTAGTTAAGTGGCTTGCAGTCCAGAAACTGCTTGAATGTGCACCCTGAAATTGGACAAACGGATTATGAATGAGCAAACAGTGAATCGCACGAATAGATCACAAAAGGGATTGAATGAGTTGTCACAAAAAAATGACTAAACATTACCATTAGCATTGTTTCCGTTTGAAGTACCGCCTGTTCCGCCAGTGCCGCCACTGGTTTCGACGCGCGATGCTTCGTACAGTGCTATGGCTTGTGTTATCCTTTCTTCAATTAGTGCATTCAGTTCTGCCTCAGTCGTAGGCATTGGTGGGGGTGGGGGTGGATTAACTGTCCGTGAACGTAAGGCTCTCCTTGGTGGCATGATTCTTCCAAAGGAGAAATAGGATAAAGATTAGACGTTGATTTGGTTTGTTAAATATTTTTACTAAGTAAGAAGAAAGAAAAAAAATATATACATAACATTAATAGCAATATCACCAAGAAACATATATTGCGAGTAAATAAGTTAACATAAGCAATAAGATATGTCCAACCAGACCATTCAGATGCATATAAAAGATAACACCAAGTTTTTCATATATATCATTCATCCGGTTACATAATCGTTTGAAAGGAAACAAAATGGACTCGGGCTACATAACCCGGTCATACTAGTCTAGTACAAACAAAAGAGATAACAAAATCTTCCTTGAAACTGTGAGATCGGCTGTCTGTCGGTTGTCTTTAAAACTTGGTGGAGCGTCACTCTGTACACAAAACGGGTAACTATATCCCCTCACAAAAGATAACCCGCAAATGAACGTCTATAGTGGAGGGGGGATAGGTGGTGGAGTTAGAAGTACCAAACCGTGAAGGTGAGTAAGCTCCTCCTCGAGTTCATGAACTCGACGGATAAGGAAGTCTATCTGCTGCTCGAGTGTCAGCACACGAGCACGTAAGTCAGGTGGAAAAGCAGGTGGTGGTGGTGGAGCATGTGGTGGTGAATGAACTGGTGGTGGTGGAGGTCTAGCGTCATCGAGCTGCTGAAGCTCATGAACTCTGCGAAAAAGTATGTCGACCTGAAGTTGTAGAGATAGTAGAAGATCGTCGGTAGTAACAGCTAGGAAATGCGATTGATGGTATGGATCTGACGTGGGCATAACATGAGGTGGAGAGTGTGGTGTAATGAGAGGCTCGACAGGGACCTGTGGGACTAAGCGAAACTGCTGATAGTATAGGTCCATATCACTGGGTGGTATGTGGGCATGTCCGGATGGTCCAGCCTCATCGGTATGATCAGTAGGTGGTATGATAGGTGCGAAGCGCATGAGGCGAATGTGCTCAGGAGATGTATCTGGAGCAGGGACCTGAACAGGTGCAGGGATGACTGGCTCTGCTGGCATGATGTCATCCCCAAAGTCTGTGTTTCGCTGTAGGCCAATGGCCTGTAGTCAGACGAAGTAACGGATGCATAAGAGGAAGCATCTGAGTCGGTATCTGAATCAGAAGAAATATCGATCACCGAGACCACTGGTGATGCAATGTCTAAAATAACCACATCGTGAACTTCTCCGTCTCCCAAATCAGCATCCATGTGATCCACTGGAATCACTGGAACGACGTCGTCGTCATCGTCGAGGTCGACGATAAAAGGCATAACATCAAGAGGAGCGACATCTAAGGGTATAACCTCGACTACATGTTCACCCTCCAGGTGACCCAAAATAACTATCTCGTTGAGTAGAGGGGGGATAGCTAACACATCGTCATCGATGATGTCACCTAGAAGTGCGAACGGCCGGAAGTCGTCCATGTCGCTGTCAGACGTAGAGTCGTTATCTGATGAGATGACCTGAACCTCTGGCAGGTAATCGTCGTCGGATACAATCTCCATGGGATCTACGTCGTCGTATACGTTGCAACCTTCAGATGAAGACATGGTGACCTGAGAAATAAGTTGTTCGACACCTATGATTAATTTTTACTTTACATATATACACGAAATGTATTTTTCACATAATGTTCATTTTAAGTTATCCTAATTGAGTTGTGTGGATTAACTTAAAGTTGCATGTCTACCATTTAGATGACTAAGACACTAATGTCCTTGCTTGATTTGTATGAGATGAGTTCTTTTTGAAAATGGACCATGAAAAATGTTTATGCAAATGAAAACATTTGTTTGTGTTTAAATGGTTTTTGTGAGAGATCCCTAGTGATTGTAGACTTAGACTCGAAAAAGAATCCTGGTTCACTACAATCGATGCTCTGATACCAACCTGTCACACCCGCTCATAGCGGAAGCGCGAGGTATGATCTGTATGGTTTTCATTGCTTAAATATCGATGTGCATGAATAAACTATATGAATAAAACATACTCCATTGCCATTACATAAGTGTTTCAAAACATTACATCACGAGTTTAGTGTTTCGGTTACAAACCATTAACATAAAAGTAAAGTGTTATTGTTTCATACATCAAAATGAAAATAAACTACTAAGGTTTAAACCATCATAACGCCGCAAGGAGGCGGAATATAATAGATAAACCCTCCAAAAGATGGCATGGAGTTCCGGTACTTGTTATCTTGACTATGAATCCCGACATGGTCCATTAATTCCCTGAAATACATGTTAAGTTTGGAAAACATCAACAAAAGTTGGCGAATTCATGCAGTTTAGTTGTAAAAGATGTATTTAAAATGTAAGTTGTAGTATGTAAAGCGTCAATGAAATCATTGATAATTAATGTTTTGCAAGGACATTAATATGTGTGACGAAAAAGGAAGCAATCCAACCCTAGACGATTTTTATGTCGACTCCTATCGACCGGGACACAAAAGCACTCTTCTGTATGGGTCCACGACCAAGAGTGGGGCTCGCCAAAACCCATTAGATCTAACCACTTGTACCTAGGTCCAAACTGGATTAATGGTGCTTAGATGTAAAACCCTAATTCGCACATGATCTAAGGTGTTTCATTCCCTAACTTTAACATACGATTGAACATGTATCTTCCCCGATAGTTGTAAAGTTGTAAAACATTTAAATGAATAGGGGACATGAACTCACAGTATTGCGTCCGTGAATGGTACGTGTTCGTGATCTTACGCATGGTCGTCCTGAACGATGTTGCGACCTACAAATGTTCTTATATTTGTTAGACACTTCGGTCTTTGTAAATGACTTGAGTACAAGTCCTGTGTTTTAAATATGTGTAAGACTTGTATGTCTTTATTGTTCGTTGAACTGTGTAATAGATGTATGATTTGTTAAACTGTTATATATATATTTCACCAAATATATATATATGTATATGTAATCTTGTATCTTGTGAGTTGTATCATCGGGTCTTGTTCTCTTGATTTCATGTCTTGTATAAATAAATTGTATAATTGTATTTTCTTCAATTATTTGTCATTGGGCTGGGCCCATGTCTTAATGTTATTGGGCCTTAGCCCATATGTTTTGACATTGGGCTTAGCCCATGTATTCATGTTATTGGGCTTAATAGTATTGGGCCTAAATAGTATTGGGCCTAAAGGTTATTGGGCTTAATGTTATTGGGCCTTGGCCCATATGTTTGGTATTGGGCTTAGCCCATGAGTTTTTGATATTGGGCTTAGCCCATGTATATATTCATATAAATAATAGTTTTCATAACCTATCATTTTTAAGAAAAATTGGCCATATTTCATTAGAAATATGGACTTTGCCATGTTTAATAAAACATATCCTTTTCTTTCCAAAATCACCAACAAATTACTCATAATATTCTTAACAAAAAAAACATATGAGAGTTATAACATAAACTTAACAAGATGAACTCATAATCATGTAGGGTTTTGGTATGATCTTTACATATGTTTACTAGTTCAAAAATCATACTTTACTTCTAGTTTTATCAAACTTTTATACAAAACTCATCTTGTATGTTTCTTTTTATAAATATTGTAAAAGCATTATTTTTAGTTAAAAACTTTATATACTTTAACAATACCAAATATTATGATCATCCATTAAACCTTATGTTTAGCAAAAACCCTTTTAACACTTTCATGTACACTTGTTAGATCATGTTTTTAAACATCATCTAATAAGTTATTTGTATGATATTCATCAATACTAGATCAAATATGCAAGAAATAAGCTTTAACTCACAACATAAACAATCTTATATATCATGATTTTTATTATGCTTCTTTGTATTTTCATCTTATTTTTTATGATTGTTTTAGTTATAACTTGTTCTTTAAATAATAAATACATAAATAAGTATGAAAAAGGGATTTAGAAGGCTCACTTCTAGCTCTTGTGGCTAGGGATGATCTAGATGATGATAAAAGCAAAGAAAAATGATGATCTTGATGCTTGAAAGCTCTTGAATGAAAGGAATCACTTCTTCAAACTTATGGTTGCTTTAAATCCTCCTAAGTTCCATCAAACTGCATCTTGATCATCAAAGAAAGGCTAGAAAAATGAAGGTTTTTGGTGGGTGTTCTTGGCTAAAATGATGAAGGTTGAGAGAGTCTTTAAGTGTGTGTAATGAAAGATGAAAAGTTGTGATGAAATGGTTAGTAATGAAAGTAACTAGTTGTTAACAATGATCATACTTTCACCACTTGCATCAACTTGCAACAAGAGGTAAATATTTAGGATATTTTACCAAGTGGGCAAAGGAAGGGGGTCCCATATGTGCGCCGAGTTTGGGGGGGGGTGTCCATGTTTGATGAACTTTTTCACTTGTTAAATGTGTTAGTTTTATTAGAAGGTTGTTAGGAAAAGCTTTGATGTATAAGGAATCCAAGTGTATCAATGTGTTAAGTGACCATAACTAGTCCATAATGATCCAAATAACACTAGATGACCATTAAAAAAAAGATTTGATATTGTTCGGATATTCGTTTCGAATTGTTTCGGTTGGACGTTATTTGAACGCTAAGTTGTGTAACTTGTGTGAATTGATGTAGTTATTGGTTCGGATGATACCCGAATGTATCCTCACATGAATTCTATGTTAAATAGCATTTTTTACATGTTGTAAGAATATTAGAAAACTGATTTCTGCAGAATTTCTGCGGAAAAGTGTTGAAATCGTCGCTTTTAGTGCTTTTCGGGCAATTTTTTAGTGTTATCGGACTTCGGAAAGGTTTTAAATCAAACCCCTGCATTCCTAGTTAGGGTTTAATATATATTAGATGTTGGACTTTCGTCTGATTCCTAAAGATGTCGTTTAGATGATTTCCGCGGATCCTGCGTTTTCGTCAGAATACTAGTTTTCTAGGTGCTTTTCTAGTAGTTTCGATGCATTGTTTAAACTGTTTCAAATGTACTTAATAAAAATGAATCATATGCATCCTAAGTAAGTATTCCATGAGTATTCTAAGTGTATGCCGCGAAATACGCAGTTCGGGTGTTCAAAATGCATAAAAATGTAGCTAAAAATGAGTATTTTAAGTGTAAGAAAGTTACCGTAAAGTGGCAGTTGTCACAAGAAGATCCTTTTTAGATGGGTTGGTGGGCTTTTTGGATTTTTTCTTGATGGTCTTTTTGGTGGGTTTTGGTGGGGGTTTCACAACAGTGGTTGTGCTGCTGTGATCACCAGGAGCAGTGGGCTCAACAGCAGAAACCTGAGGAGCAGAGGTTGTCTCAGCTAAATTCTGCTCAGGTTCCTCTGTTTGTGTTTTTGAAGGTTTTGACAACCTTGTGAAAGTTTCAGAAGATAGGCTGTTTATTTGAAAGGGATTTCCTTGAATAAGCACATGTGCACTATCCTTTGGAATTTTCTTTTGTAAATAAAAACTCAAAAATCTTGGAAACAATAAAAATGGATTTTTCTTTTCTTTGATATTATTAACATTTTTGACCATGTCACTGAAAATCTCCTGGGAGTAGTTAAAATCAACTTCAGCCATTATAGCATATCCCAGGTATTAGATTTTCAATGGTATTTCATTGAAAGCTGTTGTTTTATTTGAGACACACATGAGGAGGGTATGGGATAAAAATCTCATGGGAGGTGGAAAACTCCCTTTTTTACAAAGTATCTTTTTTTCATTTGTTCCTCATACCCCCTCTCAATCAAATCAGTTTGATATTCTTCCTTTGGGAAATAATTTTTACCTGTAAGATCATTTATTTCAAAAACCTCTGAGATGGTTTGTGGTGTGATAGCAACCTGAATTCCCCCAACTGTTGAAGTAATAGCCCAGGGCTTGTTGTCCTGACTTTCAACTTGTGCATGTTTCCAGAAATCTCGGAGGGTATCCAAGGTAGATAGGTGCGTTGCAAGTTAGCAAAGTTTTGTACTTTGAATTGGAAAGTGCATCAATGACGGAGTGAAAAGTTGTGTTTTGACTAGTTTTCTCAAGTGTACACAGGTAGTTATGAGGGCTTTTTAGTGCAAGAGCCATGGTGATTTGAAAGTAGGTGTGAGACGGAGAAGAAGATGATTGATTCGAAGGATTTTGCTGGTAACTACTTTAGAAAGGAATTTTGAATTCGATTCGACAGTGAAAACCCTGTTTGGGGTTTTGATCAGGGTTTTATAGGGTGAAAAAGTGAATGTTGACGTGGCAGCGGTTACAAAAGATCTGACGGCTAAGTATTGTCCACGTGACAACCTCTGATGAATAATGGATGACAGTTGTTTAGGAAACCACTGATGAACAATATCAGTGGTTTATAGTGGCGAATAATGAAAACAGTGGCTGACTTTTGACTATCAGTGGATAGCATATCATTGGATTAAAACACTGATGTTTGATCAACAGTGAATAACAAGAAAATGAGAGAACAGAGGTTGACTTTCAGCAGTGGAAGATATCAACAAATCAGATGTTTGAACCAAAACAGTGGTTATGGCAGACTTTTAAGGATTAATAAAAAAATTTCATTTTTAGCTATTTTTAAGGATGAATTTTTTATTTTCTGAAAACATTTTAATGTTTTTTTATTCATAGAAAAACAGAATTTTGCCTGTTATTCTATGTTAAGCATTCCAATCCTAGAGATCAAGCTTTCAAAGGTAGATGTGTCTAAAGCCTTTGTTAGCACATCTGCCAGCTGATCTTTAGTATGGACATGGTGCAGAGAAATCAAACCTTTTTCATAGCAATCCCTCACAAAGTGATGTCTGATGTCAATGTATTTGGTGGTTGAATGTGAAACTGGATTTTTGATGATATTTTCTGCTACCTGACTGTCTAACATGAGAGGTGTCTTTAAGGTAGTGATACCAAAATCCAGAAGTTGATTTTGAAGCCATAACAGTTGGGTTGTACAGCTTGTAGCAGCAATATACTCTGCCTCAGCAGTGGATGTTGAAACAGCTGCTTGCTTTATGCTTTGCCAAGATACTAAGCAGTCACCTAGAAATTGACACCCTCCTGATGTGGACTTCCTTGTTGCATTACATCCAGCAAAGTCACTGTCTGTGAAACCTGAAAGCTTAATATTCCCATTAGCAGGGTACCAGATACCAAGTGTGGGAGCACCTTTTATGTATCTGAGTATCCTTTTCACAGATATTAGGTTAGACTTTCTAGGGGCTGATTGGGATCTAGCGCAAACACATGTTGCAAACATGATGTCTGGCCTAGATGCAGTTAGGTACAACAAAGACCCAATCATGCTTCTATATAAGGTTTGGTCCACCAAATCATCATTTTCATCAGTCATGACTAGCTTGGTGGTTGCCATGGGTGTACTACATGGTTTACAGTCATTCATTTCAAATTTGGTTAAAAGTTCTTTAGCATATTTGCTTTGATGAATGAATGTGCCATTTTGCAGTTGTTTTACTTAGAGACCAAGAAAACACTGTAGTTCACCCATTGCACTCATCCCAAACTCAGTTGTCATGAGTTGTCTAAACTCTTCACACATTTTAGAACATGTGCTTCCAAAAATGATGTCATCCACATAAATCTGGACAATCATCAAGTCTTTCCCTCTCCATTTTAAAAACAATGTTTTGTCAATTTTGCCTCTTGTGAAGCCAATATAGAGAAGAAAGGTGGAAAGAGTTTCATACCAGGCTCTAGGTGCTTGTTTCAGGCCATACAAAGCTTTATTTAGCTTGTAGAAATGATCTGGATTAAATGGATCCTCAAAACCAGGAGGTTGACAAACATATACCTCTTCTTGAATCTTATCATAGAGGAATGCACATTTGATATCCATTTGAAACACCTTTATGTTGTGGTTGACAGCAAAGGCCAAGAACAGTCTGATAGCTTCCAATCTTGCTACAGGGGCAAAAGTTTCATCATAGTCAATGCCCTCTTCCTGTCTGAAACCTTGAACCACTAGCCTTGCTTTATTCTTGACAACAATGCCCCTTTCATCAGTTTTATTTTTGAAGACCCACTTTGTGCCAATAGGACTCACACCCTCTAGCAGTGGTACAAGCTCCCATACTTGTTGTCTTTTAAACTGTTGGAGCTCTTCCTGCATGGCTTCCACTCAACTGTTGTCTTTCAGTGCCTCTTGGTACTTGACAGGTTGATGAAGTGATAGAAAACCAGCAAAAAGACAGATGTTTTGGGATTGACTTCTTGTGAGCACCCCTTCACTGATGTTGCCAATAATTTGGTCTGGTGGATGAGACTTCAAGAAGATTATATCTCCTTTGTATGGAACAATGGCATTTAAGGGTGAAGGCTGCAGATGTGAATCATCTGAGCTAACAACTGTTGGTGACTTTGATGATCCAACAGTGTCTTGAAATGAAGGTGGAGGGATAGGAGGAAGTGGTGTGGAAACATGTTGACTTTTGTCCACTGTTTGAAGATTTTTATCAACAGTGATTGAGGATTTGGAAGCAGGGATTTGTGGACTACTTTGGTCAACAACTGTTGATGTAGCAGTGGATGAGCTTTGACAACTGTTTTGAACATCTGCTACTCTGGCAATGGATGTGAACTTTTGTTGTGGAATGATTATTTCATATCCATTGTCTGATGGAGGTGGTTGAGATGGACTTGCACCGTTAGTCTTGACAGAAACATTTTCAAAGGTAAATTTATCAAGATCAAATAACTCAGCAGGGTTTGCAGGGATTTTCATTGAAGAAAGTTCATTGAACTTCACATTCAAAGTCTCTTCCACTGTCTTAGTCCTTGTGTTAAACACTTTGTAGGCCTTAGCAGTGGTTGAGTATCCCAAATGGTATCCACTGTCTACTTTGGCTGCAAATTTTGAAATTGAGTCTTTTAGGTTCAAAATGAAACATGGGCAGCCAAATACTTTAAAGTATGAGATTAGTGGTTTGATTTTATACAGAATTTCATAGGCAGTCTTTTGATGCCTGGAGTTGATCAAAACTCTGTTCTGGACATAGCAGGCAGTGTTTACAGCCTCTGCCCAGAAAGTTAATGGCAAACCTGAATCAGCAACCATGGTTCTTGCAGCCTCAATCAACGTTCTGTTCTTTCTCTCAACAACTCCATTTTGTTCTGGTGTTCTTGGAATGCTGTACTGCCTTACAATTCCTTTTGACACACAAAACTCATCCAACTCCCTATTTCTGAATTCTGTGCCATTGTCACTCCTAAAAACTTTTACTGGCAAGTCAAACTGCTTTTCAACCTGTTTGACAAAGTCTTGCAGAATACCTGCAGTCTCATCTTTAGAATGTAGGAAATAAGTCCATGTAAACCTAGAAAAGTCATCTACAATTACCAAACAATATCTTTTCTTTTTAAGACTCATGACTTTTACTGGGCCAAACAGATCTATGTGCAGCATTTGCAAGCACTTGGTTGTTTTGGACTCTTCAATAGACTTAAATGAGCTTTTATGTTGTTTTCCTTTTAAACAAGAAACACAATGCTCAGGACAGGTAAACAGTTTTTGAGGAAGACCTCTTATAAGACCCTGTTTTGACAAAGTAGTGATTGTCTTGAGATTTGTGTGCCCCAATCTCCTATGCCATAGTTTTGTCTCTTTGTTAGAGGCAGCTGAGAACAGACAGGCATCAGTCCTGGGGCTCTCTTTTGACAAATCATCTACATAAACCTTGCCACTCCTTTGAGCAACAAGTTGGGTTTTTCCATTTTTTATTATTTCTTCAATCTTTTTAACCATTTATTGTCCAACAATCCTACAACACTCCTTAGTAAAGAATGACCCATACCCGTTGTCACTCATTTGTGAGACACTAAGAAGGTTGAATTTTAGATTGTCTATAAGATTGACATTTTCAAACTTAACATTTCTAGACTGAACTGTACCAGAACCCATCACCTTCCCTTTACTATTATTACCAAAAGATATATCACCCCCTCCATGAGTTTTGAATTCTTTGAGTAGGGCTCTACATCCAGTCATGTGCCTGGAGCCTCCACTATCTACATACCAAAGACTATCTAAGCATGCAGAAACTCCCTACGCATCAAGTAAATAATTAGTTCAGGAGGGTCTCCAAAGCCAATAAGGCTTTGGATGGGGACTCAACAGTGTCTGTGTTAAGTTCAGGAAGTTGGACAGTGGTTAGTTCAGGGGTTTGGGCAGTTTTTGAGAATTTTTCTCGAACCACTGTTGGGGGTCATTTCCCATCAACTGTTGATAACCAAAGGGATGTCTGTTCACTTTTGGTTTAGATGTCTGTTCACATGGGTATGGTGGTTGACCTTTATCTCTTTGGTATTGGTTAGCAAGAGGTGCATCTGTCACTTGAACCTCTTTTTTAATAGAGGTTTAGTTCAACTGTTTCGTAACAGCTGTTTGGGCAGGCACAAATGGTGCTTGCTTTTTGACTTGTGATTTTGATGAACTCATGAGTGTTTTTGAAGTGTACTCTTCCTTCTTGACCTCAAAGGATTTCAGGTACACACACTTTTGAGTGAGATGATTTGATTTTCCACAGATGGTGCAGCTCTTTGAAGGCACAATGGTACTTGCTTTGTTAATGTCATAAGCTTTTAAATGAAAATAATCTTTGGTCAAATGATTTTTCTTTTCACAAAACAAGTTTTTAATCTTTTCTTTTCTTTTATTCTTTTCAAACTCCTTTGCAACAGAGTTTTGAACCACTGTTAGGATGTCCCTAAGAAGAATTACCTTGGCCTTTGGAGCTTTGACACCATCCACAGTGGTGAAATCCATGGGTTTAAAATTTTCAAGGATGTCACACTCATCAGACCATGTGGATTTGAATTGGTATTTCTCAATCTCCTCAAAAGTTGAGGACCCCACAGATCTTTTTAGAGTGATTTTGTTGCCAAGTTTATCAGTTATTTTAACTTCTTGACCATCCTTGTTGGTGGGTATGATTTCAACAGAAACAGATTGATTTGCAGCAGTGTTTTCAACTTGGTCATTTTTCCTAAACCTTATGCCAAATTTTACATTACTTTCAATCTGTTTTTCAAGCATAATTTCATAACCTATGCAGGATTCCACCCATTTTTCACATGTGATTTGGGTGGATTCCAACTCCTTTTTGAAGGTTTGATATTTTTCTATCATGGCCTGGAGTTGGTCCTTGGTTATGCTATGCTCATGTTTGAGGCTGCAAATCTCATTTTCCTTTTCAGACTATTTGAGATTCTTTTAAAGATTTTTCAAATTGTACTTCATCATTTAACACTCTATCTCTAAGGTTTTCATTCACCTCCTTAATGTTTGCAAATGCTATGATGCATTTGTCTGAACAAAGGTTTTTAATAACCTGGGGTGATACCTTAGTTGCAGCCATCATGACATAATCACAAAAATGTTCACTTTCTTCTGGCTTTTTCTCTTCTTTTTCACTTTGTTTCTTCTCCTCTTTTTCAGCAGACCAGGGGTCAGACAGTGGTTCCAACAGGGGTTCTGAACTTTCTTCCAACAGTTGTTCACCAACAACAGCAGTAACCACTGCTTCAGCAATTGTATCCACTGTTTCTGCACTAGATGTTCCTTCTTCAGTTTCCAGCCCTTCAGTGATTGACTCTAATTCTGCAAAACAGAATTCATCACTAGAAACAACATGATCAACATATAGAGCAAAGTTTTCATCACCTAGATCCTCAGGCAAGCTACTCCAACCAACAAAGCCTTGGGTGAAAAAGCTTTGCTGATCTGTTTGAACAGCTGTTTGTGTGGCTTGTTAAGGTGCAACTTGTTGCACCTGAATCTGAGGAGCTGGGGCCTGGACATACTGTATCTGAGGAACAGTGGTTTGTACATAGTGCACAGGAACAGGTGTTACAGGGTGTGCATAATGAGCAGTGTTTACATGGGCAGCAGGGGTATATTGGGAATACTGCACAGTGGTTTGGTTATTTTGTGGTCTAGAACTAGGGTGTGTGATGATTGGTCCACTGTTTTGACTCCTACACTCTCTAGCAAAATGACCTAACCTATTGCACTTGTAGCATTTTATCTTTGACTTATCCAACCCTACTTTCAAGTTCCCATGTAACCCTGGAAATTTTCTCCCTGTCCTTTTGTAAAACTTGTTGGTTCTAACACTCAGCAATGCAAGTTGGTGCAAAATATCCATTTCTTCCAGATCAGTTGGATCAAAATGCTGGATATCATTGAGTTCAAAGGACAGATTTTCAGAATGCTGGTTTTCTGCATTAGCTGTGAAAGCATAATTGGATGAGTAAGAATCCGAGTTGTTAAAAGCTCCACCAGTTGTTATGTCAATGTAATGATCATAACTCTGATCCTTACCACTACCAGATTCTTCTTGACCCAAAAGAGTTGTATTGCCAAATGAATAGCCATCTGCAACCTTCCCAGTCTCTTGTAACTTCTTTTTCTGGTTCAACTCCCTTTCATAGGTCAGGAGTCTACCATGAAGTTGGGTCAGGGTCAGATCTTTGAACCCAACTGAATTTCTGGTTACCAAAGCAATTGTGTCCCATTTTTCAGGAAGTGACCTAAGAAACCTACTGTTTTGGGTTGCTTTAGAAAATTCAACCTCAACAAGTTTTAGTTAACTTATGAGACAGCTAAAACGTTTAAACTGATGTGTTAATGATTCACCCTTAGTGTGACAAAAGGTTTCATACTGTTGATTCAAAATCTCCCTGTTATTTTCACTTACTTCTTCAGTCCCACCATATTGTTCCTTAAGTGCATCCCATAATTCCTTGGCACTGTAACAATGTAACAGCCCAGCATAAATTTCATTTGGGAGTGCATATGCAACGATGCTAAATGCCTTGGCATCCAATTCAACTTTCTGAAAGTCCTGATCAGAATAGTTTTCAATTTTCTTAGGTACTAGAAATTTTAGATCCTCATCACTCGGCACCATTGGAACATGTGGTCCAAAGACAACCGACTTCCAACATCCGGTATTCTGTTGAGCTAGGATGCGACTCATCCTTCGCTCCCAGAGGTTGTATTCAGATTTGACCAATATAGGTGGTTTGAAGAGTGAACCAGTGTTATTAGTGTTATCCTGTGATTGTGAAGCCATTTTGGTTGTTTTACTGGAACTGAATAATCAACTTTTGTAGTGATTAACCCTTACTCTGTTTTTCAACTAAATACGAACAATCGAAAGTATCAACGAAATTGAGCTGAACTTTTACGTCAAAATGATTGTTAGATCAAGTTTGACTGTCCTTGCTCTGATACCAATTGTTAGGATCTGAGTTTCTTTTTATTGTGTTAGTTTAATAAGAATGAAGATGAAATAGAGATGAATTGCACCGGAATAAATGAAATAAACTTTTAACACAAAATCAATGGAAGAAAAGTTTCACCAAACATGTTTAACATAGAATCGAATGATTGTATTTGATTACAATAAACAATACTAATGCATGAATGCACAGATCTCCCCCTCAGCCTGAGCTCACTTGATTGTTCGTACAAAATGACTTTTTGTGAAAGAGCTAACAGAACAGTACAGGGCACTGTTCTATTTATAGTACAGAACAACCACTGAGCATCTTTGGCTGACGTCACCATGAAAGTGACATCTAACCTCCTAACAAACTCTAACTACTGACCATTACAACCACTGATTACAAACTACTGATTACATAAGAATAATACAATGAATAAGTAAACCACTGATTCTTCATTCCACTGCTATAGTTCCAGCAGTGCTTTGGTCTTCAGCAGTATTTGAAACAGATCAGTAGATTCAGCATCAGCACTTTAGTCTTCATCGGTCTTTAGGTCAGCAACAGTTGTGAAGAGCAGTACTTGAGTCTATCAGATGTTAGGAGCCACTGTCAAGGGGAAAGATTATATTCAAACAACTGCTTATTATGGATCCACTGATCTGAACCAGTTTTGGCTTTATCAACTGTTCCTTTGCATAGGGTTTAATCCCAACAGAGTTCATGGGTATTTATAGTATTTGATGATGCTTAGGATCAAGACATGTGGATTAAGTGTTCCCCAAGGATTAATCCTAGCCATACATGTGTTATAGACTGATTAGGAAGCTTTACTTGGTCCCAAAACAAGGAAACACTTGGCCAAAACCATCAATTTCAGCTGATTTAATAAAAAATTGGTTTCTGCCGGCTACTGTTCTCGCGGTCCGCAAACAATACAAATCTTTCTGTCGCGGCCAGCCTACCAGTGCAGATCAGAGGTTTTTTATTTTGTCAAAACAGGTCCCTGCAGCTCCGAAACTTGTTTTTCGACGCGTTTAACCCCCATTAACCCATTTTCAAGGTTCTACAAGGATGTTAAAGCATAGGGGACTTGAAATATGGTTGTAAATATCATGGATGTTGGTTCGTTTGGTCGTACGATCGCGTTGTTCGGTTAATTACGACGAAACTCGAACGGACGCGAAAACGATCCAAATTGCACGACGAATGGTATTTTCGCATTCCCATCACTAAAATGCAATATTTTAGTGATTACAAAAATATTTGAATGTCCGGATATGGTCAGAACGTAAGATATGCACGTGTTTGCCCTCTTTCACAGTTTTGACGCTTTTAGTCCCTGTTGATCATATAAGCATATTTTCTCATACCGAACCCCTCAAAGCTTATTTCTTAGCTATATTAAGTGTATTTAGGGTATGTTTAGTCCCTATCATATAGTACGTTGCTATGCGAATTGGCAGACTTTTGCAGTTTGTCGCAAATAGTCCTTATGATTGAATAAACTTGTTCTCGCCATACCAAACACTTCAAAACTTATTTCTAAGTTATGTAAAGGTTATTTAGGGTATGTTTAGCTTTTTTCACTGATGCGTGTGTAGCGTTATATGTTTTTGTTGATATTTTAAGCCCTTTTTAACACGTTAGTCAAGTTTTAAATTTATAAAACACGATATTCTACTAACACTAAACACACATATAGGCAAGTGCACCCATCGTGAGCGTAGTATAGCGTTGGTAAGATACCGAGGTCATCCAAGGACACAAGAGCTTTTAGTACCGGTTTATCCTCAACGTCTAATCAAATCAAAAGTTTTAGAACACGTTTCAAACATGAAAATAAAAACAAAAAATGCTGAAAAATAAAAATAAAATAAAACAGATAGACAAGATGAATCACTTGGATCCGACTCGCCTTTAATGTAACCTTTGAAGATTTCCGTACTTTTTCACTTTTTAAGAGATTATCTTAGTTATAGTAGTAGGCCCCCCTTTTGAAGGTGACGTTACCCTCAACCTAGTGGTATGAGTCAGCAAGGATACAATCCCAAAGGGTCGGAATATTGAAAGAGAATTAATTAAGTTATTAATGCGTAACGTGGTAGCCCCCTCTTTTGAAGGCGACGTTACCCTCAGCTAAGTGGTTTGACTCAGCAGGGATACAATCCCAAGTAGCCTGGTTAATGTATTAATAGTAGTTTACATATGAGGGGATCAAGCCATTCGCACCCCCGCCATCCAATACCAGTGGGTATTGAAAGAGATCCTAGTAAGCTTGACCCAGGTCCTTGCAGGATCTATATACTGAACAAGGCAAGAACCTTACCAAACCATTCCCTTAACCCCCGACGAGGTAGCCAACATATCTCTATATAGACCGTAGAGATATGAATGGTGAAAATCTTTTATTTTATATAGACAGTAAAATAACGCCAAGACACCACGGACAAATGATAAGGAAGTTTCTCCTTCAACATAAGAAACTAGTTATTAAAGTCATTAATACAGAACCAAATAAAAAGTGCGAAAAAATTAAAAATCAAAAGTATTACATTAAATGCTTGTCTTCACCAAGTGATGTAAGAGACTTAGGCAAACATGGCCTTTGATTGTCAAGAACTCTTACTATCAATCTTAGATCCCGAGACTACTACACACACTCTAAGGTGGATGATGGATTATGGCGGTGGATGTGGGTGTTGTACTGGTGGTGGAGTGGTGGTGAAGTGGGAGAGATGTGGTTTGCCAAGGGATGCCTTTGAAGTGAACCAAGCACCCCTATTTATAGCCTGCACAGAAGCTCGGACACGGCTTCGTGTCCATTGGGCACGGCCACGTGTCCACCCTCTTTCTCTTTCTTCATTAATTGCAATTGTCTGTATTAGGCTCCACACGCCCCCGTGTTCGCTGGGCACGACCCCGTGTGCAGAAGCGTATCTGTACTATCAAGATTTGCTAGATTTTGCGAATTTAGCATTGACCACGGCCCGTGTTGAGCTGGGCACGCCCCCATGCTGGGAATAGAAGCTTCCACAACTTTGTCTTTTCTGCAGACACCTGGCCACGCCCCCGTGTCCGCTGGGCACGGGGCCGTGGTCAGCCTTCTGTTCTCTTGTTTTTGCTTAGGAAGATGCTATCGAGGGGTCGGGCATGCCACGTTTATTCCTTTTCTTGTATTTATGTTAGTTTTTGCTGCATATTTTTTCCTTTTGTTCATTTAAGCTCATTTGGTCCTGAAAATACTAAAGGAAGACAAAAGCACACTTTTTCCAACATTCGAGGGAGAGATAGAGATTGTTTTTACTTTCGCCCATCTTATGGCTACAGGAAAACGATTGGTCTATATAGTGGGGAATGTAATTTAAAAAATAACATTTTAAATCTTCATGAGATCCGCCACATATTTGACACTTCACAGTGGTTTGGTTATTTTGTGGTCTAGAACTAGGGTGTGTGATGATTGGTCCACTGTTTTGACTCCTACACTCTCTAGCAAAAAGACCTAACCTATTGCACTTGTAGCATTTTATCTTTGACTTATCCAACCCTACTTTCAAGTTCCCGTGTAACCCTGGAAATGTTCCCCCTGTCCTTTTGTAAAACTTGCTGGTTCTAACACTTAGCAATGCAAGTTGGTGCAAAATATCCATTTCTTCCAGATCAGTTGGATCAAAATGCTGGAGATCATTGAGTTCAAAGGACAGATTGTCAGAATGCTGGTTTTCTCCATTAGCTGTGAAAGCATAATTGGATGAGTAAGAATCCGAGTTTTTAAAAGCTCCACCAGTTGTTATGTCAATGTAATGATCATAACTCTGATCCTTACTACTACCAGATTCTTCTTGACCCAAAAGAGCTGTGTTGCCAAATGAATAGTCATCTGCAACCTTCCCAGTCTCTTGTAACTTCTTTTTCTGGTTCAACTCCCTTTCATAGGTCAGGAGTCTACCATGAAGTTGGGTCAGGGTCAGATCTTTGAACCCAACTGAATTTCTGGTTACAAAAGCAATTGTGTCCCATTTTTCAGGAAGTGACCTAAGAAACCTACTGTTTTGGGTTGCTTTAGCAAATTCAACCTCAACAAGTTTTAGTTAACTTATGAGACAGCCAAAACGTTTAAACTGTTGTGTTAATGATTCACCCTTAGTGTGACAAAAGGTTTCATACTGTTGATTCAAAATCTCCCTGTTATTTTCACTTACTTCTTTAGTCCCACCATATTGTTCCTTAAGTGCATTCCATAATTCCTTGGCATTGTTACAATGTAATAGCCCAGCATAAATTTCATTTGGGAGTGCAGATGCAACGATGCTAAATGCCTTGGCATCCAGTTCAACTTTCTGAAAGTCCTGATCAGAATAGTTTTCAATTTTCTTAGGTACTAGAACTTTTAGATCCTCAGCACTCGGCACCATTGGAACATGTGGTCCAAACACAACCGACTTCCAACATCCGGTATTCTGTTGAGCTAGGATGCGACTCATCCTTCGCTCCCAGATGTTGTATTCAGATCTGACCAACATAGGTGGTTTGAAGAGTGAACCAGTGTTATTAGTGTTATCCTGTGATTGTGAAGCCATTTTGGTTGTTTTACAGGTACCGAATAATCAACTTTTGTAGTGATTAACCCTTACTCTATTTTTCAACTAAATACGAACAATCGAAAGTATCAATGAAATTGAGCTGAACTTTTACGTCAAAATGATTGTTAGATCAAGTTTGACTGTCCTTGCTCTGATACCAATTGTTAGGATCTGAGTTTCTTTTGATTGTGTTAGTTTAATAAGAATGAAGATGAAACAGAGATGAATTGCAGTGGAATAAATGAAATAAACTTTTAACACACAATCAATGGAAGAAAAGTTTCAGCAAACATGTTTAACATAGAATCGAATGATTGTATTTGATTACAATAAACAATACTAATGCATGCATGCACAGATCTCCCCCTCAGCCTGAGCTCACTTGATTGTTCGTACAAAATGACTTTTTGTGAAAGAGCTAACAGAACAGTACAGGGTACTGTTCTATTTATAGTACAGAACAACCACTGAGCATCTTTGGCTGACTTCACCATGAAAGTGACATCTAACCTCCTAACAAACTAAAACTACTGACCATTTCAACCACTGATTATAAACTACTGATTACATAAGAATAATACAATGAATAAGTAAACCACTAATTCTTCATTCCACTGCTATAGCTCCAGCAGTGCTTTGGTCTTCAGCAGTACTTGAAACATATCAGTAGATTGAGCATCAGCACTTTAGTCTTCATCAGTCTTTAGGTCAGTAGCAGTTGTGAAGAGCAGTACTTGAGTCTATCAGATGTTAGGAGCCACTGTCAAGGGGAAAGATTATATATAAACAACTGCTTATTATGGATCCACTGATCTGAACCAGTTTTGGCTTTATCAACTGTTCCTTTGCATAGGGTTCAATCCCAACAGAGTTCATGGGTATTTATAGTATTTGATGATGCTTAGGATCAAGACATGTGGATTAAGTGTTCCCCAAGGATTAATCCTAGCCATACATGTGTTATAGACTGATTAGTAAGCTTTACTTGGTCCCAAAACAAGGAAACAATTGGCCAAAACCATCAATTTCAGCTGATTTAAAAAAAACTGGTTTCTGCTAGCTACTGTTCTCGCGGTCCGCGACCAATACAACTCTTTCTGTCGCGGCCAGCCTACCAGTGCAGATCAGAGGTTTTAAATTTTGTCAAAATAGGTCCCTGCAGCTCTGAAACTTGTTTTTCGATGCGTTTAACCCCCGTTAACCCATTTTCAAAGTTCTACAAGGATGTTAAAGCATAGGGGACTTGAAATATGCTTGGAAATATCATGGATGTCGGTTTGTTTGGTCGTACGATCGCGTTGTTCGGTTAATTACCACGAAACTCGAACGGACGCGAAAACGATCCAAATTGCACGACGAATGGTATTTTTGCATTCCCATCACTAAAATGTAATATTTTAGTGATTACAAAAATATTTGGATGTCCGGATATGGTCAGAAGGTAAGATATGCACGTGTTTGCATACTTTCGCAGTTTTGACGCTTTTAGTCCCTGTTGATCATATAAGCATATTTTCTCATACCAAACCCCTCAAAGCTTATTTCTTAGCTATATTACGTGTATTTAGGGTACGTTTAGTCCCTATCATATAGTACGTTGCTATGCGAATTGGCTGACTTTTGCAGTTTGTTGCAAATAGTCCTTCTGATTGAATAAACTTGTTCTCGCCATACCAAACCCTTCAAAACTTATTTTTAAGTTATGTAAAGGTTATTTAGGGTATGTTTAGCCTTTGTCACTGATGCGTGTGTAGCGTTATATGTTTTTGTTGATATTTTAAACCCTTTTTAACACGTTAGTCAAGTTTTAAATTTATAAAACACGATATTCTACTAACACTAAACACACATATGGGCAAATGCACCCATCGTGAGCGTAGTATAGCGTTGGTAAGATACCGAGGTCATCCAAGGACACAAGAGCTTTTAGTACCGGTTTATCCTCAACGTCTAATCAAATCAAAAGTTTTAGAAAACGTTTTAAACATGAAAATAAAAACTAAAAATGTTGAAAAATAAAAATAAAATAAAACAGATAGACAAGATGAATCACTTGGATCCGACTCGCCTTTAATGTAACCTTTGATGATTTCCACACTTTTGCATTTTTTAAGAGATTATCTTAGTAATAGTAGTAGGCCCCCCTTTTGAAGGTGACGTTACCCTCAACCCAGTGGTATGAGTCAGCAAGGATACAATCCCAAAGGGTCGGAATATTGAAAGATAATTAATTAAGTTATTAATGCGTAATGTGGTAGGCCCCTCTTTTGAAGGCGACGTTACCCTCAGCTAAGTGGTTTGAGTCAGCAGGAATACAATCCCAAGTAGCCGGGTTAATGTATTAATAGTAGTTTACATATGAGGGGATCAAGCCATTCGCACCCCCGCCATCCAATACCAGTGGGTATTGAAGGAGGTCCTAGTAAGCTTGACCCAGGTCCTTGCAGGATCTATACACTGAACAAGGCAAGAACCTTACCAAACCATTCCCTTAACCCCCGACCAGGTAGCCAACATATCTCTATATAGACCGTAGAGATATGAATGGTGAAAATCTTTTATTTTATATAGACAGTAAAATAACGCCAAGACACCACTGAAAAATGATAAGGAAGTTTCACCTTCAACATAAGAAACTAGTTATTAAAGTCATTAATACAGAACCAAATAAAAAGTGCGAAAAAATTAAAAATCAAAAGTATTACATTAAATGCCTGTCTTCACCAAGTGATGTAAGAGACTTAGGCAAACATTGCCTTTGATTGTCAAGAACTCTTACTATCAATCTTAGATCCCGAGACTACTACACACACTCTAAGGTGGATGATGGATTATGGTGGTGGATGTGGGTGTTGTACTGGTGGTGGAGTGGTGGTGAAGTGGGAGAGAGGTGGTTTGCCAAGGGATTCCTTTGAAGTGAACCAAGCACCCCTATTTATAGCCTGAACAGAAGCCCGGACACGGCCTCGTGTCCATTGGGCACGGCCACGTGTCCACCCTCTTTCTATTTCTTCATTAATTGCAATTGTCTGTATTAGGCTCCACACGCCCCCGTGTTCGTTGGGCACGACCCCGTGTGCAGAAGCGTATCTGTACTATCAAGATTTGCTAGATTTTGCGAATTTAGCATTGACCACGGCCCGTGTTGAGCTGGGTATGCCCCCGTGCTAGGAATAGAAGCTTCCACAACTTTGTCTTTTCTGCAGACACCTGGCCACGCCCCCGTGTCCGCTGGGCACGGGGCCGTGGTCAGCCTTCTGTTCTCTTGTTTTTTCTTAGGAAGATGCTATCGAGGGGTCGGGCATGTCACGTTTATTCCTTTTCTTGTATTTATGTTAGTTTTTGCTGCATATTTGTTCCTTTTGTTCATTTAAGCTCATTTGGTCCTAAAAATACAAAAGGAAGACAAAAACACACTTTTTCCAACATTCGAGGGAGAGATAGGGATTGTTTTTACTTTCGCCCATCTTAAGGCTACAGGAAAACGATGGGTCTATATAGTGGGGAATGTAATTTAAAAAATAACATTTTAAATCTTCATGAGATCCGCCACATATTTGACACTGCGTACCATAAGAGGAGCGAAAGTAAAAATGATTAGTATCACTCATGTTTGTGTTAGAAATTACCAACCGTCGGGTTCTTACGGTTCTGTTTTCAGTATCTGAAGCTTGGGCACGTGGGCGTGTTCAATGGGCACGACCCCGTGTTCAGCTACTGTCTAACTTAAAACAGGATTGCCAGTACCAAAAATTGGGCACGGGGGCGTGTTCAGCGGACACGGCCCCGTGCTGCAGTCTGCAGAAGCTGAAAAATTTAGAAAAATCCAAAAAAAACAGAAAAATAAGAAAAACGATTAGGCCGTTGATTCCTAACTTTCTTAAAATCCTTGTATCCCTGGCAACGGCGCCAAAAACTTGATGCGTGTGTAGCGTTATATGTTTTTGTTGATATTTTAAGTCCTTTTTAACACGTTAGTCAAGTTTTAAATTTATAAAACACGATATTCTACAAACACTAAACACACATATGGGCAAGTGCACCCATCGTGAGTGTAGTATAGCATTGGTAAGATACCGAGGTCGTCCAAGGACACAAGAGCTTTTAGTACCGGTTTATCCTCAACGTCTAATCAAATCAAAAGTTTTAGAAAAGGTTTTAAACATGAAAATAAAAACTAAAAATGCTGAAAAATAAAAATAAAATAAAACCGATAGACAAGATGAAACACTTGGATCCGACTCGCCTTTAATGTAACCTTTGATGATTTCCGCACTTTTGCACTTTTTAAGAGATTATCTTAGTTATAGTAGTAGGCCCCTCTTTTAAAGGTGACGTTACCCTAAACCCAGTAGGACCCTCTAGAGCTTGCTGCAGTCAGAGAAGAGATCAAATCCTTCTACTTTGAGGATGACCCTGCTAAAAGGAGTTTGCCATCAGTTGGAGGATTTCCTAGGCCTAACAATACTGAAGAATATTTGAAAATTAAGGCTCTACAAGCAGAGGATATCTCTAAAAGAAGTTCACAAGGGAAATCTGACAAAGAAATTCAACAGCATTATCAATTCCTGCTCACACAAGTCAAATCTTTGGAACAATTTGCAAAGAATGTGTGTCAGCGGATATCAGAAAGAGCAGAATAATCCCTGAGAAAAGATTATATTGATAATATCATGTCTTACAAGAAATACAAGGGAGAAAAATATATGTATAAAGAATGGACCATTCCTGAGCTTGAAAGTGAAGCAGCCAGGATTCAAGAAATGATTAAAAACAAGGTTAAACATACTCCTCCTGATTGGGCAAAATATAAAAAGAATGTACCTGATAAGACATTGGAGCTGAAGAGAATGAAAGAGGAATTGGTCACTGCTGAATTTGGGTCAAAGAACCAAGTGATGAGGTTGAAAGAAGACAAAGTCAGGGTCACTTACAAAAAGTTGGAGGAATTAAGAAAGAAAAATCCAAAAATTCCTCAAAAACCTGACTATCCTGAAGCAGAGGTTTCAACAAGACCACCAAAGCTGCAAATCAGGAGAGCCACTGCACCACTTGGTGCTGTTCTTTATCAAAGAAGAAGGCAAAAACAGATGGATGCAGAAACAGCAGAGGAAATAGCTGCTGGTAATAAAGTTATAAAAATGGTTTACAAACAGATGATGGTTGATATTCCTGAACTTGCTCAAGCTCAAAGCACTGCTCAGTCAGTCATCACAAGGCCAGCATCTCCAAACTCCTCATCTAATAAAAATCTCCCAAGAAACCCACCAGACTCAAAAGTACTAAAGTGGAAAACTGATAAACAGTCCCATGTACTGACTGTGATCAAGTCTAGTGGAGAAGTGAAGAAAATATCAAGGGAACAAGCACTTGGCCTAAGTCTTGAAGATCTGCAGGATCTCCTTGATCTTCCACTTTTCAGGGATGAAGATGACACAGATGCCTTAGACTTTGAGTTACAACTCAAAGGGCAAATAAGGGAACTGTTTATGAGGCAATAAAGCTCCACAAATAATGAAGGGTTTTGGCATTATCTGTTCCAAGGGGAGATTGTTGGGATTGAACCCTATCAGAGGAACAGATAATTAAAGCCAAAACTGGATCAGAGCAGTGGATCCAAAATAAGCAGATGTTATGTTTTCATTCTCTCCCCTTGAAAGTGATTTCAACATCTGATAACCTCCAATCCACTGATCCTTACAACAGTTGACCTAAAACTGCTGATCAAGTCAAAGACTGATGAAGACTAAAGCTCTGCTGATCAATCTACTGCTATGGGTCAAGCACTGCTAAATATATCAAGTAATGCTGGAGTCACAACAGTGGAAGGATAAAGCAGTAGTTTAGCTTGTTTTAAGTAATGTATTGTAATCAGTAGTTAGCATAGCAGTGTTTGTATAGATCAGTTGTTTAGAGTTTGTTAGGAGGTTAGATGTCACTTTCATGGTGACGTCAGCAAAGATGCCACAGCGGTTTGGATTCTTCCTGTACGAACAATCACTGTGAGCTCAGGCTGAGGGAGAGTTTGTTACATGCATGCATTGTAATCATAGTTGAAATAAATTCAATCATTTGGTTCTTTGTGAAAATGTGTGTTAAAAGCAATTCTCCTGTTTGATTGTGTGCAAAGTTTGTTTCCATTTATATTCCGCTGCAATACTTATTCATCTTTCATCTTTCATCTTAATTCAAACGTAAAACACAATCAATCCAAACTCAGATCCTAACATTATGCGATTATATCCTTCGAATGTGATAACTACGAGCTTTTGTGGTTTTACAGGTTAATCAACTTAATTCGGAGGAATTAAAGTGCGTGGAAGCGAAGAGGAACAAGGGCCTTATGGTAATTAAATGAAAGTTAATTATAGTGGAAATGTTGAAGGGATGAAGAATCATGAAGAACAGGGGTTGAAAATGACAATAGTTGAAAGATTGTTTGGCTGAGTAAAGGACTTATGAAATCCCGCCTCAACCTACGGTTCATGAACCTCCACCTATGGTTGGTGGATGCTTGGTGTAAAAAAGAAACAGAACCTCCAGACCTTCACCTACGACCTGAACCTTCACCTACGACCTGAACCTCCACCTACGGTGGAGGCAGAGTTCTGAATTGAGGTTGTATCGTAACCTACGGTACATAAACCGTAGGCTACGGTGGTTCGTATATGGTAGCACGTCTTTGAGGAAATTGAAGGGTATAAAATGGTTTTTTAAACCCTAATTTGAAAACATCATCTGGGGCTGAATTTGGCACTTCTAGGGCACCAAAGTTCAAGAGTTTTGAGCTCCAATCATCACAACCTTGCATCTAAGCACCGAACCAATCATGAATTTCTCACTTTCTCAAGCACGTGATGATCAAGTTTGCAAGATGAGCGGCTAAAACTTTTATGGTTTCCTCCGGATGGAGGGTTTTTGTAAGTTAGATAATTTTATGTGTTTGTGACAATTGTATAACTCGGTGATCTAAGAATTCGATGCTTTTCACCTTTGATTTGATTAATCAATTGTAATCGGTTGCATTTTCTTTAACTTTAATCTTTGATCATTCAATTCCCGAGAGTTCTAGTAATTGGGATATATTTGCTATGGGATTAGGGTTGGTAATTGTAACTGATGGTCATTTGATAACCTCCCGTTATGTATTGACCGGAGTACTTAGTCTTTAATTATCACAGTTGATGAATTAAGTTACACACTTATGTCTATGTGAGTGTTTCGATTAAACACATAATTGAATCTAGCTACAAACCTAAAATTCGGAGGAACCATTGTTTCTCCTACTGATTTAAACTTTGATTTTAGTTGTTAATTTAGATAAACAATCAAACCATCAATTGAATATTACTTTTTAGCAATAGTTAATCAATACTTAGCATCATGACACTTTCCACAATCCTCCTCTCGTTCGATATCCGACTTATCCTACGACCTATCTACATGGTTTAGTTGGTTTTTGCATGTTCCTAACGACAGACATCACTTAGGCCCTAGCAGATGTTAGGAGTCTGTAACAGTGCTTAGCCTCTAATAGATGTTAATGTATCTCAGACCCTAACAGTTTTCCCACTAACCAATTGATGAACACAAAGACTGTTGAAGCAAAGGTCTGCCAAAGACAACCTCTGCTGATGAAGCCAAATGTGTGATGAATCGAAGTTCTGTTGTGCATCAAAAGATGATGCATTTCAACAGGGGATCTTAACAAAAGATCTTTAACAGATGATGATCAACATATAATAAGGTTTGTTGAAGCAAAGTCTGTTCAACAGATACTAATGTAACTCGGATCCTAACAATGCTTAGGCCCTAGCAGATGTTAGGAGTCTGTAACAGTGCTTAGCCTCTAACAGATGTTAATGTATCTCAGACCCTAACAATTTTCCCACTAACCAATTGATTAAATTTACATTCATTCACTAACAATAATATACAACCCTACTACTTGTGCAATACATGAATATCAACAATAATTTATAATTTATAATAACAATAATATATAACAAAAAGGTCAAAGTTTTAAGTATAGACATTACATACCAAATCCATCAGTTTAGATGTTTTAAATTGTAGCCATTACATACCAAACTTTTAACCACAGTATGTTAAAACAAGAGTTAACATACATAAATAAAAACCACAAGGATTCTTCGAAATAAGTGGTTTCTACTTATCTCTCATAAGAAATGTTTTTTCATAAGCATCTAATTGTTAACCTTAGATAGCTTCTTCCGGGTTCTTCTCACAGTAGAGGATAGCTCACCAACATTTACAACATCAACATCTTGGACTGTTCGCTTTCCATTCGGACTTGGAACATAATCCTTTTCGATTACAACGACTGAAGAATCGGCCGTAACAGAGACAACATCCTTGCAACAGATCAGAAACAACTATTGATCTCATTTAATAAAATAATGAACTCTAAAAACATATTAAACGTACTTTCAAAAATAAATACTCATCTTTGAAGTTCGTTCAGCAGACACCTGGGAACATTCTGAAAGGTTAACATCTTTGACTTCAGCTACTTCTTAAGTAACCTAAACGGTTGTAATATATGATATTATATAAAAAGTGCAGAATCCAGTTTTTGAACCTCAAAACAAAAATAAATAGATTGAAAAAGTAATTTTATATACTTCCTCATCAGCATTTTCATCACCATTATCATCTCCACCAACCAACTCAGCAATTATTACTGGATCATCACATGTTTTTGCACCGTATAAACACGATAGTCATTTTTAAGATTGAATTCTGAAACATCAACCTTAAAAGTGACCTTCTTATTAACCAACCGAAATATCTCATGCGGGAAACATTCGGTATCATTCGCCTTCACCTGCCTTTCTCTTATGTCACTCACCGCTAATCCAAGAAGCTTCTGAACATCTCTATCAAACATAACAAAAGAAACATTACCACTCTTATCCTGCACATGGACTTGCACCTTGAACCTGAAATATATACAAATGCCTAAGTAAGCTCCGAAATTATATTGAAATATCAGTCTTAAACTGTTATTTATATAAATAAAATGTTAAATAATCATCATTGCTTACTTTGTGGTGATGGATGTACATTCATTACGACATTTGGGACAAACCAAATGTGACATTTGTGAATTGTGTGATTCTTTTTCTTCAATATGTAACATTTTCTTTAACACAAGATCTCCACGTTTCTTGCTTATTATATGATCTTGATCATTAAAAATGTTGCTCGGATTTTATGGCTAATATAAGAAACATGTTTTAGTTGAGTATGGATGTAGATTGAGAATATATGGAGGATTTAGGGTATGTTTGACATTGAGCTTTTAAGAGCTTTTAGGAGATTCTAGCTTTAAGATTTTAAGTAAAAACTCCTACTCAATACAAAGTCTTGTTTAGTTGAAGAAGCTTTAAGCTTTTGGTTGAACGCTCCTACTAGTAGCATTTAGAAGGAGCTACAAACTTTTAGAGAAAAAATGACTATTTTAACCTTTAAAGATAATAGACTTTTTAATACACAAACTTTTTAATACACAAACTTTTTAAATTTTTAGTTATGTTCATTTTGGTTATTTTATACATTTTATTAAAAGTTTCAGCTACTCTGTAAACATCAAATATATCTAAAAAGCTACAGCTACCAGGTTATAGGCACCAGCTACCAGCTTACAGCCACCAGCCACCAACTACTTTTGGCAAACATACCCTTAGTGACTTATCCAAAACGAATTCAGATTGAGAATATAATGATAGCTTCCCTTGAAATAGGGAAACATGATCGACTATTGAGGAAGATATCTTAATTATTTAATTATGGTTGCACATAAGACCAAAGGATCATGTGTGACAAACTATGCAATTGATGCTATGTCCGCGGAAGCCACCCGACGTCCTTGTATATCCATCCTTTGCTTTGTAAATGATTTTACGAGGCTATTTTCGTTACCCACAAACAGTCAAGGATAAATAAATGTGTCCCACATTCATTTCTATCTAACAATGTTATTACATAAGATTTGGTGTAATATTTATAATAAAGAGTATGAATAAGGCTCTCACTATCTGCACACTCAGTTTGCCTATCTGCACACTTAGGGTTTACATACGCTGCGTAGAGGTCAATACGCAGCGTATAGGGTTAACCCTATACGCTGCGTATTGACCTCTACGCAGCGTATGTAAGGGGCAGGTACACGACCAGACAGTCAAACCTAGTACCATGTCAAATCAGTCTGACATACGCTGCGTATTGATCAATACGCAGCGTATACTGGTAACCCTATACGCTGCGTATTGATCAATACGCAGCGTATGTCAGACTGATTTGACACTGATACGATGTTGTCTAGGCACGTGAATAAAGTAATACGGGGAGTAGAGAGCTATACGCTGCGTATTGAAGTAAATTTGAAAGTCTACTTAGCTCTGCCTTCTGTGTTTCATCTTCGCACAAAAACTTCATCTATTCTTCCCTTCTGTGTTTCATATTCTTCTTCAGTAGAGAATTTACATCCCAAACCAAAATCGTTTGTTCCGTTTTTTGTTCAATCTTGTTAAAATGTCATCATTTTGGAACGAGAATTATTTCGGTAATCGCTATTCTAACGACACATGGGGAGCAAATGCTGCCAATGAGGAGGAGGAGGTTGTGTCTGGAGTCCCTGTTGATCAAAAAACACAATTGCCAGACTTGAACAGGACTCCCACTCCACCTGTTGATGAACCAAATTACCCGGCGCATCAAGTGTATCCAGATTACGAATACGGGTATGAATCTCCGTACGTGCAACAAAGTGGATACGGTGCTGAGAATGCACCTGTTGATGAACCATATTACCCGACGCAGCAATCGTATCCGGGTTACGGGGTATACGGGGATGAAGGTGGATACGGAAGTTACAGTGGATACGGTGGTGAAGGTGGATACGGGGGTGAAGGTGGTTACAGTGGATACGGGGGTGAAGGTGGATACAGTGGATACGATAGATATGGGGGTGAAGGTGGTTACAGTGGATACGTGGGTGAAGGTGGATACAGTGGATACGGCGGCGCCTACGTGACTAGGATAGCCCTTTCGTTGGGCTATCATCCGGAGACTGACCGCGACAATGTAGGCCCGCCGGCACAGCCGAAGCGGATGGGGAAGAACGTTATATCCGGAATGCACGTTACCAAAGACTTCCCAGACGGGAAGCGGTTTAAGAAGCTGGACGGCACGCAATATCAGCTTGAACAGCTGCCGGAAGAGTTCCCTCCGTATTATCCCCCGCACGATCCGGAGCCGCCGGAGCCGTATGAGCCGGCCGTCGTCATTCCGCAGCCACCACCGCCGCGTGGACCACCAGGGGCGCCTCAGTTCCCACGCCATGTTTGGCCCGGTCCTGACCCATCACATCAGCGGCAGCTTCGGTTAGCTGAAAGGAACAATTATCTGTTGGAGTGGGTGGCTGCGGCGTTGCAGCAGCAGCGACAGCATGACGGGTTACCTCCACTACCCTTCATTACGGATGCGGAATGGGATCAGCATCAGCAGCAGCAGGAGCAGGAGCAGCAGCAGCAGCAGTAGTAGTATTTTATCATTTTGTTATGTATGCATGCACAAACTTTTATTGTATATATCAAACTCTTGTATATTCTGAAAGGTTATATAACATGTTCTGTTGTATAGATAAAGTTCTGGAAGTTTATATATAACAGGTTATTTAACAGGTTATTTAACATATTCTGTGTGGAAATAAAATTCAGAAGGTTATATACGCTGCGTATTGACCTATACGTAGCGTATATAAAGTGTTCATATACGCTGCGTATTGACCTATACGCAGCGTATAAGCTAACTAGTGTATATAAGAATTAAGTTTCATATTCTAACAGCTCTCTGGACAGAGGATAAACTGGTTAAGACGTTGCGGTTATAAACGATAGGTCACTAGTTCGATCCTTGCAAGGGCCGGTTCTTTAAAGAAGACCCCCTTTTTTACAGATTTTTGATATATTTACACTTTGGTCCCTGAAGTTTCAATTTTTACACAAATGGTCCCTGAAGTTTCGAAAATTTACATAAACGGTCCCTGAAGTTTTATAAATTTACAAAAATGGTCCCTGATGTTTCCAGGTATTACAAAAATGGTCCCTAAGGTTTCGAAAATTGACAAAAATGGTCCCTGTACTGTTCAGTTAAGTATGCTAACTGAGTTAGTGTTTAAAGAAGAAATCTTTATATGAAAGTTAACCTGGCTAAAACATTCAGTTAAAATAGTTTCAATAATGACCATATTAGTCCCTGAAGTATGAGTTTAATAAAATGACTAAATATTAATGTAACTTTTTTTTAGCGTTTCATGTCTCTAACTGATTTGAAGAATTGGGTACAAGAAACGGGAAAGAAGTATGGTTACGTAATTGTTACCCGCTACGCAGCGTATATAAAACAGCTGCAAATTTGGGGTCATTTTGGTAGGTTTGAAGTGTCAAATTTTTGCCAGGTTTGCAGCGTATAGGTCAATACGCAGCGTATACAAACCTGGCAAAAATTTGACACATCAAACCTACCAAAATGACCCAAAATAAGCAGCTGTTTTATATACGCTGCGTATTGACCAATACGCAGCGTATATAAACCTTGTTTTCTGTGCAATGAATGGTTATCAAGCACTGAGATCTATGGTCTATCTACGCTGCGTATTGATCTATACGCAGCGTATAGGGTTAACCCTATACGCTGCGTATTGACCAATACGCAGCGTAGATAAACCTTAATTTTGCTAGGGTTTGGTGTGTCAATAGGCACTTTAGTGTGCCAATAGGCACACTCATGAATAAATGTTACATAAGGTAACATTGTGTATGCTCGAGTTGAGTGGCAACGTAGAATGAATCCATAATCAGTTAATTTTACAACATTTCAAGGTTATTGGATGAATTATTATATAGGGAAAATGGATGCCATATAGATATAGAAAGCTGCACTATTGAAAGAAAAGTTACTAATATAGTTGTGACATTTGAGGGAACATATTCTTAACAACAAAGGCACCATGACATGGACCCAACTCATTGTTATATGAAGAGCATTTGGTACAAACTTGCATGAAAAGTTGATAGGATAGACCACTCCTTAACTCATCAAACAATACAAATTCTTGATCTTTTCCAAGTTTCTACTTTTGTAGCAAGTGCAAGTAACCTGATCTATAATTTATTAGATCAATCAATATATTATCCGACCCGATGTTAATCTTTTAGTCTTTTCGATACCTAACTTGAATAAATGAAATGGCTCCCCATAACTAGAACTTCGTGTTACTTTGGTACTTATCGATGTTTCGTTCTAGTTAGTATGAAGTGTTGAAGTAGGACTGTACTTGACATAAAAGTCTACCACATACTAATCTAAACCGATCAATCAGAGTCGATGTTATATTATGTGCCGTGTTCAAATTGCTCGTTGAATGTTGAGTGCTTCATATCTACCATGCGTTTAACACGTATGTAGGCGATATTTCCATCAAATAAGTACTAGAAAACAAGTGTACACGTACATGCAGGTACACATGTATGTAATATATATGTAGATAACCCTATGTAAGATCACACGAGTGCCGGTTTCATCAAATGTCTTTCAAGAAGATTCCCATTTCATTTAAAGAACTTAAGAAAACGACACGAGTTGAGGAGGGTCATATCCTCAATCATGACATACCAACTGCCAATTTCTGTTTGTGGCTAGTGATTGAACTTATACACGAATTGACCCTTGATGTGAACTTAGGCATGCACTCATGTAATTCCCCGACCACCAAAAGCAAAAACCCTTGTCTTTTTCGAGTACTTCTTCCGTCTCAAACATAAATATGTCGTTTGATTCGACATATAATCAATATCTAGCATTTATATGTTATAAGATAAGACATGAACTTGAGCAAGAATATATAGTTAAATTATGAAATGTTCAATCACCTCATGATCGATCATGTGGACCTATGAAGATTCTAAGTACCAAACTTCTGTAGTAGGTAATCTAACCAATTTAATTTGCTAAGAACACTAGTCATGGAAATCTTACAATCTATTCTTTTGTCGGTAGCTTTGATGTTATCCCAAAGAAACTGACACTTTAATTATTTTATGACATTGTAGAAACAAATTGGTTATATTACAATTTTAACTAGGCTTCGTGGGCTATAGTTTGATTGGTCTCTTGGGTTGCGTTACCTATTGTAGTTGTGTTGTATTACTATGAGTTTAGTAGTGATGACACAACGTGTAACATCCTCTTTCTAGGAAACCCATGAATCCTCAAGAGCTAGTGATCATCTTGTCAAAAGGAAACCAATTCACTCAGTCGTTGTTGAAAGGAATCCAACCTAGTCAATAGTATACCAATTGTATAACTGTAATTCATATTTGCTTTTGTAAAAACTACTTATATATACATATGTATTGAAATTTGACTATTATAAACAAACAAATAAACCTATCTACTAAAATTCCACTCAAAGTAGGGTATGAGGAGAGTGTGGTGAGAGCAAACCTTACTTTTATCTCATAAGATCGAGAGACTGCTCCTAATTAAACTAGCATATATACTTGTATATGCTAGTTTAAATAAAGAACAGTGATATTAAGAACCTAGGGGAGTGACTAAGTTGTTTTTAGATTAAACGACAACATGAGTACTTTAGGGATAGAGAGATACCCCACATAAAAGCAAGGGTTTATAGTGTTCTGGGTGTGTTAACAAAACACCTTACGCTAGTACTTAGCTTCCTACCAATAGTTACTCTTCACAAATTTTCTCTGTAAACTGATAAAGATCACTATTGTACACTCATCCCTCTAAGAAAGAATTAAGAAATCCTCGTGTTTTCATTGTACCAATATGGAATGAATCACCATAATGTTCTCACAATCAAGGAGGATATCACCTCTTAGTTGTCTCACTAATCTAGGTGTTGATAACATTTGTTCTTCTCACTAACACCATTCACAAATACAACCAAGCGTTTGTGATAATAAAGTTTACAATTTACATCTTAGAAATTATTTGTTATAGGGTAGGGATCCTAAGAGAACTCCACCCTATTTGGGAAACTTGAGAAGGATTCTAGACCATACATTTTCCCTAAGCAAAAAATACAAAAAAAAAAAAAAAAGGTTAAAAATGCATTTTTTTTTTTTTGAAAAAATCGGAGCTTTTTTTTAAGGTTTTTTTTTTATTTTTTTTGTTGGATTTATACACATGTGTATATTGTTAATCTTTTAACAATGCATATGTGTATATTGTCAATTATACATATATCTATATATATGTTTAAAATTGAAAAATAAGTGTGATAAACCTTAAACCCTAAACCCTAATGTTAAACCTTAAACCTTAAACCCTAAAGCTAAACCCTAATGCTAAACCCTAAAGCTAAACCCTAAATAATAATCCTAAACCCTAATGCTAAACCCTAAATAACACTTATTTTTCAATTTTAAACATGTATATACATATATGTATAATTGACAATATACACATATGTATAGTTAAAAGACTAACAATATACACATGTGTATAAATCCCAATTTCTTAAAAAAAAACAAAACCTTAAAGAAAAAGCTCCGATTTTTCCAAAAAAAATTTGCATTTTTTTACATTTTTTTGCTTAGGGAAAATGTGTGGTTCAGAATCCTTCTCAAGTTGCCTACTATTTCTCACATGATCCTTATCCATTTGTCATATATATATATATATATATAGGGTAAGGTTCATGCGAGAACCAACTTTATTGCGATAAACCGCGAGAACCAACTTTATTGCGAGAATCGCGAGAACCAATGTGAACACAACCAAAAATACCTAAAAAAAACCTAACCCCCACCCCCCCCCCCCAACCAAGCTAAAATGCTAAAAACTAAACCCCAAAAAAATCAAAAAAACACACAAAAACACACAAAAAAAATTTTATTAATATTTTTTACATTAAAATCGCTACTTTTAGTAGCAAAAATTTTTTTTATTTGTAACGAAATCCAGCGATTTTTTTATAAAAAATATTAAAAAAAATTGTGTGTTTTTTAGGTATTTTTGGTTGTGTTCACATTGGTTTTCGCGGTTCTCGCAATAAAGGGTGGTTCCTAACGGATCCTTCTCCTATATATATATATATATATATATAGTGAAAGTGTATTGTACAATTTTGATTAACGTACGCTGTGAAAATATAACATGTGTGATTAGTTTTATAACTTACATGATTAGGTTTCTTACCCCATGCGTGATTTCTGATTTTGTACATGTGTGATTATGTTCATGCGTGATTATGGTTTTCAACATGCTTAGGATTTTTGAATTTTATAACATGCGTAATTTCATCTCGTACATATCGTACCTTAACCAACCCATATATATATATATAGAAACGGGATCATGAGAAAAGTGTGAGAACGGTGAGAACGCTTCCTGGCCCAACACGTGTCACGCCGCTTAGAAAAGGGCGGAGAGGCTTTTTTGTCCTTTCATCTTCTGCTTTTCCAGTTCCGCTTTTCCCAATATTGTTTTAATTTTTGGTTTTTAAGATTTTTGGCGTTAACCAAATTCAATAATTAATGGCGTTTTAATGGTTTCATTGTATTAACATTTTGGCGTTTATGACGTTTATTCAAATCGTATGCCATTGTAACCCAGGGGTCAGGAAATCTATTTGAATGGCGTTTTTCAAGGTGTTTTAAACAAGATGGCCCATTGTTATATTATTTTTTATAAACATTTTGGCGTTTGGGTTATCTTGGCGTTTTACAATTGTTGGATTATATTTCGGCCACAGTAAATATCTCTTCACAATATTCACTGTCATCAGTCTCTCTGTTCTTTAATAGTACAAGAACTGTCACAAAAAATATGGCGTTTTATGTAAAACTTAACAAACTCATCGGTTTGATTATTTTGTCTGCTCGTCTGTTGAAGTGGCTTTTTTGTGGATGTTTGGGGACATAGATCTATGACGTGTGAGTGGGATTTTCGCTTTTTCTTCATGTTGATCTTCATCTTTATAATCATCCCACTCTTCTGTGTCATTGATCTCTTCTCCTCATCCAAGCCTTCTTCAAGAACAAAAAATACAAAATGCCATATGACTGGCATCAGTATCTTTTTCTTGAATTTTTGTCCATCTCATGCAGTAAAATCTTACTGAGTTACTAGCCTCCATTAACAATTCATTTAGTGAAACTTGACGAATAACAATACTGAATATCCAAGAAAGCATATTAGCCATCTTTGATTTTTTTTTTTTTTTTTTTTTTTGCGTTTTACATTGAGTGGTATTTAGTAGTATTGACGTTTGTTTTTTTTTTTGTTTGATCAAATGGAAGTTGCTGAGACGTATCGTTTTGTAGGATCTCTTTTTGGCGTCTAAGTTAGGCGGTGCATTATTATAATAAAGTATTCGTCTTTTCAGTTACTGTTTGTAATTATTGTTTTTGACAAGCTTTATCTCTGAAGTCTGTAACACGTCCCATCTTTCAAGTTTGGCGTTTTAGATTCTAATATAATAAATATTCCATATTTTCAGTTTTTCTGATTTGAAGTTACTGTTTCTAGTTACATTTTCAAGTTTGTTTTTTATTTTTTTATTTTTTTTTTTGGGTTTTTTTATAATACTTTTTCAAACTAATTTTATTATAGTTTGGGAGTTTTTGGGGGCGTTTAACGGGATGATATCGTTTAAACAAGCATTTTGGTTGTTTTGGCGTTTTTATTATATATGGCGTTTTTATTATACAACAATCAACTGAAAAGGAAAATAAAAAAAAAGAATACATAAAAAAAGTTTTTTTATAATACTTGTCCAAAGTAATTTTATGATGGTTTGATAAACGCCAAAGGTGTAAGACATTTCCTTTTTGGCGTTTTTATTAGATATGACGTTGTTTATTAAATAACAATCAACTAAAAAAGAAAATTAAACAAAATAAATATTGATCTTCAAAATCTTCACTGTCACTAGTCTCTTTCTTCTTTTGAAGCATCTTCACTGCCTGTTTCGACTTTCGTATGAAATCAGCCTCTTTTTCTATAATTTTTGTCCATCTCATGTAGCAAAATGTTATTGAGTTTACACCCTTTCAGCCAAAATGTTATCTTTTTTGGCGTTTTACCGAGAAAAAGAACGCCACAAAATAAACCATCTTAAAACTGTAAATTTGATCATGCTAAAATCAATAAAGTGTTGCTGTATGGTGATGGATAACATTGTTAATCCTCAGTTAAGAAAGATAACTGACAATGTTGTCCACACCATACAGCTACACTTTATTGACAGCAATATATTTGATGTTTGGGTTTTCTGGCGTTTATCAGACGAATGGTATATATTAAATATGGCGTTTGGGGTTTTTGTGTGTGTTTTTTAATTGAAGGTCTGAGTTGTTGTATATATAGGATTTTTTTGGCGGTTTTTTTAGGCGGAATTTTACTATCATTAAGTTTGGCGTTTTATATCTAATGGCGTTTTTAGCTAGAATGGTGTGTGATTTTTGTTTTGGCGTTTTATTTTCATGAGATGGCGTTTTGTTTGGAGTAGTCAAAAGACGCTTTTACCCTTAATGAAGCGCGTCCACGTAATAAAATTGATGTTATTTACGAAAATGTCACCGCGCTAATCTAGTCCATAGATTGTTTTGATCGGACAATCCATAAGCGTTCTCACCGTTCTCACACTTTTTACCGTTTTCTCTAAATCCCGACCCTATATATATATATATATATATATATATATATATATATATAGGGTTAGGTTAACGTACAAGAGCCCTTATCCTACACTACGTACGCGATCATCTCAGCCGTCAGATCTTCATCCCACATTGAATTCGCATGTTGGTTTTTTGTAACAATTTCGTATGTTGGTTTTTTAACATGCGATTTCATCAAAATTACCACATGCGAAATTGTTACAAAAAACCATCATGCGATTTCATCAAAATCATCACATGCGAAATTGTTAATAAAAACAAACATGCGATTTCATCAAAATTATCACATGCGATTTCATCCATGCTATTTTATAACATGCGATTTCACTATATCGTACGTATTGTACATTAAGGGATATTATATTTTGCACTTTCACTATATATATATATATATATGTTGGGGTTCTAGAGTGAACACAACTGTATTTGTGAACTGAGTGAACAATTCCCGACCATTGATTTAAATCATTAAATCGTAAAATATACTAGTGTATTTTTGTCATCTAATCTTGGACATTGATTTAAACTTGTGTATTCACTATTAATGGGGTTGTTAACAAAAGAACCTAACCATATATATACATATGAATTTATATATGTTTTTGTTAATTGTTGAAACATTATTAAAAATAAAATAATAATTAATTTTTGTGTACACATTATTTTAGGAGTAATTTCATCTATGTTAATGTGTCCATAACATGACGGAAAACGCCCCTTTTTAGTTGAACCGCTTTGAATGGTTTAACTTCTAGAAATTATTTGAACTTGCACATGTAGGAGATAATGGTGGGACCACCTTGGTGGTTGGTTGGCCGAAAATGAGAAGGGTGATCATTGCTAGAGAAAACAAACATGAAAAGGATTAAAATTAGAGAATATTTCATAGAATAGTAATCAAGTTTTAAAAGTATTATAATTAGGTGATGGTCCCGTTGATACAGGATCTGATCGTAGGAACAAGATGAATCGATTTCGTCTTAATGTGCGGAATCCATTACGACGAATCACAGATTTATGCAACACAGAATTCAACTTTTAACTACTTGTCTGTTCGTTCTATTTACTGTTCTGAAAGTTACAGGATCCGAGAAACGTACAGACTATCCGTGCGTGTCCAAAAGTTTTAACAAAATTGCACCGGACCTACTATTTATAGACAGACTCAGGATACTAATAAGTGTTGACCGTGCGGGTGGGCTACCCGTACGTATGACTCACCCGTACGTACGGTCATCCGTGCGTATGACTTATCCGTGCGGATAAGTCATCCGTGCGTATGGCCATACGTGCGTATTGCCATCCGTACGAGTTTAACTTGTCCCAATCAACACTTTTACATTCAGATCCTAATCCTGAGTTGTCCTGCTAACTATATACATACATTCAGACAATAAACATAAACACAGAACAAAATATGACTACATGCTAACGGAAGCTACAGACGTAATGTACTAACAGACTCCCCCTCGAATGTAGCTGTAGTACCTTCCAGCATAGTCCATTAATTCCTTCTGTTGTGTCTTCGCATACGCGCTTTCTCTCTTCTTTTCTGAGCCTGTTCTTCCAACATTCTTTTTCTCTTTTGCCTTCCCTCAGTCAACCACCAATGTCTGTATACAGGATCTCCATCACGTTTCCGATCCCATTTTGGAATTTTGTTTTCTTCGGATTCTATTGGTGTCTGGTCTGTTGGAGGAACAATTCCCAAATTACGTCTTCCTCGTATAGCAGCCTTTTCAGCAATCTTCTTAAACTGTTGTTCGCGCTTGTATTCTTTCAAAAACTCATCAATCTCTAGATCTCTCCATTTAGTTTTCCAATACCTTCCAGAGTTGATGTCTTTCGCGTAACAAACATCTACAACCTTCTGATATTGCAAAGCTTGCTCTCGATCAGGTCTCTCGTATACTATCTTGTTGTAAAACAAACAATCAATATCCTTCTTTGAGCAGTTAACAAGCCACATAGGATCTAACACACAGATCCTTCTAGCTTCTCCTGTGGACTTGTTGTTTAACGAAATTATCGCTTCAGCTGTAGTTTGATTATACAACCACCCTTCAAACTCATCATGGAAGTCTTGCTCCATTGCCCTTAACGGCATATTCTTCAAACAACTTGGAGGTTTGATATCCAGAGTGATATCCTTTTCACCACTTTCTAGAATTCTGACAATCCGTTGAGGATAGTGTGGTTTCCAATCAGGATATCCTTTTTCAGCTTGGAGCTTTACATAATTCCAAAGTCTCTGATCGTGCTGCTTCACATCCAACCCATGGTAGAACTCTTTGATATTCTTTGTTTTAACCAATTCATCAATATCCCACCAAGGTAGAGTTTTGATATCAGATAAGAACTCAAAGTATTGCACTCCCTGTTCTCTTCTAATAGCATAAACTTTCAAGTCTTCCAAATATCCCCATGAGAGAATGTCACCCCAAGAGAGTTCTTTGTCATGTGTAAAGAATTGTAGAGCCCGAAGTTTCTTTCTCTCTTTTGGCATAGTTTTGTACCATTTCTTTCTTTCTTCTGCCAAATTCTCTCTTGGAATAGTATCTGGAATACCTTCTACTGACACCTTCTCCACTATCTTCCTTCTGATTTCATCAACATTTCTGTCTTTAAACATTTCCGATAACGAAGGAAATGATTCATCGATCCCAGAATAATGAAACTAAACTTCATCATCAGATGAATCTGAAGCATCTTCAATTATTACATCATTGTAATTATCAGCCTCAAATGCATATCTGGTCTCTAATACATTTTCAGAAGTTTCAGGAATCTCATCTTCAATGTCGAACTTAAATTTACCCTCTTGTAAACCCAATTCTTCTAACATTTCTGCCCTTGTTCTACTAACCTCAATCACCTCTTGACTTTTATTTTCTAAGAATATGACAGTGGGATTTGTAAGGAATACCTGATCTGAATGTTGATTTCCAGAAGAGGAAGTTTCTTGATGATCATCATCTTCTTGCTCGTTAATCTGATCATTCAGAAACTCTTCTATCCTTTGCTCATTGATAGAATTCTTCACAATTAAACCTGACGAACCTTGATCATCGTCATCATTCCTTTTATCATCATCATCTTTCTTGTTATCATCGTCTTTCTCATCTTCATCATTTATTTCATCATCTTCATCTATTCCAAGAAGTTCTTCATCAGAATCACTAACTTCTTCACCCCGAGCCTTCTTCGCTTCTTTTCTCCTCTTCATAACTTTTATTCTGTAAAGACCATCTTTTGAGTTGAGTGGCACTGTCTCAGCTTTACCAATAAGAACAAACTGTTGTGTCTTCCATTCAAGTAGTAACACTTCTTTGGCCTTTTTCTTCTTCTGAGTAACAGCAACTCTACGAATGATTTCTTCAGTATCAATGACTTGAGAAGGCCTTCCAATCAACATGAAATCTTGATCTTGTACAACTTGTTCTTGAGTATGTTGAGCATCAATCATTTCAGCATCATCTTGAAGAGAGGAACCACCAGCTTCTTGAACATCTTCAACTATACTTTTGTTCTTTTGTACAGCATCCTCAGCCAGTCTTCGTTCTCTTTCAAGTCTTCTCTCTTCAACTTTCTTTACTTCAATTTCATTGTAAGCAGCATGAACATCCTTCTTTAAAAGATTTTCTACAACAGAATACAACATCTTGAGTTGTTCATCTTTCATTACTTTGTCAGCTTTCATTGCTTCCATCTCTAATTTCATTATTTTCATTTCGTTTGAAGTTGATTCACTCATGTCACTGAGAAGTTGATTTAGTGTTTGATTTACATCTTGAAGATTCTTTGACTTCTCGTTCAATGAAGAGATTTCTGCCAGAAGAGCTTCAATCACTTTAGTGTTACTTTCACCATCTTCCTTTATCTTCTTCATGGTGCGTTCATCTTGGATCATCACTGTTCTAAGTTGATCATGAGCTTTCATTATCTTTTTCACTTGCTCTTTTAACAGATCACGTTCATTTTCAGCTTTTTCTTTTTCTTTCTCAAGATCTTTGACTTTCTTTGAAAGAATTCTTACTGCATCATTGTTGAACAAGTCACTATCAAAATTCAGATCTTCTAATGGATCTCCTGAAGCATATGGCAAAGAGCTAAAGAAATCATCTGAGTCTTTTGGTTGTGAGGACGATTGTGGAATCTCTATGTTTTCTGGTACTCCTGGAAACCTTGAATAAAATTCTCCAGCATCAGTAACTTCAACATAGTCGTCGTGACTCGTCTGTTTTTCTGCTTCTGTTTCTTTTGGTTGAGAAGATTTAACATGTTGAGGATCTTTGCCATCATGTTCTTTTTGTACTTGACTTTCTCCTTTTCTTGCTCGAACACTTCTTGGAATGAGACCTGCTACAACAGCTTTTCTTTTCTTGATTTGTTTATCTGGATTCTCAGGATCATAAGTTGTATCTTCTTCATCTGATCCCTTCCTTTTCTTTGTTAACCTTTTCTTCAACTGAACTTTTCCTTTGCCAAGAGTAAGAGGATCAAGTTCAGATTCTGAAATAGTGGTTTCAGAATCATCATCACTTGAAAGATCTTGAATGACTCCTTCTTGATCTTTTACACCTTCTTGATCTTTGACTCCTTGAGCAGCTTCCTCATTTTTCTTTAAGAAACTTTCAAGAGATTGTGATAATAACTCAGTTCCCTTTTGAATAACAGCTGACGGCTCCAGAACTTGTTCATCTATCAGCTTGTGCTGTTGTTTTCTAGAAGACCCTGCAAAACAGATGTTTTACAAAATCATTAGAAATTTTCATAGTTTAAAAATACTAATTTCCTTGAGACTCCCCCTTTCACAATACCCTTTTTCACATTCTTTGGAATAGAAACTGCCGGGGACGTCTTTGGAGTTCTCTTCCTTTTTCCATCTTTGACACACCACCATCTTGTATCCTTCTTATAAAACAAACTCATCTTGTCATCTTCATTGTCAGAATTGCTGTCTTCATGTCTCCATGCATCATTCTCTGGAGCTACATAGTTAGGATTTGAAATTTTGCAGATCATTCTCTTTGATCCAGGATCTGGACCTTTGATCAATCTGCTGATTGTATCTGGTGTCATGTGCCTTAGACCCAAAATGTCACTACTACTCTTTTCTAAACCTTGAAATTTCTCATCTATCAACATTTGAACAAACCTTGGATACATAAGAAACCTCTTACTACCATCCTTCACATTCTCAGACATGTGATCAAAGATTACTTGAGAGATATTGTATGGTCTGTTCAGTACAAGGCATGCAATGATATTCATGATGTAATCTTGAGTTTCATCATATCCACCTTTTCTGTGAGACAAAGCGTGAAGTATACAATGAATCATGAACTTATAAGCATGACTAAAGCTTGTCTTCTGCATTCTTCCATTCACACTCCCAGCAAAACCCATTCTACACCACAATCCTTTTACTAAACGTTCAGAAATTATGGTTGGATCACTATCATTGTCTCCTAAATTCAAAACTCTTCTTATATCACCAACAGTTACTTTCATTTCCAAATCTTCAACTCTTCCATTCTCATCTTTCTTTGATACGGCTGAATAAATGGTCTTATCACTTTCTTCGTATTTTGCAGCAGTCCAAAAACGTTTCACATGCGATTCATATACTACTGTCTTATCAGTTAAGGCCTTAGAAACTCTACTTTCCCTCAAAAATTTTGCAACATCTTGAACTACTGTATTTTCGGTATACACTTTATCCAGAAGACAGTATATATTATGAGCTTTATCCCAATCCTGCAGAAATTTTATTCTTTTTTAATTTTTGGGATCTCAAAATATTTTGTCAAGAAAGATATGACACTTGAAGAATTATCCGTATGCATGACTTGTTTGTTTGGATGAGTTGTCCGAGCGGACAACTTTGTGTACAACACGTATAGCCACCCGTGCTTACAGCAAACCAAGTCCCGGATTGTCATCCGTGCGAACAGCATATCATACCCACGGATTGTCATCCGTGCGTACAACATTGAATTGAAACGGATTGCTATCCGTGCGTACAGCATAGCATACCCACGGATTGTCATCCGTGCGTACAGCATTGAAATGAAACGGATTGCTATCCGTGCGTACAGCCTGTCCTTGATACGGATTGTCATACGTGCGTACAATCATTGAATTGTCAAGAATTACTATTCACACGTACAACAGACCATTGCTACGGATTACCATACGTGCGTATAGCATGATGTTGTCACGGATTGCCATACGCACGTACAGGTTGTACGTGCAGATACAAGTCACAGATAAAGAACAATATTTGAACATCAAAAATTTCTATGTCAAAATCTAAAATTGAACATAGATCCACATAGAAAATGTTAAAACGATCAAAGCCCTATGTTCAACAATGTCTAAAACGTCTTATTCACAGATCAATTTATCAAAAACCTATTCGACACTACGTACCGTTCAAACATCAGATCTGTCAAATTTTAGCATGTTATAACACAAATTAATCCGGTAAAATCCTAGATCTAAGCATTCTAAACAAGAACCTATGATTCATTCATGACAAAACGAACTAACACAGGCTAGATCTGAGATTTAAGACTCCGAAAGAACAGATATGTGATGAACATCGATGAACAGACATTAATTCATTGAATATTGCAGATTTGAGATAGAAAAACATACCTTTGCCATTGCTAATGTTGTACAAACCAACGAGAACAATGATCCGTGCAAAGAATTCCAAAATCAGAAAGTAAAGTTGTGAGAGAGAAAGAGTGTTGTGCGTGCGTATAGCTTTGACTGACTCTTTGACTCACAATTTATACCAACATCAGACGCGTATGGTCACCCGTGCGCATTGCCATCCGTGCGTATGACTACCCGTACGGATGAACATTCGAATGAGGCACACTTTACTTTTTCAATGAAAACTTTTATTTTTCTCAACATTTGTCAGATTTTAGAAATCCACTTAAATTGCTTGGTTCAAATTAATGACCCAAGAAATTTAATTTGTCGACCAAGTCCAACATAATGACCTTGGTTGACCTGAAGCAAAATATACTGACTTTTGAAAATTTTGTTCAAACATTTTTCTGAAAAATTACAAGTATCAACTTAATGAACTTGTGTTTTACACTTTCAATTACAGATTAGACATGATTAGCTCCAAACTCATCTTCCAATTCAGAAACTTCCTGCATTTTCTATCACTTTCGAATCAAAAGATCAACTCTCCACTTTGGTTTGTCGTAAAATAAAGTAGAAAAATAAAATCTTTTTGGAATTATAATGAAACAAAAATAGACTATAACAGAAATATGAAAGCAGTAAATGTAAACTATTTACAAACATATTTTTGGTGAGCGTGTTAGGGAATCATATCAGCTTTCGACAAGTTAAAAGTACCATTAAGCTTAATTTCATGCCAAACATTAAACAATTCACCTCGATTGTCGATATACTGATCCATCTTAAATTCTTACACACATTTCAATTTGTTCAGGATACGGTTTAAGTGTTTTAGAGACTTAAACTTATACGTGTGTCCCACCTCTTGAATATACTCCCGTATCCAGAATCTCAATAATCAGTCTTACAGGTGAGTATTACATCAATGATATCTGTACATAATTTAGGTATGCGAGGGTCGAGGGATCTCAGGTCGATACTTCCGTATACGCAGAGAGATATCGGCTTCGACTTTAAGGTGTGTCCCCTTTAGAGGATCTTTTGCTACAACAGCAGCGTTTATCAATTTTATTGTTTCAGCATGCTGAGGGTTTTAATGCTATATTTCAAGCATTTGCAGAAAGTATTATCCAGGGACTAGGTCAGAACTACCGTTCAGCAGAAGTCCCGGAATAATACCCCATACATCATTGAGAATAAAGACCTAGTATATCAGATTATGAAACCTTTCAAACGAGATTTCAGGGGTTACCTATATATCCAAGTGGTGTTCCCCACGAAATAAGCAAGTAAGATTTAGGTTTATATCCCGAAAAAAACTACTAAATGTGTAAAAACCTATCGACATATCATTAGTGAGACTGTTTAACGTATTTGAACTTTCCATATCTTTAGCGTACAGTAACTGACTAGCTGATGTACTATCATTTTCCCTTTTTACACAAACTCTTTTTGAAATTTTATCATGTTTTTGGGTTTTTGAATTTTTCAAATGTTTTTGGCTTTTACGAATTTTTTATTGTTTTTGTCTTTTCTGAAATAAAACTACTATCTCCCCCTAAAAACCAAAACAATTAAAAATTCGACAAACCATTGCAGATTGTTTCTCAACATCATCTACAGTGGCACCTTCATCAACGCCAACAATTTCCTCCGCATCCGATAACAACTTCATACCATTAAGTTTCAAAAGATATTTAAAGCGAGTTTTGTCAAAAGCTTTGGTATGTAAGTCAGCTTTTTGTTCATCGGTGTGGATTTTCTCTATTCGTATCAACTTCTTCTCGAAACAGTCTCGGATGAAGTGATGACGAATTTCAATGTGTTTTGTTTTAGCGTGATGAACAGGATTTTTTGTTATGTTAATTGCTGCCTCATTATCAACAAAAATAGGGGTGTTAAGAAATTGCAAACCGTAGTCTCGCATCTGTTGCTGAATCCACAGGATCTGAGAGCAGCAACTGCTAGCAGATACATATTCGGCTTCACAAGTGGATAAAGCAACAGAGGTCTGCTTCTTGCATTGCCAGGTGACCAATCGTGGTCCGAAAAACTGGCACCCCGCTGTTGTTGATTTAGCATTCACTTTGCAGCATCCGAAATCAGAATCAGAATATCCTTCGAGCATGAAGTCGCCATCTTTTGGATACCACAACCCCAGAGATGGAGTTCCTTTCAGGTAGCGTAGAATCCTTTTCACAATTACCATGTGCGAAGCTCTAGGATTTGACTGAAATCGCGCCGCGAGGCATATTGGATACATAATATCCGGTCTTGATGCCGTCAAGTACATTAACGAGCCAATCATTGAACGATATAATGTTTCGTCTACCTTCTCTCCGGTGAGATCAGGATGTATCCCATGATTTGTCGCTAATGGGGTGGAAATTGGTGACATTCCTGACATCCCGAATTTCTCCAGAACATCATGAACGTATTTTGTTTGATGTATGAAAGTTCCTTCGGGAAGTTGATCAACTTGAAGTCCCAAGAAGAACTTCATCTCACCCATTGAAGACATCTCAAACTTCTGCTTCATAACGTGTTCAAAATCTTTGCAGAGTTGCTCATTTGTTGATCCGAAAATTATGTCGTCCACATAAATTTGAACAATCAGAAGATGCCCGTCGACTTCTTTTGTGAAAAGAGTGGCGTCTATCTTTCCTCGAATGAAGTGGTTGGCTAACAAATGTTTAGACAAAGTCTCATACCAGGCTCTCGGGGCCTGATGTAAGCCGTACAATGCTTTGTCAAGGAGATAAACTTTATCTTTGTGAATTGGGTCGGTGAAGCCCGGTGGCTGTCCAACATAAACCTCCTCTTTCACCTTGCCATAGAGAAATGCCGACTTCACATCTAACTGAAAAACTTTAAATCCTTTCCATGATGCGAATGCAAGGAAGATTCTGATGGCTTCAAGTCTTGCGACAGGGGCATATACTTCTGTGAAATCTATCCCCTCCTGTTGACTGAAACCTTGGACAACGAGTCGAGCTTTGTTTCGAATGATAACTCCTCGATCATCCCTCTTGCATTTAAATACCCATTTGGTATTAATCTTTCGGTGACCATCTGGCAAATCTACTAGCTTCCAAACGCCAAGCTTCTCGAATTGATTTAACTCCTCCTGCATAGCATTTACCCATGAATCTTCAGTAAGCGCCTCTTTGTACGTCCTTGGTTCTATCTGCGAGATAAAACAACTTAATGAGAATTCAGTTTGTAAAGGACCAACTGTTGAGTAAAAACATGTAAGCCCTTGATCAAGTTGTCTTCGAGTTCGGACGCCTGATTGCAGTTCTCCTATTATTAGTTCCTCAGGATGATAAGAAAGCGTTCTTGGCATCACTTCGCCTGAAACATCTACTTCACTCTCCAAATTTGTAACGTTTTGATCAGCAACTTGTTCACTAACTGGAATAGTTTAATTTGAAAATTGGATTGGCTCCCCCTCAGATTCTGAATCATCATGATCGAATATTGGACTGTTTTCAGATTCTTGATTGACATTCTCCACCGTCTGATTTTCTTGAGCAACATCATTTTCAACATCGTCATGTTCTCCAGCATTGCTTGGACCTGCCTCATTATCATTTGAAGCTTGTCTTTTACGATACGATTCTGCTGGAAACCTTTCATCTTCATATTCTCTAAGAATATCCAACTCATCAAAGAACTCTGGCTCTTCTTCCATGTTGAAAGACTCCCATAAAACATCATAATTGAAACACCATGAGTCGCCCGGATTTTGTGGAGGCATTGTGTGACCTTGGCATTCAACATTTTGAGCTTCAATAATTCTCTTCAGACTTGGAACGAAGACTCGTCGTAAAGGACTTGCATATCCCACAAATATTCCTTCAAAACTCTTCGGACCCATCTTTCCAAAAGGTTCTAGAACTGTACAGGGTGACCCGAACGGTTCAAGATACTTCAAATTCGGTTTTCGATTATTAATCAACTCAAAGCATGTTTTGTTGAATTTCTTGACAGTTAGAACTCTGTTGAGCGTGTAGCATGCAGCGGAAACAGCTTCTGCCCAGAAATTTATCGGTAATTTTGAATCAGCAATCATTGTTCTAGCCGTTTCAATCAGTGTTCTGTTTTTTCGTTCTGCAACTCCATTCTGTTGTGGAGTGTACGGAGCACTGAACTCATGCAAGATACCCTTTTCATCACAATATTCTTCCATATTGTTGTTTTTGAACTCAGTACCATTATCACTTCTAATTCTTCTGATACGCCTTTGGTACAAATTTTCAATCTTTTTGAATAACCCTCTCAATCTGTCAAAGGTTTCTTCTTTTGACTTCAAGAACAGCACCCATGAGAATCTGGAGTAATCATCAGTGACCACAAGACAATAAAGTTCTCCGGTAATACTTTTGACATTCACAGGACCAAATAAATCCATGTGAAGTCTCTCCAAAGGTTTTGAGACTGAATTGACTTGTTTTTTAGGGTGTGACTTTTTCTTTTGCTTGCCTTTCATGCAACTGATGCATTCTTGCTCTAGATGAAAACCTTTAATGTGAACTCCTAGAACCAAATCATTGTGCACAAGATGATTCATTTTACGAAGATGAATGTGCCCCATCTTACGATGCCACAACTTTGATTCTTTTTCTGTTGCTCTTGAAACAAAACAGTGTGCTTGACCCGTTGTTGTTGTTGCTACAGACATGTCTAGAACGTACAGATCATTCACTCTAGGAGCTCTCATGATGATCCATTCTTCAGGAATAACAAACCCTGGTTTCAAAATCAAACACTCTTTGTCTGTGAAGTGAGTAGTATACATCCGGTCACATATCTGTGAGATGCTTAGCAGATTATTTTCCAGCTCAGCAATGTAGTTAACTCTCTCAAACGTGACAATCCCATTGGATAACGTTCCTTCACCAACAATTCTACCACCTTGATTACCCGCGAACCCCACATAACCTCCATTAAAATTTCTGACATCATACAGCAGTGCTGTTTTTCCAGTCATGTGCCGAGAAGCTCCACTATCCATAATCCAACGTGAGACGGATCTCGGAAGCTCCTGCACATAAAAAGATTATTTAATGAGATTTTGATGCTACCCAAGCCTCTTTTGACTCAGGTAACTTGAAATCAAGGTGAGTTGTTTTAGTGTAAAGTGGTGGAAAGTTTTTATCATTCATTTTAAGGCTTTCAGCAGTTCCAACTTCAACCTCTTTGAATAAGAAAAATTCATCTTTTTGAGGTTGATTAGCTGGTTGATTTTTCTTCACCACATACTTCTTTTCAGAAGTCGATTTCTGTTTCTCATATAACTTCAAAGGTACATACTTCTTCTTGGAAGAAGATGATGATTTTTCAGTTTCAGACACCTTTGATGAATCAACTTTCTTTTCGACAATTTTTGGCTTCCATGTTTGTTGAGGTGAGGCAACCCGTTGGTAAAATTTATCATTTTTAGTTACCGAAATCTTAACAGGTTCAGTTTTGATCTTGGTGTTATCATTTTTCAAAACATTTTTCTCAACAACCAATGGAGCCTTTCTTTTCCCAACATCTTTCTTGATGGAATTCTTCACATTTTCAGTCTTAGGCTTCTGGTTGGTACACTTTCGTGCAATATGTCCAACTTGATTACATTTGAAGCATGTTCGGGTGTCAATTACCCGACTTGAACCTTCAGACTGAGGCTGTGAGGCCTTCTTTTCAAAGAACTCTTCGTTTGTTTTTAAGAAAATTTCAGACTCCTCTTCAGAGAGTGAACTTGAACTGTTCACAAACACCTTTTTCACAGCAAACCTTTTGTTCTGAACATTCCTTTTCTGATAATTCTTACCACCCTGATATCCACCCGACCATTTATTTTGATAGTTGTTAGAAAAACGTGGTGGAATGACAGGTTTCTTATAGTAAGCTTTATCTTTCTCAAAATTCATATGTCTCTTTGTTTGTTTCAAATTTTCCACTTCAGACAAATCAATTTCAACCAGTTTAAAAACATTTTTCAATTTCTTCACATTAACATTCTCCAAAGGAAACTCAAAGTCTGAATACAACTTATCAGAACCAGACATCTTGTACATCACAAGACCCGGTTCATCATTTGAGTTGTTTTTAGATTTTGGTTTCGGAATGTAATTGTTCAGAAAACATTCTTCATCTTCAGTCGAATCACTATCCAAGACACTTTCAGCCATGCCTTTTATGATCTCAGTTTGAACACTGTCATCAGATGATGAAGATGAAGAAAATGTTACATCTATTGATTCTGGCAATTTTATCTCATTTGTTTCAATCTCATCATTAACCAACCCAGATTGCTTCTTTGAGAAATTGTTTAGAACCGGTGGTGGAACTTGATGAAACCCCACCCCAGTTCCATCACAGTATACATCTTCGCCAGCTTTGGTTTTACCAATGGGTTTTGGAACGATGTGTTGCAACACAAAGCTTGCAGAGTTGTAACTGCACAGTTTTAGATTAATTCGTTCATTCTCAATTTTAGCTTCTTCACACTGAAGCTTCAATTTTGCAATTTCATCAAGTTGTTGGTTAATTTGCTCCTCTTTTACACGAAGAACTCCTGATAGTTGAAGATTTTCTTTTGTTGTTTTACTGTTTCTCTCATCAGAATCTTTAACCGTTCGCTTCAGCTTCTCAAAATTTTCAGAAATTTTACGACTTTCAATAATCAATTTTTCATTTTCTTTTCTTATTCTTTCAATGTCATTTTTATCATTTTCAATTTTATCAGCTAATTCTTTTGATCTATCATTCGAAGCTTTCAGCATTTTGTCACGGTTTAAGATTTGATCTTCAATCCTTTTGACTTTACTAGTCAACTCTTCAATCTTCTTACCGTTTAGGTAAGTGATTGTACTACAAAATTTGCACTCTTTCATGCAATTTTTGCAGTCTTTTTCCGATTTATCAATCTTACCTGACTCAAGTGTACCATTTGAACTGACCTTGTTTGTTGACTCAGGTCCAGAACTAGAAACTACCTCAAGTTCCTTTGCAGCAAGAACTTTATCTGCCATCTTCCTCAAGTTTTCAGCCGTTAGCTCTTATGATGTATCAATGATTCCGTCATCAACATTCTTTGACTTTGGTTTCTGTTCTGCTTCTTTGCCTTTTTCTTCTTTCTCAACTTGTTTCTCATCACTACCTCCCCACCATTCTCTTTGTAATGCTTCTTCTTCCTCGGCAAATAGTTGGGTAATAGCATCAACATCTAGAGAATCTGGGTTAATGGCAATATTTCCTTGAGGATCAAGGTAACACTCTCTGTCGGCATCCCACCTTTTTGCCTTTTTTGCTTCTTTGTAAATGTTATAAACTCTGCTTATTCGGGCTTGGGCTTTCATTCTTCGGTTGACCAATTTTTCTTTCTCAGTTCTAGTGTCTTTGTAAGGAATAATCTTTGTCACGAATGCATAACCCACAGCATCTTCTTCAGGCAATAGCTCGCTCCAATCATAACCTTCGTCATCATGGATTACGGCAAGAGCTCTAGACTTCTCTTTGTTGTCTTCAACTTGCTTCAATCTGGGTGGCTCGGACTTATTCTGGTGATAGATTGCTTTCTTGTAATAATCATCTCTGAACGGGTTTTCTGAATCATCGGCATATGCATTTCTGCATTCTCGTTTGAAGTGACCCTTCTGTTTACATTTGAAGCATGTCACCTTCGATTTATCAAATCCCAGCTTAGTAGATGCACCACCAATTGTCTTTCTGCCGGTAATTTCCATGAATCGTTGTGCTCTTCGAACAGCACTGGCCATAGCCCAACGAATGTCGATTAGCTCCATTTCCTCGGGATCAATCTGATCATAATCTTCTTTTGTCAGATTTGTGTTACCTATCTTCCCGGCTACTAACCCTTCATAAGACTCCAAAACAGATGCTAGAAAGATCATCTGCTGTTTGGCCGATTCTTCATCAAAATTTTGAGCATTCTTCAAATCGATCGCAATATTGCAAGAAAAAGCATTCTTAGAAACCGATTGTTGTTGACTTGAGGAACTTGAAGAAGATCCCTGACTTGGAATGTTGGATGAGAAACCTCCATGAAAACCACTGTTTGAGCTTGGATTTTCTTTACTTGGAGTATTTGTGTTTTCAGCAGAGAAAGCAGTTCTTGGAGAAACATTCTTCGGAATCATACTCTTTGGATAGTACAACTCCATGTTTTGTTGATATGATGGATGATTAATTTTGTTTTTCTTTATCTCCAATTCATGACTTTCTAGTCTTTCAATCAGCAAGTCGACAGTCAAAGTTGCAGATGGTATTGTGTTCTTTAACATCATTGCATAATACTGCCAATCCATCTCCTCTGGTAGTGAATCGAACAATTTGTCAATAAGATCCTCTGGAGGATAGTCTACTCCATGTCTTGCCAATTCCAACTTTAAGTGTCCAAATCTTTCAATCATTTTACAAACAGATTCACCTTTTAAACATCCGAACAAATCAAACTCCTTTCTCAACAATTTCTTTTTGTTTTTGATTATTTCTGCACTTCCTACACATTTTTTACTCAACTTTGCCCATAGATCTGTTGCGTTTGTGTATTCAATGAGTGAAATAATGTCGTCTCTTACGGATTGATGAATCAAAGCAATGCATTTTTGTTCAGCTATATAGCTATCTAATTCTTCTCCTTCTGTCATGTTCTCAAAATCTTCTCTACTTGAAACAAAACCATTTTTTAAGCTCTTCCAGCTTGGATATGCAAAGGCTTTCAACCATTCTTCGAATCTTTTTGCCCACCGATTATATTCTTCTATTGCCATTAGTTTTGGTGGTTTGTTGTAGGTACCATATACGCTTTCAACATTTAGTGCATCGGATAACGTTTTCTTTGGATTCAGATTGGGATTTTCATTTGAACGGTTTGAAGTATCGTCTCCAGAATTACCCGCGAAGGCATACATCTCACTAAAGGGATTCATGAATTCTTCCATTTCAAGTACCTGAAACAATTTTCAAACACTTAGAAAATTTTTACAAATTTTAAAAACTTCAAACACTTGAACCGGATAGATATCCGTTCGAACAGAACTTTGTATGTAAACAAAGTCTATCCGCACGGACGGTAATCCGCTCGGATGATTGTGCGCACGGTTAGCTTTGACTTTTTGACTATTCGGGTTATCCGCACGGGTTGTAGACCGTGCGTGTAACAATGATGATGTCAGCACACGACTTGCAGTAACTAACTAATCCAAATCACTCAGACAGCTGTCCGCACGGGTGAATGACGTCATCGAACAACTAAACATGATTTTTGATGAATTTGATCTAGTTTTAGATTGATTCTGATTATGAAACTAAGTATGATTATACTTTGAATGATTGCGAGTTGATTGATATCGATTTTAACAAATTTTAACCGTAAATTCTTGCTCAATTTTAGGTTTTTCTGATTTTATGATGTCAGTTGAAGAACAAATGTAAAATCTAAGTAGATATAGAAGAAGTCCGTCAAATTTCCGGTGAAATTTGAATCAAATCGGTAACAGAAGTCAAATCTCCGGTGAAATTCGACTTTGATCGGCAAATGAGACTTGAATTCCGGTGAATTCAGTGTTGTTGATCTCGATTCAGCTCCCTGGAAGCTCTGATACCACTTGATGGTCCCGTTGATACAGGATCTGATCGTAGGAACAAGATGAATCGATTTCGTCTTAATGTGCGGAATCCATTACGACGAATCACAGATTTGTGCAACACAGAATTCAACTTTTAACTACTTGTCTGTTCGTTCTATTTACTGTTCTGAAAGTTACAGGATCCGAGAAACGTACAGACTATCCGTGCGTGTCCAAAAGTTCTAACAAAATTGCACCGGACCTACTATTTATAGACAGACTCAGGATACTAATAAGTGTTGACCGTGCGGGTGGGCTACCCGTACGTATGACTCACCCGTACGTACGGTCATCCGTGCGTATGACTTATCCGTGCGGATAAGTCATCCGTGCGTATGGCCATACGTGCGTATTGCCATCCGTACGAGTTTAACTTGTCCCAATCAACACTTTTACATTCAGATCCTAATCCTGAGTTGTCCTGCTAACTATATACATACATTCAGACAATAAACATAAACACAGAACAAAATATGACTACATGCTGACGGAAGCTACAGACGTAATGTACTAACATTAGGTTACTGGTGTTGTTTTTGTCCCAATTAGATAACTTAACATTCAAATCGAGACATGTACTTTTTTCTATTTGTCAAGAAAAAAAATGGAGTATAAGATGTTGGGGTCGAATTATTTTAATATATGAAATTATATTTATTAAAAATAAAAACCATTTATTTACATTAAAAACTAAAAAAACAAGTTACAATCCACGTCATCACTTGACGTTAGCATCAAATAAAAGAGAAAAAAGAAACAAAAATCCATATCACCACAGCTACCTATGAAATGGATGAAAAAACCCTTAATTTTAATGAAGAATGAATGTTGACTGACCTAATTAAAACATTTTTGAAACTTAAGTGACCTAATTGAAACACTTTTAAAACTTAGTTACTATTCTACAAAGCTACCCCTTAAAAGTAAAAGCAACTTCCAAATATTAGCTTTAAACTTTACTACCCTTGTTTTCCTCTTCTTTTCCATGGATTTGGTAGGGAATCTGAGGGGATATATCACCCTTACTCATTTGGTTTTGGTAGATGAAAGTGGAGAGCAAAAGGAGTTGATGAAAGAATAATATTGGATTTAAATAACTCAAACTTTCACTAATTGACCGATGGTACTCACAACTTTCGATTTGTACACACCACTCTCAACTTTCAACGTATTGGCCAATAGCACTGCCAAACTAACTGAGCTCTAACCCAATTAGTTTTTGACATAAAACTTTTTTTGATGACGTGGCTGCTCAAGTGGCTGCTGACATGGCATCTGACTTAGATTTTTGATGACGTGGCAGTTGAGGTGGAAGGGGACATGGCTTTTGATGACGTGGCAGCTGATGTGGAACTAGTTTGGTGATGTGGCAGCTGATTTCAGCAAACTAGGTTTGGGTTAGTTATGGAGTGCTATCCGCCAATAAGTTGAAAGTTGAGAGTGGTGTAGTATAAATAAAAAGTTGGAAGTGTTATCGGCCAATCGGTGAAAGTTGAGGTTATTTAATCCAATATCTCAAAGTCTTTAAAGAATTATCCCTAATTTGATACGTTAATTTAGCAAAATTGGTCATTTTTCTTCTACTCTCACTGATCACTCTTTTTTTGAATGGTGAATCTCTTGCTCCTTGTGAAACTTGAACCTAAGATCTCATACTTAATGTATTAAAAGGCTTTGCCTTGCCACTAGACCAACTCCAATGGTTACTTTCACTGATCACTTACATTGTTGTAGTTTATTCTTTACCCACAACAACTATATCATGACTTTTTGATACTTTGGCTAGCAACTATTGAAGCTTGGTTTTCTGGTTGGATATCTTTTGGTATTCAACTTCTACTACAAAGATCTAAGCATCCCATGTATGTTTGTTTTTTAAGTTTCTTACAACTTAAATATGAATCATTGATGGATTATTTTAGAGATTTATAATAGTTTCATTCAATGCTTCTGCTAAGTAAGACTTATAAAATGGACATGCAAAACCTAACATTAACAAGAAAATAGCTCTTGTTTTATTTCCGAATTTTGATCATTTCCTGATTAAAGTATCTTATTTACTTAGCTTAAATTTGATATACTTCTTTTTAAGGAATGTTACTTTCATTAATCTTTGACCTAAAAAGATTCATATAAAGTTTTTACAACACAATGTATAAGGTGGTGTTAGTTTTTTCAGATGCAAAAGGTCTGCAGTTTGCGGACCACATCTGCAGGCATCTGCAGGAGAAGAGGTGGACCAAAGGTCTGCAGTCTGCAAGGAGAAGAGTGTTTATTTTTTTACTCCTAAAAAAACCACACAACACACACACACACAACACTCCTCTCTCTCTCTCTCTCTCTGCCTTCATCTACCACCACCACCACAACCATCCGCCACCACCTCCTCCACCGTCCACCTGCCACCACCACAACCAACAACCACCGTCAAGCACCACCACAAACCCTAGCCCCCACTCTAAGAACCCACCCCCCCTAATCTCCTTCTTTCACCTTGGTCCCCCACCGGAACAGAGTACAACCGGCCACGGCGGCGGCGGCACAGACGAGGAGAGAAGGAGAGGAGAGAACAGATGAGGAGAGAAGGAGAGGAGAGAATCGTCGCACGCGGCGGCAGCACAATTGTTTGGTCCGACAAGTCTCACCGGTAAACCCCCTCTTTTCATCTTTTTTTCTGAAAAAATGATGTTGATGGTGACTCACTGTTGATGAAGATGATGATTTTGTGGTTGTTGATGTCGAAGATGGTGGAGGTGGTTCCGCACGACGACAGGAACGACGGCGGGGGAGGTGGTGGCGGAGATGTGGTGGTGGAGTTGGTGGCGGGGATGCAGAGAGTGGCGGTGGAGAGTGGTCTGTGTTTTGAAAGAGAGAAGATGTGAGAAGAGGTGGGCTTATGTTTGCGTGGGGAAGAGGTCAAATATGAGAAGTGCTTCTGGAAAACAAACAAGCTGCAGGACCCAAAGGTCTGCGCGTGTCTGTGCGACGCAGACATAAGTGGCCAGAAGTGCTTCTGGCCAAAAAACAAACAGCACCTAAGTACTTATTGGTTCTTGTAGTTCTCTATATAAATTAGTTAATGACGTGATGAACGGTGCTCGACTCCAATATGTCTTGACGCTTCCACCCCATGTGGCTTATGGGTTGTGTAAATAGGTTGAAATTTTATCTCTTAGTATGAGAGTGTTTTGGGCTAATAGAATTCGTTGTGGGTTCCAACTGACGCTATACATGCGGAAATCAGCATTCGGGTCAAACCAAACCAAAGGAAGAATTGTTGCTCTAGCTCGGTCGCCCTTCCCTTGACTATACACCTTGGTGCTCAGTGTATACGGGTTGCCACGTGTGTTACCGTGGAACTCGAAATCTATCAAAAGAAATTGATCATCTACAATGATAAAATGAGTAGGGTTGTAAATGAGTCGAGCCACGTATGAGCTACTAGAGATTGGCTCGATGAAAACTCAAACCAAGTTGAGCTTTAACGAGCTCAATCCTGTGCTTCAGATATCGAGCTTTACTAGGCTCGTAAGTCTAAATAAATCTATCCTCTATACATATATATAGGGATAATTGCATGTTTCCTCTTATAAATTTTCTTCATTTCATATTTACCCTTCCCTATTGAAATATCTAAAAATGACAAAATCGCCCAATTTGAAATTAAAATCCCATTAAAATTGTTCAACATGGTGTCCTTAATGCTGGTCCAGGTTTTGTGTGAAACGTTATTTCTTTAGGAAGATGCGATTGTCAAGTGATTGATTGATGTTTTCTTGATTATTCATAAACTCATCCGTTAATATTTTTTTTTTGTAAAAGTGATTCCTTTATATTGTTGGTTTTATCTCTATTCGTTTGTTTTTGTTTCATATATAAGGGTTATTATTGGGGAAAATAGTTGTTTGCTGAATTGTTTATGATGTTATTCATGTCTACCAATATAAACAATATATGTATGGTTGTAAATTAACGACTGTTCAAAACCCCTTGGAAAACTAGCAGTACACTTCATAAAACCCAGCCAAACACCCCCCCCCCCCCCCGGTCCCCTAGTAGGAAATGCCCACCGATGAAATGTTTCAATGAATTTGCGCATTATTTTTTCAGAAACCTGGATTTTGGTTGTTAATAACTGAATGAAGCATGCTTATTACATTAGTTGATATCAAATTTATATTAACATGGTCTTTTAAGTGTTTGTGATATGCTTAAATGATGTCAAATGGGTAAATCGACTTACTTCTCGAATGCCCACAAGGTGTTTGATAGAATGTTTAAATGGATTAGATTGTGTTTTCCAATGTGAATAATTGAATGAAGCATGGTTTATTCATTAGTTAACGATTCGGCATAGTATTCCAAGTGTTTGTGAAATGCTTAAATGATGTCTTTAAAATTGAGATTGGTGATGTATTTGATTGTGTATTAGAAGGCAAGCTGAGATAGATGTCAAAAGGATGGGTGTTGGTGTTACTGTTGAGGCTCAGAGCATCTTTAATGGTTTGTCGAAAATGCATCTATCTCTTTGTCTGATAAATCATAGAGATGGGAGCGTCTCTGGTATTACTGTCACTCTTGCCTTCTGTAACGCCTCGCTTTTTGGAACTTTCCTCAATTAGAAAGATTACCCGTATTTCTATCTTTGGAAACTTACCTTCATATCATATTCGTAATCCACTCCCAATTTCGCAATTTGAAACCTTGATCATAACGAAATTCATATTTTATACATACTTGTACTCAATCAATCGATCGTTTAAATACATTTTTACGCAACCTCATACTTATTATACATACAAATTCGTTCATTACTTTATACATTCCACTTATAAATTGCAATTATACGCTTAAAACCGACAAAACACGCGAAATTGAATTCCGAACTTATGGGCCTGGCCCCTCTCGCATGAGTGGGCCCAGTCACCCCAAACGCGCATTCGTCCCAAATTGTCTCTTCCCAAACCGACAAAATACCAGCTCATTTCCTTCATTTCAAACCTTCAACTCCCGAAATTCTCTCTCAAATATGACTTTAAGCAAATTCTTGGAGCTTGTCTCAGCTACTTCTAAGTGAGTTTATACTCACTAACAACAAATCTTCTTCCATTTTTCTTCTACTTTTGTAACAATCCTCAAATAAAACCGACACCCTCATAATATTTCCGATACCCTAGTATATGTTAAAATGTCTCAATATGTCTTTACATACACCCCTTATGTGAAAACCAAGCCCGAAATACAGTTTAGCATTAAAAATAAAATTTAAAATCTGTTTATTAACTTGAGGCGGGTCGCGTAGGACCCACCCCAACATTTACGCGGGCGGTATCAGGGTTAAAACCTGATTTCGTTGGTTTTCTTTAGTTTAGGCGGGCCGCGTAAGATTCCCCCTAAGCTTACGCGGGCCGTGTGAGATCAAGATAGTGGTGCAGCCCGGTGATGACACGTGTCATCATCGTGTCAAGTCTAGATGGTGATCCAGACGAGCTACGCTTTGACCGAGGTTTGACGCGGGCCGCGTAGCCCTAAGGCTACGCTTACGCGGGCCGCGTGAGAGTCAAGTTCAGCAACTATATAAAGGAGGCCTCGGACTTCAACTCAATTCGCTCACAAACGTTTCTGTATCTCAAATTCTGAAATATTAGGCATTATATTCAAGTATTATACCCCCTAATTAGCGAGGTTCTGCTCCGTTGTAAGTATTATAACCCCCGTTTCATACTAGATACGCTGCCCGATTGATTTAGGGTTTCGTAACAACTGTCGTTGTTCTGCCCGACGTAGTTGTTGGAATACCGTCTCGGGGAGGGTATCATTAATATTTTCAAAGGGTTATTATACTAACCTAGGTACATTTGTGAAAATTATAGATTAATCCCAGGAAACCCTTACGCGAAGTCTAAGATAGCAATGTGAGTTTATCCTCTTTTTGTTAACCTTTTTGTAATGTTTTACAAAACCTTAAATGTTTTACAATGTGATTAAGCGGTGATTGAGTCTTTGTAGTTCTTCAATTACTGCCGGTATGTTGGGGTTTTGTATACAAAATTTACTACACTGTGAGTAGTAAGTCGGGACGACAATACGTTACCATTGGACAACGAGTTAGCCAATGTGTAATATGACCCACCAGTCAGGATTGACAGTACTGAATGAGTAATTGTGTAGAAATAAACAATGTGATCGCTCTCAATACTGTTTTAATTGATAAAATGTTTCTTGATTAAACTGGGATTCACTCACCAGTATTTCCCACTGACAAATGTTTTTAAAACGCGTTTCAGGTAACACAATGTTACAGCCAGTTAGTAAAAAGCCAGCTGGAGAGCACTGAAGGCTTGGGAAAAATGTGGCTATAAAAGTTACCTAAAAGACGATGTTTTAAATTCAATAAAATAGGGTTTATCCCTATAAACGTATTGTAATAAGAAACTTGGGTTTTACCCATGTGAATATTAATATCAAATATGGTGGTTTTACTCTGATAAACATTTCCTAACTACGGTCCTGATGTAATTTCCGCTGCCAAATAAACAAGCTGATACCACCGAAACTCTGAGTTCGCGTCCGCCCGTTCCCGGGACAGATAAGGGATCGGGGGTTGCGACAGAAGGTGGTATCAGAGCCTAGCCACTGGTCTAAGCCAAAGAAGTGTTCTGTTGACACTTAAAATCTAAATTTTGTGTTAGGAAATAATTTATGTGATTATATGTTTTGTGTTATTTGACTATTTGTTAGTTTACAGTATGAGTGATCAAGGACCCTCAGACATGTGTCGTCAGTTGTCTGATTCACCTAAGAATGAAGGTACCTCTTCACAGCCTGCCCTTTCTGGGTATTCTGCTGATTAGGAAGAATGGATGTTTGCCTTTAAAGCTCAGTCGGAAGAGTCATTCCCTCATAAAAAGAGAGGATGGTTCAGTAAGGAAGCGTTTGCACGTAGAAAAAGAATGCGAAAGTTGCAACAGCAAAGAGCCCTAGCAGCTGCTAAGCGAAAGACAGATGCCCATACACAGGATATGCTTAATAGAAGCCTAGCCAATTTCCATATCCTAGCTACAACTGCTTCTGACCCAAGTCTGGAGCAAATAATAGCACCCCAACCACAATTGCAAATCCCTGACCAACCGATGGAGATAGAAAACCCTGAAAACCAAGTAGAGATGCATGACTTCAATCCGGAAGAAATCCCTAGGGTACCAGCACCTAACCCCCTAGACCCAAATTACGACCCCTGGTGGGATGATAATAGGGATTTTGTGCAACGTTATCCGATCCATGAAGACTCACAGAACATAGGAGCCTACCCAGGTATGGACCCTTTAGATCCCTATTACCAAGATGATTATATTAGGGAGATCTTAGAAGATCCTTACCGATTTCAGGCACTTTCACCCCCATACCAGGAACCAGTACCCCAGATTCCGAACCCAGTCTTAGAACCTGCATCCCCAATGAGTGCAGAAAACATGCAAGAACTTAGGACATTTGGTGAGGAAATTTTAGAAATCAGTGAGAGAATGCGACAGGTGGGAGAGCGACTCGTATGGAAATACGATGAGCGCAATATGGTTTTTTGGATAAATCCATATCCGTGAATGTGAGAATGGAGACGGTAATAGTAATAATAATATAATGATAATAAAATAAAATATGTGTGTATGAATGCCTATTACTATTAGTGTAATTCTATTTCTGTTGGTATTGTAATTTTTATTTCAGTACTGGTGTGTAATAGATGCATAATAGTATATGAATAGAGTAAAGTCGCAATGATCGACGCTTTTGGCTAAATGCGTGTCATATGATTAACTATATTAATATTATATTGTGATATTAATACGGGGTAAATGTTTAAAATTCAGATGGCCGACGAAGGAAATCAAGGAAATCTGAATAACGATAACCAGAGTAACATTAACGTGGTTAATGAGAATCCGAGCATCAATAACAATGGAAACCAAATGGATAATAGTGCCGTTCAACATATAGTGGCACAAGGAATCATAGATGCAATGCCATTTATTATTCAAACGATTCAAGAAGCGAATAATAAAAGTAAGCATAGCATTAAGCGACCAATTGAACCAGAAAACAGCGTGAACAATGGACCCGTACTACAAGTGCCCATTCCCAAAAGGAGAAGAACCGTGCCTTGCGGTTGTTCTTATAAAGAATTCTGGTCTTGTAAACCAATGGAATTCTCGGGCAACGAAGGGGCCATTGCAACCCTACGCTGGATAGAGAAGACTGAGGCAGTCTTAAGAATAAGCAAGTGATCTGAAGAAGATAAGATAATGTTTGCTTCTAATCTGTTTAAGAATTCAGCACTAGAATGGTGGAACACTATCCTCCAATCAAGAGTAAGTGAAAGAACATACAATATGGAATGGGAAGAATTTAAGGACAAGGTAGAAAGGAAATTCTGCCCACCCAATGAGAAGGAACATATAGCAAACAAATTCCTAAATCTTAGGATGACTGGTGTGGATAGTAAGGGATACACTAAATTATTCTTCGAATATGCTAGAATAGTACCAACCCTTGCTTCACCTGAACCAATATTAATCTCCCGTTATATCTGGGATTAATTGGGGAGATAAGACACGTAGTCAAGGCAGCTAGACCTCAAACCATAGAAGAAGCTGTAGAACTAGCAAATACCTTGACAGATGAATTAGTCCGTACACGAGAAGAGGATCAAAGGAGGAACCTAACCCAGAAGCTCACACAAGAATTTCGTTCTGGAAATTCTAACCGTGGGAAAAATGTAGGTTCTACCTCTGCACCCTACTGTAGATATTGCAAAAGAAAGCATTCAGGAAGATGCCCCATATACTGTAACTTTTACAAAATATCGGGACACAAGGAAGAAAACTGCAGGAAGAAAGCTAACAACAGGATATGTTACAACTGCGGGGAACAAGGTCATATCAAGCCTAATTGCCCAAAATTAGCTCCAGCTACAAACAACAAGAATACTCAAAATGCTAGAGCATTTGTTCTGACTGCAGATGAAGCCAAGATGATTCCAGATGTCATAGCTGGTACGTTTTTAGTTAATGATGTCTTTGCCAAAGTATTATTTGACTCTGGTACGAACCAAAGTTTTATTAATACATCATTTTGCAAATTTCTAAATCAATCATTAACTAAACTACCACAAGAATGTCTAGTAGAGACAGCTAATGGAGAAACCGTTAGGATTTCTGAAATCTTGCAGGGAGCAAGAATAGAAATTTTAAATCAGAAATTTATTGCAAATCTTTAACCCATGAATCTGGCAGGATTTGATGTTGTATTAGGAATGGATTGGTTAATAGCCAATAAAGCCAGTATTTTATGTGATCAAAAGTCAATTCAAGTAAATTCACCAAAAGGTAAAACGATCACAATTAAAGGAGATAAACCATCTAGATCTACAAAATTTATCTCTGTGATGAAAACTGCAAGTTACATAAGAAAAGGATCATTAGTGTATTTGATTTCTATAATCACTAACACTAAAGGAAAGGATTTAAAAGATATTCCAGTAGTATCTCAGTTTTCAGATGTATTTCCAGAAGAATTTCCAGGGTAACCTCCAGATAGAGAAGTTGAATTCGGAATCCATTTAATACCAGGAACAGCACCGATTGCCAAAGCACCTTACCGTTTGGCACCCGCCGAAATGCAAGTATTAAAGAAACAATTAGACGAATTGCTGGAGAAAGGATTTATACAACCAAGTTCGTCGCCATGGGGAGCGCCGATACTATTTGTTAAAAAGAAGGACGGATCAATGCGTATGTGCATTGACTACCGTGAATTAAACAAGGTCACGATTAAGAATCGGTACCCATTACCAAGAATCGATGATCTGTTCGATCAACTGCAAGGAGCACGATTTTTCTCTAAAATCGATTTAAGGTCAGGATATCACCAATTAAAGGTACAAGAAGAAGGCATTCCTAAAACCGCATTTAGAACAAGCTATGGCCATTATGAATTTACTATCATGCAATTTGGTTTAACCAATGCCCCAGCCGCATTTATGGACATGATGAACCGAATATGTAAGCCATATTTGGATAAATTCATAATTGTTTTTATAGATGATTTTCTCATTTACTCTAAAGAATAAGGAAGATCATGCAAAACATTTGCACGCACTTTTAAGTTTATTAAGAAAGGAAAAGCTTTATGCTAAATTTTCAAAGTGCGAATTTTGGTTAGAACATGTACAGTTTCTCAGACACGTAGTCAATCATGAAGGAATTCATGTAGATCCAACAAAGATCGAAGCGATTACTAAATGGAAAACCCCTGAATCACCAACCGAGGTTAGAAGTTTCTTAGGATTAGCCGGTTATTACAGAAGATTTATTCAAGATTTTTCTAGAATAGCCATTCCTTTAACTAAGCTAACCTGTAAATCTGTTAAGTTTGAATGGGGATTAAAACAAGAAGAAGCATTTAGAATTCTTAAGCAAAAATTAACTCATACACCCATATTAACATTACCATAAGGAACTGAAGATTTTGTAGTCTATTGTGACGCTTCCAAATTAGGTTATGGATGTGTATTGATGCAACGACAAAAGGTTATAGCTTACGCATCTAGACAACTTAAGAATCATGAAGAGAATTATTCAACCCATGATCTAGAATTAGGAGCTATAATTTTTGCTCTTAAGATTTGGAGACATTACCTTTATGGTAGTAAGTTTAGCATATTCACTGATTATAAGAGTTTAAGGTATATTTTCAAGCAAAAAGAGTTGAATATTAGACAAAGACGATGGATGGAGATGCTTAGTGATTATGATTGTGATATCTAGTATCATGAAGGAAAAGCAAATGTAACATCTGTGCTTGTAATCATTATGAACAGTACCATTATCAATAAAACAATGTCATTTGATCCCAATGTTTGTTTGGTTATGTTTTACATTTATCATGTTTTGACTTTTATTCAATTTCAAACTCTATATCACTTTCTAGAGAGTTATACGCAAACTGGTGCGTAAACGTAGCCAGTTTAATGCGAAAAATACTCCGTAACATCAACATATACTTAACATACCTTAAATAACCCTTACATAACTTAGAAATAAGTTTTGAAGGCTTTGGTATGGCAAAAACAAGTTAATTCGCTTACAGGGACTAAAGTTGACAAACTGCGAAAGTATGCCAATTTGAACTGTAACGAACATTCCAGAACATGACCATAAGTTAAACATACCATAAATATCCTTTACATAGCTTAGAAATAGGCTTTGAGGGGTTCGGTATGCTAAAATAAACTTTTGGGGTCATTCAGGGACTAAAAGCGTCAAAAAAGTGCACAAGTTTGCATTTTCACGCATAATTTACGTTCTGAATACATCCGGACATCCAAAAATTTATGTAAGCACTAAAATATTTTATTTTAGTGTTTGGCATAAGAAAAATCCATTCGTCACGCCATTTGGATCATTTTTCACGCTTATGCGCATTCCGTCGTAATTAACCGAACAACGTAACCGTGCGGCTAAACGAACCGACACCCGAGATATTTTTTAACACATTTTAAGTTCCCTATACTTTAAATTCATTTTAGAGCTTTGAAATGGGGTTAACAGGGCTTAAACATGTAAAAAAAACGCATCGAAAACCAAGTTTTGAGGTTGCAGGGACTGAAACTGTAAATCTGCCAAACTAGGTCCGTAAGTAGGGGCCAGATGCAGCAAAACATTTTTTTACAGCTGTTAACAGCCCTTAACACTCTGCAAAGGCCAAGTGCCAAGTGTCAAACTCTTATGGTGGATGGCAAATGAGTTACCACAACTTTTCAACAAGTGTACGGCTTAGATCGTGCCCCCTTTTCCAAGAAATGATCCTAACGGTGAACCGAAAACTATAAATACCCACCTCCACCCTTCACTTTTCCTCACAAGAATCTGATCTAATGTGCTCTAAGTTGAAACCTTTGTTTCATACCTGAGCTATTTTGATCTAGATTAGCATTCGGGGACCCTTCGTAAGTGTTCCTTCGTTCTTTTATTGTTTTTCGAGTCCTAAAGTCACACTTTGTTTGACTTTCTGCATTGACCAATTTATGGTCAATGCGAAGTTCATTTGAACTTCGCAACGTGATTGTAATCACGATGGTTATAGTCCCTTGTGACTATGCCTACTGATTACCACGTTGTCTAGGGTCGTAAGGGTAAGCGATATAACAAATCGCTTATACCTTCGAACCCGACCCATTTGGTCGATCATTAGGATCCGACCAAACACATTAGGTGAGCATAGTATATAGGGAATAACCTTCCGAGGTTATACCTTATGGTCACAACGTTTAAGTAGTTGTATGATAGGTAGTTTATATGCCTTAGGTAAATTACCAAAATACCCCTTTGATGCCAAAATTCATTTTAAACATATGTAACATAACTTTTGACATCTAAACTGATTTGACAACCATATTAGACATGTTAAGGCATATTTTACTTGTCATAGGACTAGTTAGGCGTTCCGAACGCGTTTTACGCGAACGACGCGTTAAAGTATCATAAGCTACCGAAATGGATCGTAATGGGTCACAAACACTTAGGTTAAGTTTTGTTTTAGTATGTGGGCTTTGTTAAACCATGTTACACGAGTCTCCATACTCGTTTGGTTTACGAACCCTCATTCTATCCGATCCTCCGATAAAGGTCTGGTTTATTAACATAGTTACCTATATTAGGTGTCGTTTGATTCCGTGATCTCTAGCATTGCTTGGTGGTTATCTTAGGACTTCTGAGCAATCTCAAGTGAGTACATAGACCCCTCTTTTATTGTTTTCCAAACATTTTGGGGTGAAACACATGTGCCTACTTGTTACTTTCATGCTTTCCATGTTTTCACATCATATACCTGCTATGTTCGTTAGTACATTATAGTACATGAATTCATTACATTTCATGTTATATATGCCCATTGTGTGCGTACTTAGTACATTGTTTTACATTACATTTCATGCTATGTATGCCCATTGTGTGCGTACTTAGTACATTGTTTTACATTACATTTCATGCTATGTATGCCCATTGTGTGTGTACTTAGTACAGTTGTTTTCATCACATGCTTACATTTTGTTATGACATTTGGGTTGTTTACAATGGAACAATACATTCATTAACATTAGCTACGCCGTTCGTTAGTAGGTAGTGGTACCATAGGAATTGACAACTCCCGTTCCAGACATCCTAGGTTGGTTTGGATGAAAGGAATGATCGAATTCGATATACATAACTTAGATAAACCTTTAATTTGTTTAAGGGTTTATCACCACAGTCTTAAGGCTTGGATGTATGCATTTTCAGAATACCGCATAAATGTTTGTATCAGTAAAGCATGCATTTGTTACACAAAACATAACTTTGATTTAAACCATGTTTTACTTCAATACCTTGTTTTTGTGCATTTTACATATGGTTTAGTTGATATACTTCACTTACCATACATGATATTTTTGGGTAAACATTACATGATCTACATTAACATAAACATTTTGACATTGATATACACATTTAGTGGTTTACATTGGACATAGACATTTCAATATGGTTTACACATTAACACATGACAATTCATTTATACATGAACAATTTACATTGATGGTTGGTTTGGGTAAATGATTCGAGTAACGAGGCGTGTGTAATATAATACAAGCATGGTGGATACGCCGCTGGTACTTCCTATAAATAAGTGTTTGTATGATATTTCATGTCGTAGCGTTACTTAAATCATTTCAATATTTGACATATTACATTTTACATAAACAACTTATTTTCACAAGACGTTGATTTACAAAACAACTTATCTTATACAAACTCATTTTTTTCTTGGTTATTCATTTAACCTTACATTATTCTCTTACTTATACATATCATTGCTTTTTAATGAATTACAAAACAAAACAACTTACAAGGTTCATGACTGACTGTTATTAAACAATTTTTCCTAAACTTATAAGTCATGAATCCTATTTTCACAAAACCTATGTATCTCACAGGCATTTTTATGCTGACGTACCTATTTTCACATGTGTTTTCAGGAGCTTTTCCGTAGGATGATGATCGTGACACTAGGGCGGACCTGTGCCTTAGAGACATAAAATGAAGATAGACTTAGTTTAATTATGTTCTGAACTCTTTGATTCCTGTTTAAAACAATGTAACTCTTATGTTGATAAATAAAATACAACTTTGTATGCCATGGTTATGAAACAATTAATTCTGTTACAACACTCCCCGATGTTTCCGCCACGTTTTGTATGTTATACGTGGTCGGGGTGTGACAGAAGAGTTGGTATCAGAGCCAATGGTTATAGGGAATTAGGTTATTAGTAATTCTTTGACCTAGACTATAACCTTTCTAGGAACCTAACACAAGTTATCTTGTGTTTAGATCTTAAAACATGCACATCACCTATCCTTAGGTGATTATCAAAACAAAAAAAACCAAATTTTCCGAAACGATTTTTGAAAAACAATCTTCTGTTTTTGAATGATTTATTACAAGGTTTTGAACCCTCTTTTGTAAGGTTTTGAACCCTTCCAGTTTGACTAAATTTTTGGCTTTATGCCTTTGAATTTTCAAAAAATCTCGTCAAGGTTTTGGGTTTTGAATAATGTGAACACGTGCAAACTGGAAGAGTGAATGCCTGTATTCTGGGTTTTCTGTCTAGGCAAGCACTTCGTATATATCTCATCAGACGCGAGACCAGTTGTGCTTACCTGGGAATTTTTGGGATGAGTGTTCACTTATAGGCGAGCATGTCTTCGCGATACATTATTTTTGATCCATTTACTTTGATTAGTCACTGTGTGTCGTTTGTTTGCTTGGTAATGCGGACAAATGACCACCATCTTTTCTTTTGCTAATTTTGTTTCATCTCATTCTCCTCATCCAATCATCTCACTCGTTTCCTTTCATGTTTTCCTCTTTTAGAATGCCTCCTCGACGCGAAAACCAGATAGCGACTGCCGAATTGGCAGAAATCATTGCGCAGCAGATGGCTGCTCAATTCCCATATCTCTTTGCTCAATGGCACCAAGCCAACAACAATAACAATGCTCCATGCAAATACAAGGATTTTAACTCGGCTAAACCACTCAAGTTTAGTGGTTCTGAAGGAGCGGCTGGGCTTCTTCAATGGTTTGAGAGCATTGAGAATACTTTTCGCCACATGCAGTGTCCTGACAATCGCAAGGTCGAGTTTTCTTCGAGTGTGTTTCAGAAGAGGGCTCTTACATGGTGGAATGGGGTAATGAGAGACCGTGGTGCAGAGGTTGCTCTAGCACAAACTTGGGCTGAACTTAGGGCTCTTATGATGAGGGAGTTCTGTCCCCGTCATGAACAGCGAGCGTTGGAGAAGGAGTTTGATGATTTGAAGCAAGATAGTGGTGAGCACAGGGCGTATACTGATAGGTTTGAAGAGTTGAGTCTGCTTTGCCCAACAATGGTTACCCCACTCGACAAGGCTATCGAAAGGTACATCGACGGCCTACCTGACTCAGTGCAAGACATAATTACTGGTAGTAACCCTGCCACACTCCGTCAGGCGATCGAGTTATCAGCGACATTGACTGAGTCGCAGATTCGGAAGAATAAATTACACAGGAAGGGTGACAAGGGCAAGAAACAGTCGTCTGACAAGGAAGATAGCAAGAAAGGTCAAAACAAGAACGGAAAGGATTCTGGTTCATCAAAAAGGGCAAGGAAGCGAAAGGCTTCCCAAAACTATGTTGTCACTGCCCAAGCTAACCAGGCAACTCCCAACCAACCCGCACCGCCTCCAGCGAAGAAGCCCTATTCAGGGAATGCACCTTTGTGCAATAGATGCAACAGTCACCATCAGCCGCAACATCAGTGCCGTTTTTGTACTAACTGTGGGAAGTCAGGTCATCTTGCCGATGTTTGTCGGTTTGGTCAGAATCGGGCAGTTCAGAACCCAGCTCAACAAGTTGCTCAGCCTCCTGCTCAGCAACAGGGTCAAGCTGCACGACCACACTACCCACCAGGTGCTTGTTATAACTGTGGGGATCTGACCCACTACAGAAACCGGTGCCCAAGGCTAGCTAACCAGAATCAGAATCCAAATCAGAATCAGGCTCAGGGTCGAGGGCGAGTCTTCAACATGAATGCCCAAGAGGCGCAGGCGGACGATAATGTGGTGAACGGTACGTTCTTTATTAATAATCAGCCTGCATCTGTTCTTTTTGATTCGGGTGCCGACAAGAGTTTTGTGTCATTGTCTTTTGAGCCAATGCTTCGCGTGTCTAGAACAAAACTAGGTAAACCTTTGACAGTAGAGGTTGCTAGTGGTGAACCCATTATTCTTGATTCTGTTCTTCGCAACTGCCAGTTGAAACTTAACGACCATCTTTTTCCTATCGACCTCACGCCAATGCAACTTGGAAGCTTCGACGTCATTGTGGGTATGGATTGGTTATCCAAGCATCGCGCAGAGATAGTTTGTTCTAAGAAGATTGTTCGTGTGCCGCTTTCGACAGGCGAGATCCTACAGGTTCAAGGTGAGAAACCGTCTGGTGGCCTCAAGCTCATGTCTTGTTTTAAAGCTCGGAAATATCTGCGGAAGAACTATGTGGCTTTCTTAGCACATGTTACAGCAGATAAAGGCAAGGGTAAGTCTATTTCAGATATTCCTGTCGTTCGGGATTATTCTAAAGTTTTCCCTGAAGAGTTACCTGGTCTACCTCCAGCACGCCAAGTCGAATTCCGCATTGATCTCGTACCTGGTGCAAATCCCATTGCCAGAGCTCCATATCGTCTTGCACCATCTGAGATGCAAGAGTTATCTAAGCAGCTTCAGGAGCTCTCTGACAAAGGTTTTATACGTCCTAGCTTTTCACCTTGGGGTGCTCCCGTTCTTTTTGTCAAGAAGAAGGATGGATCTTTTAGGATGTGTATCGATTATCGTGAGCTTAACAAGCTTACCATCAAGAATCGATATCCCCTACCGCGCATAGACGACCTCTTTGATCAGCTGCAGGGCGCTTCTTATTTTTCGAAGATTGATCTGCGTTCCGGGTATCATCAACTTCGTGTGCATGAAGAAGATATTCCCAAGACGACGTTCCGCACTCGGTATGGGCATTACGAGTTCACAGTCATGCCATTCGGTTTGACTAATGCTCCTGCTGTTTTCATGGACTTAATGAATAGGGTCTGCAAACCTTATTTGGATCAGTTCGTCATTGTTTTTATTGACGACATCTTGATTTATTCTAAGACACGAGCTGATCACGAGCAACATCTTCGTCTTACTCTGGAACTCCTAAAGAAAGAGCAACTTTTCGCCAAATTCTCCAAGTGCGAATTTTGGCTTAAAGAAGTTCAATTTTTGGGACATATTATCAACGAACGAGGTATTCATGTAGATCCCTCCAAGATCAGTGCGATTAAGGATTGGGATACGCCTACTACTCCCACTGAGGTTCGTTCTTTTCTTGGTCTAGCGGGTTATTACCGCCGCTTCATTGAGAACTTCTCAAAGATTGCAGCTCCTCTAACTGCTCTAACTCAGAAGAACAAACCCTTTGACTGGGGATTCAAACAAGAGGAAGCTTTTCAACACTTCAACAGAAACTTTGTGACGCGCCTGTTCTGACTTTGCCTGAGGGCAATGATGATTTTGTCGTTTACTGTGATGCATCTAAATTGGGTCTTGGCTGTGTCCTGATGCAAAGGAACAAAGTCATAGCATACGCATCGAGGCAGTTGAAGATACATGAGAAGAACTACACCACTCATGATCTTGAGTTGGGTGCAGTTGTTTTCTCTCTTAAGATCTGGAGACACTATTTGTACGGTACAAAATGTGTGGTTTTCACGGACCACAAAAGTCTTCAGCATATCTTCAATCAGAAAGAACTCAACATGAGGCAACGACGTTGGGTTGAGCTTTTAAACGACTATGACTGCGAAATTCGCTACCATCCTGGTAAGGCGAATGTCGTAGCTGATGCATTGAGTCGCAAGGAACGTACTAAGCTTCATTGTGTTCGTGTTCAATCTGTTATTCAAACTCGATCCGATATCCAAGCACGCATTTCTCAGGCTCAACAATCTTGTGTTTCACAAGGTTTGATGGATAAGGAATTTCCCTATCACATAACACCTGCTCTTGAACTGAAGGACAATGGATCATATTACTTCATGGACCGTTTGTGGGTCCCAAGCCATGATGATCTTCGTACCTTGCTTATGGATGAAGCCCATAAGTCTCGTTATTCTATTCATCCGGGCTCAGATAAGATGTATAAGGATCTTCGTATTCACTATTGGTGGCCTGGTATGAAGAAAGACATTGCCTTATATGTATCAAAATGCCTTACTTGTCTCAAAGTTAAGGCTGAACATCAACGTCCTTCGGGTTTATTGGTGCAACCAGAGATCCCAGTTTGGAAATGGGAAAAACATTACTATGGATCTTGTTACCAAACTTCCACGCACAAAGAAAGGACATGATACCATCTGGGTAGTTGTTGATCGTCTTACTAAGTCAGCGCATTTCTTGCCAATCCGTGAGGATTTTTCTGCTGACAAACTTGCTAAAATCTATGTGGATGAAATAGTAGCTCGACATGGTGTTCCTTTGAACATCATTTCTGACAGAGATGCTCGCTTCACTTCTCATTTTTGGAGAACCATGCAATCTGCTATGGGGACCCAACTTAATCTAAGCACGGCTTATCATCCGCAAACGAATGGTCAATCTGAGAGAACAATCCAGACTTTGGAGGATATGCTTAGAGCTTGTGTGATCGATTTTGGTGGTAGTTGGGATTCACATCTTAAGTTGATTGAATTCTCCTACAACAACAGTTATCACACCAGCATCAAAATGGCTCCTTTCGAGGCTCTCTATGGTCGAAAATGTCGTTCACCAGTCTGCTGGAATGAGATTGGCGAGGCTCAACTTACTGGACCTGCCCTCATTTTAGAGACAACTGACAAGATTAAGAAAGTACGTGATAACCTTCAGACAGCTAGAAGCCGTCAAAAGAGTTACGCGGACCCAAAATGCAAGCCCTTGGAATTTCAAGTCGGTGATCGAGTATTACTTAAGGTCTCACCTTGGAAAGGTGTGATCAGATTTGGAAAGAAAGGAAAACTTGCACCTAGATACGTTGGACCATTCAAGATCGTCGAAAGAATCGGAAAGGTAGCCTACAGACTTGAGTTACCTCCTGAACTTGGAAATGTTCATCCAACTTTTCACGTGTCCAATCTCAAGAGGTGTTTAGCTGATGAGAACCTCCACATACCACTTGACGAAAATCGTGTTGGTAAAACACTGAAATTTGTTGAGAAACTTGTGGAAATCATGGAACGTGAAGTCAAGTGGCTCAAACGGAAGCGCATTCCTTTGGTCAAAGTTCGTTGGGAAGCTAAACGTGGACCCGAGTTTACTTGGGAACGCGAAGATCAAATGAAGGCGAAATATCCGCATCTTTTCCCACGAGTTTCCTCTAAAGAAATTTCGGGACGAAATTTCCACAAGTAGGGGAGACTGTAACATCTGTACTTGTAATCATTATGAACAGTACCGTTATCAATAAAACAATGTCATTTGATCCAAATGTTTGTTTGGTTATGTTTTACATTTTTCATGTTTTGACTTTTATTCAATTTCAAACTCTATATCACTTTCTAGAGAGTTATACGCAAACTGGTGCGTAAACGTAGCCAGTTTAATGCGACAAATACTCCAGAACATCAACATATACTTAACATACCTAAAATAACCCTTACATAACTTAGAAATAAGTTTTGAAGGCTTTGGTATGGCAAAAACAAGTTAATTCGCTTACAGGGACTAAAGTTGACAAACTGCGAAAGTATGCCAATTTGAACTGTAACGAACATTCCGGAAACCATAAGTTAAACATACCATAAATATCCTTTACATAGCTTAGAAATAGGCTTTTAGGGGTTCGGTATGCAAAAATAAACTTTTGGGGTCATTCAGGGACTAAAAGCGTCAAAAAAGTGCACAAGTTTGCATTTTCGCGCATAACTTACGTTCTGAATACATCCGGACATCCAAAAAATTATGTAAGCACTAAAATCTTTTATTTTAGTGTTTGGCATAAGAAAAATCCATTCGTCACGCCATTTGGATCATTTTTCGGGCTTATGCGCATTCCGTCGTAATTAACCGAACAACGTAACCGTGCGGCTAAACGAACCGACACCCGAGATATTTTTGAACACATTTTAAGTTCCCTATACTTTAAATTCATTTTAGAGCTTTGAAATGGGGTTAACAGGGCTTAAACATGTAAAAAAAAACGCATCGAAAACCAAGTTTTGAGGTTGCAGGGACTGAAACTGTAAATCTGCCAAACTACGTCCGTAAGTAGGGGCCAGATGCAGCAAAACGTTTTTTTACAGTTGAAACCTTTGTTTCATACCTGAGCTATTTTGATCTAGATTAGCATTCGGGGACCCTTCGTAAGTGTTCCTTCGTTCTTTTATTGTTTTTCGAGTCCGAAAGTCACACTTTGTTTGACTTTCTGCATTGACCAATTTATGGTCAATGCGAAGTTCGTTTGAACTTCGCAACGTGATTGTAATCACGATGGTTATAGTCCCTTGTGACTATGCCTACTGATTACCACGTTGTCTAGGGTCGTAAGGGTAAGCGATCTAACAAATCGCTTATACCTTCGAACCCGACCCATTTGGTAGATCATTAGGATCCGACCAAACACATTAGGTGAGCATAGTATATAGGGAATAACCTTCCGAGGTTATACCTTATGGTCACAACGTTTAAGTAGTTGTATGATAGGTAGTTTATATGCCTTAGGTAAATTACCAAAATACCCCTTTGATGCCAAAATTCATTTTAAACATATGTAACATAACTTTTGACATCTAAACTGATTTAACAACCATATTAGACATGTTAAGGCATATTTTACTTGTCATAGGACTAGTTAGGCGTTCCGAACGCGTTTTACGTGAACGACGCGTTAAAGTAGCATAAGCTACCTAAACGGATCGTAATGGGTCACAAACACTTAGGTTAAGTTTCGTTTTAGTATGTGGGCTTTGTTAAACCATGTTACACGAGTCTCCATACTCGTTTGGCTTACGAACCCTCATTCTATCCGATCCTCCGATAAAGGTTCGGTTTATTAACATAGTTACCTATATTAGGTGTCGTTTGATTCCGTGATCTCTAGCATTGCTTGGTGGTTATCTTAGGACTTCTGAGCAATCTCAAGTGAGTACATAGACCCCTCTTTTACTGTTTTCCAAACATTTTGGGGTGAAACACATGTGCCTACTTGTTACTTTCATGCTTTCCATGTTTTCACATCATATACCTGCTATGTTCGTTAGTACATTATAGTACATGAATTCATTACATTTCATGCTATATATGCCCATTGTGTGCGTACTTAGTACATTGTTTTACATTACATTTCATGTTATGTATGCCCATTGTGTGCGTACTTAGTACATTGTTTTACATTACATTTCATGCTATGTATGCCCATTGTGTGCGTACTTAGTACAGTTGTTTTCATCACATGCTTACATTTTGATATGACATTTGGGTTGTTTACAATGGAACAATACATTCATTAACATTAGCTACGTCGTTCGTTAGTAGGTAGTGGTACCATAGGAATTGACAACTCCCGTTCCGGACATCCTAGGTTGGTTTGGATGAAAGGAATGACCGAATTCGATATACATAACTTAGATAAACCTTTAATTTGTTTAAGGGTTTATCACCACAGTCTCAAGGCTTGGATGTATGCATTTTCAGAATACCGCATAAATGTTTGTATCAGTAAAGCATGCATTTGTTACACAAAACATAACTTTGATTTAAACCATGTTTTACTTCAATACCTTGTTTTTGTGCATTTTACATATGGTTTAGTTGATATACTTCACTTACCATACATGATATTTTTGGGTAAACATTACATGATCTACATTAACATAAACATTTTGACATTGATATACACATTTAGTGGTTTACATTGGACATAGACATTTCAATATGGTTTACACATTAACACATGACAATTCATTTATACATGAACAATTTACATTGATGGTTGGTTTGGGTAAATGATTCGAGTAACGAGGCGTGTGTAATATAATACAAGCATGGTGGATACGCCGCTGGTACTTCCTATAAATAAGTGTTTGTATGATATTTCATGTCGTAGCGTTACTTGAATCATTTCAATATTTGACATATTACATTTTACATAAACAACTTATTTTCACAAGACGTTGATTTACAAAACAACTTATCTTATACAAACTCATTTTTTTCTTGGTTATTCATTTAACCTTACATTATTCTCTTACTTATACATATCATTGCTTTTTAATGAATTACAAAACAAAACAACTTACAAGGTTCATGATTGACTGTTATTAAACAATTTTTCCTAAACTTATAAGTCATGAATCCTATTTTCACAAAACCTATGTATCTCACAGGCATTTTTATGCTGACGTACCTATTTTCACATGTGTTTTCAGGAGCTTTTCCGTAGGATGATGATCGTGACACTAGGGCGGACCTATGCCTTAGAGACATAAAATGAAGATAGACTTAGTTTAATTATGTTCTGAACTCTTTGATTCCTGTTTAAAACAATGTAACTCTTATGTTGATAAATAAAATACAACTTTGTATGCCATGGTTATGAAACAATTAATTATGTTACAACACTCCCCGACGTTTTGTATGTTATACGTGGTCGGGGTGTGACAGCAAATGTAGTAGCAGATGCTCTAAGCCGAAAGTATCATGAAAAGCCAAAAAGGGTACGTTCTCTTAAATTAAATCTGCAAGTAGATTTAAATGATTAGATAAGAGAAGCACAAGAATCAGTAATCAAGGAAGATACTGAAAAATTAAAAGGTATGCTAAAAGAGTTAGAACAAGGAACAGATGGAATTTGGAGATTCCATAAAGAGAGAATGTGGATACCTAAATTAGGAAACCTACGTTATCGTATATTAGAAGAAGCCCATAAGTCTAAATATACGATGCATCCAGGAAATGATAAGATGTATCAAGATTTAAGAAAGAATTTCTGGTGGATAGGAATGAAAAAGGACATAGCAGCCTATGTTTCTAAATGTTTAACTTGTTCACAAGTCAAAGCTGAACACCAGAAACCCTCAGGATTTCTACAACAATTAGAAATGCCAGTGAGGAAATGGGAATTAATAACAATGGATTGTGTTACTAAATTACCCAAAACAAAGAAAGGTAATGATACAATCTGGGTGATTGTAGATAAGCTAACCAAGTCAGCTCATTTCCTACCAATGAAGGAAACTTTCAGCATGGAACAGCTAGCCAAACTATATGTAAATGAAATTGTTTCTTTACATGGAATACCTTTATCAATTGTGTCTGATAGGGATAGCCGGTTTACCTCTCATTTTTGGTCAAGTTTCCAAAAAGCCATGGGAACCAAGTTAAACCTAAGCACAGCTTATCATCCTTAAACAGACGGACAAAGCGAAAGAACAATCCAGATAATGGAGGACATGCTTAGAGCTTGTGTAATTGATTTTGGAGGTAATTGGGACGATCACTTACCTTTAATAGAATTTTCTTATAATAATAGTTATCACACAAGTATCAATGCTGCACCATTCGAAGCACTTTATGGACGAAAGTGCCGAACCCCAGTCTGTCGGGCAGAAATTGGGGAAAAGCAACTATCTGGCCCTGAGATAGTACAAGAAACAACTGACAAGATTATTCAAGTCAAGGAACGACTAAAAACAGCACGTGATCGACAGAAGAGTTATGCTAATAACCGACGCAAACCATTGGAATTTCAAGTAGAAGATAAAGTATTGTTGAAAGTCTCTCCTTGGAAAGGAGTAGTAAGATTCATCAAAAGGGGAAAGCTAAGTCCCAGGTATATTGGACCTTTTGAGATTATTAAAAGAATAGGACCTGTAGCCTATCAGCTACAACTGCCGGAGGAAATGGCAGGAATACATGATGTATTTCATGTATCTAATCTCAAAAAGTGTTTAGCTGATGAATTGTAACACCCCGTGTTTCCGAGAAGTCAAAGTCAAGTCAAGGTCAAAGTCAACGACCGATTTCGCGCAACTTGACTTGTAGTAGATTTCTTTTGAATGTTTATTTTAGTTGTATTATGTGGAGTAAGTGTCAATAATTACAATAATCGACGTATGTACTAGACTTACGACTGTGAACTATAGGAAGTAACAATGCGATAAAGTTAACTAAACGATAATCAAACTATGCTAATCGAATCGACATCAAATCGCCACTCGAACTACGTATTTTAATTATTGTTATACGTGTGTGTGTGTGCCTTAGGTGTTACTTGTGCATGTTCATTTATGTTGTGTTGTGGTAATCAATCGAATCGCAATCGAACTCGAAACGCAATCGAACTCGAAACGCAATCGAACTCAATCGAAATCGAACTATGATAGATATAGTAGTTGGGATTAAAAGTAATTTGGAATAGGAAACTCTATTGCGAGCGATTCGCAATGAAATCGAAACCACAGAAATCGTCGCGCCGAGCACCCAAACCAAGTGCCATCCGGCCGGATTGCCATCCGACCGGGCTGCCACTTGATTGTGGTTTCAGGTCACCATCCGACCGAGATGACATCCGACCGGACAGTCATCCGGGCGGGATGCCATCCGACCGACCCACACTTTCCCTTTTGGAATCCAATAAATACCCATGTCACTTTCATTCTTTCTACTTTTGGAAACCTCTGTTCGAACCGCACGCTCTCCTCACCTTTTCTTCGATTTCTCTCAATCCAGGTAAGATCTCGTCCTAAATCTTGTACTTTCTTGTTCTACACGCACTCCTACACCTTTCTATCCTTTGAATCTTAACTTTTGACCGTGAAATCACTAGATTTGTGGTGTTCTAGGATGATGTCATCATGAGTTCTTGAAGAACTTCATGTTTTGGCCTCAATCCACCAAGAACAACTTAGATCTAATAGATTTCCACACAAAGACCTCGCGTAGATCTAAACTTAAATGTAGTGAAAAAGGATTGAAAGATGGTTTCTAACTTCCTTTCAACTCTTTTACACTCAATACACTCAAAACCGATAGGATCCGACCCTGATCTAGTCTTCTACTCATTCTTAGTGTTGAGCTAGTTCAAGATCCGGATTCTACTTACGAGACCACCGATTTCGGGTTAAACAAGAACAACCGCCTTGAACCGGTTAGCTGGCCGAACTAGGGTGATTCCTGGTCGAACAGGTCACTTGGGTCAAGATGGGGTTCTGCTGGTTAACACGTTGTCAAAACGTCTCGATAAAACGACAAACAATCAGAACGACCAAGTGTAAGACGAACGGAACAATCGGGACGGAATGTTGTCCGACCGGACTACTGTCCGACCGGATAAGTCACCGAACGGATTGCTGTCCGAACGGATAACACCTTGGGTCCCACACTTAATCAACTCAATCTAAAGTTTGAGTATTGAACGAATTGCCATCCGATCAGACTACCATCCGACCGGATTACTTTTCGGATCATGAGATACTAGGACTTTAAAGACTTAAACAATTTTCAACATGTTCATTAACAGGACTGCCACCCGGTCGTATGGACATCCGACCGAGTGACTCTTCTGTTGTGAATGTGTTCTCACAAAGTAACCTCATCACTAGAGTCGCCGTCCGACCGGACTACCGTCCGACCGGATGACCATCCGAACAGATTGTCGTCCGCACGACTGACCGTCCGATCGACCGACTTGAAAGATAAAGATACTTCAATGTTTTTAAAATGCTACAACGAAAACTTCAAGAGACAAGCCATCATACACAAACACATTCTTCTCATAGGAAGAAACAATCCACTCGAATAGTTATCCGACTGGACTGCCGTCCGACCGGATGACCATCCGAACGGATTATCATCCGCATAAACAAGCCATCGGATCGGATTACCATCCGACCGAACTGCTATCCGAACCATCCACACTTTATATCGGTTTACGAGTCACTTATCGTTATGCTATCAAACCATTCAGGCTAACCCTACTCGCTAAGCGCTCCCTTCAATCCATCAACCGCTGTGAGTATACTCGATCCCTTTTTGCTTTATGCACATTTGGGTGTTACATACGTTACAACTATTCAAATCACAACGAACACACTACTCAATACTATTTGAACGCTAACCGTTAATGCATGTTATACGTGGCTTATGAATGCTTGTTTGTTATGTTTACACATGGAATGCTGTCTACCTGACTTAGCAACGATAGTACTATAGTTTGGACTCAGCACCCGTTCACACGGGGGTTGTTAAGGACAATTACTTGCATGGATTACGGTGGTAATCATGTATTGCGAACTGCCTCGGGCAGTCAACCCGCAGTCATTGGTATCGATGGATCTATGTCGATAACTAACGTGCTTCATTTCTCTATGTGTACGTGCTGGTTTTGCGTAAACGAATTCGAACTCTATATGCTATTATCAAACTTGTATGCTCACCTTTACATTATATGTATTGACTTTATTTTAACGTATGTGACAGGTGCTTAGGATGCACACCTGGTAGGAAGTCGAAGCTAGAATAAAGCTTTAGAGCCCAACAAATAGTTGTCTGTAGAAATTGAATCAAGGGTCTCTAGAAGCAGATAAACAATTGCTCTATTTAAATCTGAGTTGTCGGAACAGAATTAATTGCCTAGATTTTACCTCTAATAATTTGTTTACTGTTTGAGATATGGTATGGGACATGTTATTTTAAATTGAATAGTAATGATAATTGTTATGGAAACTTCTGGACAATCTGTTTCGCTCAGTGCCATGCCCCGATGATTCCGCCATCGGTTGGGGTGTGACAGATTGGTATCAGAGCCATAACTATAGGGAATTAGGCAAGATTCGACCTAGTCCGGGTCGATATCTTAGAAACCTAGTCTATAGTTAGGAACCAACAGACCGACTTGTGCATATCCAGTAAGGACTATGTACGAGCCTATTTCTCGTTATTCTCGCACACGCTACACTATCACTGCACTCGAACTTTCAACCATAAATAAGCAATTAAGTCGAGATTAGGTGTGAAAACCGCAAACTCTCGACTAAAGTTGCTTGATCAACCCGCATTTTACTTACAAATGGGGAGAATTATACCAAATCAGGAGTGAAATCCATATTTTGATGAATAATCTCCTCTATTTTATCAAAACAGGAGCGAAGTTGTTAAGCCAGGGGTGAAACCCTAACCTTGACGACTTGTTCCGCTCATTTTACAAAACTCTCACCAAAGTTTCGTCGGACTCCAACGACCTGAAGTAACAATATGACTAACGGGATGTGTGCCAAACGCCCAAGAATCGAGGCAAAAGCATAGTCCTGAAGGTCAAATGTGCACAACGGATCCTTGTGAATAGTCGAACCACTTTGGATAGTCAAAGTCTACTAGCCGCAGACAATTTATTTCTCGATTTTTATGTGTTTCGATTCTAAGCCCGCAACAGCTGACTCTGATGATTCGTCGATTTTATGTGCTTATATGTGTGTTTACCTGTTTGTGTGTTTAAATTTTGGAGATTTATTCGATTTTTGCTTCACATCAATCGACACGCACGACTCGCACTGCATTCCTATCTCAGAAAGCTGACAAATCATTGAACTGTGGACGACTTTATGCTACGTTATACGCTTATGCTACCCGACTCGATATACTAAACGCGATCGCTATGTTCGAACCCTCACGAATTGTGAATGATAGGTTTCTGTATTCTGACTGCATCTTGTGACTACATGATTAGGTGCTTCTGTGATTCTGTGCCCTACGTGCTTATGTGCTTCTGTGCTTATGTGAATCTGTGATTATGTGTCTATGTGCTTATGTGATACATACTACATTGCGTGTTCCTGAGCTTTAGTAAGTAGTAGACGTGTGAGGTGAGATTCGAATACATTGTGTTGAGTCCTGTGACGATGTCTGTTGCAGACAATGTCATCTGGATCCCGCCACCCATCACTTTCTCGTCAAGAAAAGAGAGACAAACGCCTTGCTGCTATCATCGCTAAACAAGTAGCAAAGGCTGTGAGTGACGTCTATGAGAACGTCAGCAAGTCGTCTAAGGAGTCGAGAACCGAAGCTCCTAAAGCTACCACCAGAGCTCCCTTCAACTTCAAGCAGTTCAAGTCTTGTGGGCCAAAAGAATTCACTGGCGAGGGAGGCCCCACAGCATTGTTCCAATGGTTTGAGTCCATTGAGGTCACCCTACGACAAAGCGGTTGCCCTGACGACCTCCGTACTCTGAACGCTATCGGCGTCTTTCAGTCCCGTGCTCTAGACTGGTGGACGGCCGAGAGGAACAAGCGAGGAAACGATGCGGCCTACGGTCTGTCGTGGGACGAGCTCAAGGAAGTCATGCATGAAGAATTATGTCCTCCTCATGAACGTCAGAAGCTAGAGGATGAATTTTGGCACATACAGCAAAAGGATGGTGAAAATGTTGCGCTCACTGCTCGCTTCAAACAACTCAGCATCATTTGTCCCGATCAGGTCAACACTTCAGACATGGCAATCAAGAAGAATATCCGAGCCCTGCATGACTGTGTTGCCGATTTCGTGCAAGCGGCTAAGACTAAGACGATCGAAGAGACTTATCTACTGGCTGCTGAAATCAACGACAAACGGGTCAAGGCCGGTGTCTGGGATAAAACTTCAAAGCACCTGCATCAAGCTACCACCGCCGCACCAACTGTTGAAACCACCACCTCATCGAGCAACAAGAGGAAGAACAAGAGAAAGAACAACTCCAGCAACAAGAACTGTGCGATCACTGCTGTACCAATTCAAGCTGTACCAGCCCAACAGCGTCAAGTAGCGGTGCCTGTGGCAAATGCACCGCCTGCTAAGCGTACATACACTGGGCCACACCCGCTTTGCCCTACTTGTACCTACCATCACCAGACTACCATCGCTTGCCGTTTTTGTGCTCATTGCAATATGTACGGCCATTTCACTACCAACTGCCGTGCTCGACAAGCCCCTGCTCATCAAACTCTACTTACCGCCAGCAAGCTCCCCCGGCACCCGCGGTCAACGCCAGAGCCTGCTTCGCATGTGGCGATCCTAACCATTTCGCCAACATGTGCCCAAACAGGGTTGTGAAACAAGAGCCCCAGCAGCAGCAGCCTCAGCAGCAGCAGCAACACCAGCAGCAACAGCAACAAGCAGCACGCGCACGAACTTTCAACATCAACGTGCGTCAAGCCCAAGCCGACAACAACGTGGTCAATGGTACGTTCCTCGTGAATGGTATTTATGCCTTGTGTTTATTTGATACTGGAGCCGATAATTGCTTTGTGTCGTTCGAATTCGAGAAACTCCTTAGTCGTAAACACTCCCGACTCTCCTCGACGTTTGATGTTGAAGTCGCTACCGGAAGAACCGTCGCCGGTAATTCTGTTCTTCGTGATTGTACTCTTGAGCTCAACAATCACATTTTCCCAATCGACCTTATTCCGATGCAACTCGGAAGTTTTGACGTCATAGTAGGCATGGACTTTCTTCGCAAAAACCATGCTGAAGTTGTGTGCTTCGACAAAATGATTCGATTCTCGCTCGCGAATGGTGATTTATTGTGTGTTTACGGTGAAACCGCTTCGAAGGGTCTCAAGCTCATGTCATGTGTCCAAGCTAGCAAGTATCTCTGCAAGGAATACAGTGCTTTCTTGGCTAACATTGTAGTAGCGGAGAAGGAAAAGAAAGAGAAGAAGGAAGTGAAAGACGTTCCTGTGGTTCATGAATTTCCTAATGTTTTTCCAGAGGATCTTCCCGGTCTACCACCAAGTCGTGATATTGACTTTCGTATCGACCTCATTCCTGGAGCCAACCCTATTGCCAAAGCTCCCTACCGACTCGCGCCATCTGAAATGCGCGAACTCTCAAACCAACTCCAGGAATTACTTGAGAAAGGCTTCATTCGCCCGAGCACCTCTCCTTGGGGCGCGCCAGTCCTTTTCGTCAAAAAAAAGGATGGGTCGTTCAGGATGTGTATCGACTATCGGGAATTGAATAAGTTAACTATTAAGAACCGCTATCCCCTACCTCGCATCGATGATTTGTTTGATCAGCTATAAGGTGCTACGTGTTTCTCAAAGATCGATCTACGCTCAGGCTACCACCAACTACGCATTCAAGAGGAGGATATACCCAAAACCGCATTTTGCACTCGATACGGCCACTACGAATTCGTTGTTATGCCCTTTGGTTTAACCAACGCACCCGCAGTTTTCATGGATCTGATGAATCGCGTGTGTAAACCATATCTCGACCGTTTCGTCATCGTATTCATTGACGATGTCTTGATCTATTCCAAGACGAAAGCCGAACACGCTCAACATCTACGTTTAGTTCTCGAGCTACTCCAGGGGAACCAACTCTATGCCAAGTTCTCCAAGTGTGAATTCTGGTTGGGGGAAGTTCAGTTTCTGGGTCACATTGTTAATAGTCAAGGTATTCACGTCGATCCTGCGAAGATCGAAGCTGTTAAGAGTTGGATTACGCCTAAGAACCCGTCTGAAGTTCGTTCTTTTCTCGGACTAGCGGGCTATTATCGACGATTTATCGAAGGATTCTCAAAGATCGATGTGCCACTTACCACTCTCACGCATAAAGACAAGCCTTTTGTTTGGGGAACTGAACAAGAGTCTGCCTTTCGAACCCTCAAGCATAAGCTTTGCAATGCCCCTGTTCTCACTTTGCCCGACGGAAACGACGATTTCATTTTCTACTGTGATGCTTCCAACCTTGGTCTTGGTTGTGTTCTCATGCAACGGGATAAGGTTATAGCTTACGCATCTCGACAGCTCAAAATCCACGAGAAGAACTATACAACCCATGATCTCGAGCTAGGCGCAGTTGTTTTTGCGTTAAAGATTTGGTGATACTACCTGTGTGGTACCAAGTGTACGATCTTCACCGATCATAGGAGCCTACAACATATCTTTAATCAGAAGGAACTTAATATGCGTCAACGCCGATGGGTAGAACTTCTCCACGATTACGACTGTGAGATTCGTTATCACCCAGGCAAAGCAAATGTTGTTGCCGACGCACTCAGCAGACGGAGTTATCTGCTTAGCACTCATAATGTCCAAGCCCAACACGATCTCGAAACCCTCATCCGCGAAGCTCAGCATGCATGTTTTAATGAACGCACTCTGAAAAAGGAAAGAATCTACCACGATGGAGCCCAGCTTGTGAGCAAATCAAATGGGATATTCCACTTTCTGGACCGAATTTGGATCCCCAAACGAACCGATTTGCGACAGATCCTGATGGACGAAGCCCACAAATCCCGGTATTCTATTCATCCCGGTGCCGGCAAAATGTACCAGGATCTTCGCTACAAGTACTGGTGGCCCGGCATGAAAAGGGATATTGCTCTCTACGTGGGAAAATGCCTGACATGTGCGAGAGTCAAGGCTGAACATCAAAGACCCTCTGGCTTACTCGAACAACCACCAATCCCTATGTGGAAGTGGGAGAGTATAGCTATGGACTTCATAACAAAGCTACCGCACACGTCATCGGGTCACGACAGCATTTGGGTTGTGGTTGACCGTTTGACCAAATCTGCTCACTTTTTGCCAATACGGGAAGACTACAAGGTAGAACGATTAGCCCGAATCTACACCGACGAGATCATTTGTAATCATGGTACGCCTTGCGACATCATCTCTGATCGTGATGCTCGGTTTACCTCACGACTGTGGGAAACGTTTCAAACGGCACTCGGTACATCGCTTAATCTAAGTACCGCTTTCCACCCTCAAACCGACGGACAGACTAAAAGAACGATTCGTACTCTTGAAGACATGCTCCGTTCGTGTGTCATAGACTTCGGTGGTAATTGGGATAAATACATGCCGTTAGTCGAATTCTCGTATAACAACAACTATCATTCCAGCATTCAAATGGCACCATTCGAGGCGTTATACGGAAGAAGATGTCGATCGCCTATTGTGTGGCACGAGATCGGTCACTCGCAATTAACCGGTCCCGAGCTACTACAAGAAACGACAGACAAAATTTTCCAAATTCGAGACAATCTAACGAAAGCTCGGAACCGACAGAAAAGTTATGCCGATAGACGACGCAAGCCCCTTGAATTTGACGTTGGTGACTATGTACTCCTAAAGGTATCACCTTGGAAGGGTGTAGTCCGATTCGGCAAGAAATGAAAGCTCGCGCCTCGATATGTTGGACCTTTTAAGATTCTGGAAAGGATCGGAAAAGTCGCCTACAGACTCGAGCTGCCGGAGGAACTTAGTAATCTCCACCCGACTTTCCACGTTTCGAACCTCCGAAAGTGTCTGGCTGAGCATGATCTAATTGTACCTCTCGATGACCTTCAAGTAAACGAAACATTACACTTCGTGGAAAAGCCTGTCGAAATCATGGACCGCCAAACCAAGCAGCTCAGACGCTCGTGCATTCCTATTGTGAAAGTCCGATGGGAAGGCAAACGAGGTGCAGAGTTCACTTGGGAACTCGAAAGCGACATGAAGGCGAAGTACCCGCAGTTATTTAAAGAGAAAGTCTAGAGAGAGAAAAGTGATTCACAGTGTTGTACAACTTTCAGCCTAATTTCGGGACGAAATTCCCAAAACAAGGGGAGGCTGTAACACCCCTTGTTTCCGAGAAGTCAAAGTCAAGTCAAGGTCAAAGTCAACGACCGATTTCGCGCAACTTGACTTGTAGTAGATTTCTTTTGAATGTTTATTTTAGTTGTATTATGTGGAGTAAGTGTCAATAATTACAATAATCGACATATGTACTCACAATCTACTCGACTTACGACTGTGAACTATAGGAAGTAACAATGCGATAAAGTTAACTAAACGATAATCAAACTATGCTAATCGAATCGACATCAAATCGCCACTCGAACTACGTATTTTAATTATTGTTATACATGTGTGTGTGCCTTAGGTGTTACTTGTGTATGTTCATTTATGTTGTGTTGTGGTAATCAATCGAATCGCAATCGAACTCGAAACGCAATCGAACTGAATCGAAATCGAACTATGATAGATATAGTAGTTGGGATTAAAAGTAATTTGGAATAGGAAACTCTATTGCGAGCGATTCGCAATGGAAATCGAAACCGCAGAAATCGTCGCGCCGAGCACCCAAACCAAGTGCCATCCGGCCGGATTGCCATCCGACCGGGCTGCCACTTGATTGTGGTGTCAGGTCGCCATCCGACCGAGATGACATCCGACCGGACAGTCATCCGGGCGGGATGCCATCCGACCGACCCACACTTTCCCCTTTTGGAATCCTATAAATCCCCATGTCACTTTCATTCTTTCTACTTTTGGAAACCTCTGTCCGAACCGCACGCTCTCCTCACCTTTTCTTCGATTTCTCTCAATCCAGGTAAGATCTCGTCCTAAATCTTGTACTTTCTTGTTCTACACGCACTCCTACACCTTTCTATCCTTTGAATCTTAACTTTTGACCGTGAAATCACTAGATTTGTGGTGTTCTAGGATGATGTCATCATGAGTTCTTGAAGAACTTCATGTTTTGGCCTCAATCCACCAAGAACAACTTAGATCTAATAGATTTCCACACAAATACACAAAGACCTCGCGTAGATCTAAACTTAAATATAGTGAAAAAGGATTAAAAGATGGTTTCTAACTTTCTTTCAAATCTTTTACACTCAATACACTCAAAACCGATAGGATCCGACCCTGATCTAGTCTTCTACTCATTCTTAGTGTTGAGCTAGTTCAAGATCCGGATTCTACTTACGAGACCACCGATTTCGGGTAAAACAAGAACAACCGCCTTGAACCGGTTAGCTGGCCGAACTAGGGTGATTCCTGGTCGAACATGTCACTTGGGTCAAGATGGGGTTCTGCTGGTTAACACGTTGTCAAAACGTCTCGATAAAACGACAAACAATCAGAACAACCAAGTGTAAGACGAACGGAACAATCGGGACGGAATGCTGTCCGACCGGACTACTGTCCGAGCGGATAAGTCACCCGAACGGATAACACCTTGGGTCCCACACTTAATCAACTCCATCTAAAGTTTGAGTATTGAATGAATTGCCATCCGATCGGACTACCATCCGACCGGATTACTCTTCGGATCATGAGATACTAGGACTTTAAAGACTTAAACAATTTTCAACATGTTCATTAACAGGACTGCCACCCGATCGTATGGACATCCGACCGAGTGACTCTTCTGCTGTGAATGTGTTCTCACAAAGTAACCTCATCACTAGGGTCGCCGTCCGACCGGACTACCATCCGACCGGATGACCATCCGAACGGATTGTCGTCCGCACGACTGACCGTCCGATCGACCGACTTGAAAGATAGAGATACTTCAATGTTTTTAAAATGCTACAACGAAACCTTCAAGAGACAAGCCATCATACACAAACACATTCTTCCTATAGGAAGAAACAATCCACTCGAATAGTCATCCGACTGGACTGCCGTCCGACCGGATAACCATCCGAACGGATTATCATCCGCATAAACAAGCCGTCCGATCGGATTACCATCCGACCGAACTGCTATCCGAACCATCCACACTTTATATCGTTTTACGAGTCACTTATCGTTATGCTATCAAACCATTCAGGCTAACCCTACTCTCTAAGCGCTCCCTTCAATCCATCAACCGCTGTGAGTATACTCGACCCCTTTTTGCTTTATGCACATTTGGGTGTTACATACGTTACAACTATTCAAATCACAACGAACACACTACTCAATACTATTTGAACGCTAACCGTTAATGCATGTTATACGTGGCTTATGAATGCTTGTTTGTTATGTTTACACATGGAATGCTGTCTACCTGACTTAGCAACGATAGTACTATAGTTTGGACTCAGCACCCGTTCACACGGGGGTTGTTAAGGACAATTACTTGCATGGATTACGGTGGTAATCATGTATTGCGAACTGCCTCAGGCAGTCAACCCGCAGTTATTGGTATCGATGGATCTATGTCGATAACTAACGTGCTTCATTTCTCTATGTGTACGTGCTGGTTATGCGTAAACGAATTCGAACTCTATATGCTATTATCAAACTTGTATGCTCACCTTTAGATTATATGTATTGACTTTATTTTAACGTATGTTACAGGTTCTTAGGATGCACACCTGGTAGGAAGTCGAAGCTAGAATAAAGCTTTAGAGCCCAACAAATAGTTGTCTGTAGAAATTGAATCAAGGGTCTCTAGAAGCAGATAAACAATTGCTCTATTTAAATCTGAGTTGTCGGGACAGAATTAATTGCCTAGATTTTACCTGTAATAATTTGTTTACTGTTTGAGACATGGTATGGGACATGTTATTTTAAATTGAATAGTAATGATAATTGTTATGGAAACTTCTGGACAATCTGTTTCGCTCAGTGCCATGCCCCGATGATTCCGCCATCGGTTGGGGTGTGACATGAATCACTAATAGTACCTCTTAAGGATATAGAAGTAAATGAACAACTCAAGTTTGTAGAAAGACCTATACAATTTGAAGACAGGAAAGTCAAGAATCTCAAGCACAAGAGATTAATTCTGGTCAAAGTGAAGTGGGACTCCAAAAGAAGACCTGAGTACACATGGGAGCTTGAATCAGAAATGCAAAGAAAATATCCGCACTTGTTCTAGTAGATCTCGAGGACGAGCTCTAAAACAAGGTGGGGAGGATGTAACAATCCTCAAATAAAACCGACACCCTCATAATATTTCTGATACCCTAGTATATGTTAAAATGTCTCAATATGTCTTTACATACACCCCGTATGTGAAAACCAAGCCCGAAATACAGTTTAGCATTAAAAATAAAATTTAAAATCTGTTTATTAAGTTGAGGCGGGTCGCGTAGGACCCACCCCAACATTTACGCGGGCGGTATCAGGGTTAAAACCTGATTTCGTTGGTTTTCTTTAGTTTAGGCGGGCCGCGTAAGATTCCCCCTAAGCTTACGCGGGCCGTGTGAGATCAAGATAGTGGCGCAGCCCGGTGATGACACGTGTCATCATCGTGTCAAGTCTAGATGGTGATCCGGACGAGCTACGCTTTGACCGAGGTTTGACGCAGGCCACGTGAGAGTCAAGTTCAGCAACTATATAAAGGAGGCCTCGGACTTCAACTCAATTAGCTCACAAAGGTTTCTGTATCTCAAATTCTGAAATATTAGGCATTATATTCAAGTATTATACCCCCTAATTAGTGAGGTTCTGCCCGTTGTAAGTATTATAACCCCAGTTTCATACTAGATACGCAGCCCGATTGATTTAGGGTTTCGTAACAACTGTCGTGGTTCTGCCCGACGTAGTTGTTGGAATACCGTCTCGGGGAGGGTATCATTAATATTTTCAAAGGGTTATTATACTAACCTAGGTACATTTGTGAAAATTATAGATTAATCCCAGGAAACCCTTACGCGAAGTCTAAGATAGCAATGTGAGTTTATCCTCTTTTTGTTAACCTTTTTGTAATGTTTTACAAAACCTTAAATGTTTTACAATGTGATTAAGTGGTGATTAAGTCTTTGTAGTTCTTCAATTACTGCCGGTATGTTGGGGTTTTGTATACAAAATTTACTACACTGTGAGTAGTAAGTCGGGACGACAATACGTTACCATTGGACAACGAGTTAGCCAATGTGTAATATGACCCACCAGTCAGGATTGACAGTACTGAATGAGTAATTGTGTAGAAATAAACAATGTGATCGCTCTCAATACTGTTTTAATTGATAAAATGTTTCTTGATTAAACTGGGATTCACTCACCAGTATTTCCCACTGACAAATGTTTTTAAAACGCATTTCAGGTAACACAATGTGACAGCAAATTAGTAAAAAGCCAGCTGGAGAGCACTGAAGACTTGGGAAAAATGTGGCTATAAAAGTTACCTAAAAGACGATGTTTTAAATTCAATAAAATAGGGTTTATCCCTATAAACGTATTGTAATAAGAAACTTGGGTTTTACCCATGTGAATATTAATATCAAATATGGTAGTTTTACTCTGATAAACATTTCCTAACTACGGTCCTAATGTAATTTCCGCTGCCAAATAAACAAGCTGATACCACCGAAACTCTGAGTTCGCGTCCGCCCGTTCCCGGGACAGATAAGGGATCGGGGGTTGCGACAACTTTCTTCTGATTTTATGAATTTTTATAAGATTTCTTCACAAATCTTCACTTGGTTTATCAATTTTGCAAAGGCAAACTGATACAAACTCTCAAATCATTGAGGACCAAGCTGAGAAGTGGAGTAAATCTTTCAAACCTTTTCAAACAAAACTTTCTAACTTTGAACTCGGCTGAATCTAAAGTTCTCTGAGCTCACAAGCTAAGTCAGTAGCTGTGGTTTCAAGTTAGAACCAATTCCAGCCAAGAAGGTAATCAGTTCAACCAAAACCGAACAGATTTTAGCAAGAAACAGTCCCAATCATACAAGATGTTGGCCCACTCGCCCGAGAGGATAACCCTCTCACGTGAGAGGGGACTCCCTGTCGTCCGAAACAGACTGTTTCACCAAGTTCCGACGTTTCTAAGTGTTGAAAGATTATCCAGGTCCCTATTTTCAATATAGACGATTCTGGAATATCGGTGTGTGTTCTACAAAAGCCTTGGCTTCCAACCTAGTTCCACCACCTCACTTAAATTCGTAAGATGCCTAGGAACACACTCTAAATTCAAATAATTGTTATACTTTACTTGTTTCAATCTTGTTGTATTTCTATTTCAAACAATGTAATTGATCTTAGCAATGTAAAAGCACACCTGATGTGGCGGTGTCATCACCCGTCATTGTCCTGACTGGAAATTATATTACAACTTCTTCCGGAACCTAAAGGGAGTCACCTCGTCAGTTGAAGATTAAATGAAGATGAAGATGAGAGAAGTAGAGTAGAGTGATTAAATTGAACATCACGCCTAGGCAACACCTAGCACACAAAGATTTTTTTGTGTTTTTGTCGTGACATTGCACCGACTTTATCTTTTAATAGTGTTTTTTAAGTTGTGACAATAAAATAACCAAATAGTTTAAGTGATTGAAAATTCTAGATTTGTGGGATTTATAAAAAAAATAACAATTTGGAGGAAAAAAATGTTTCTAGGTAGACCCATGCCAAATAAGTACTTGTTTCAATCTATAAGCCAACCCATTTATTTTTTTATGGTTAAACATAAAAAAAGTGCTACCTGTGTGCTCTTATGTTCAACATTTTCAAAAACAAATTAAACATGGCCTTCTCGGCAAGCTATGTTGCGAGTTGCGACATGTTTGGTTTCAATTCCTCTTGTGATGGATACATCATTCAGGGCAACCCTAGCACGTGAATAGAAGATTTGAATAATTATTTATTGTTCACAGAAAAATCAACAAAAATTATCTAGCACGTAATGGGCAATTTCGTCACATTATATCGACAGTTTACGGTTTGTTTTATAGAAAAATCCTCGTCGATCCGATTGATGAAATTCCACTTGGAGAATTGTGTAACCTCCTAAGACTATCTGATGTAAAAATTTCAAGTATTAACTCCAACTATAGACCAAGTTATGACTTTCGTAATAGACTGTAGCATCTGCAGAAAAACGCACCCAGTACCTGTGTTTTCGTTTTAATCTTTTCATCGACCTAAACTTGTCGAAAAATTATGAATCCAGTTGAGTTTAAAATCTATTTCATTGAACTTTGTTTTAGACTATTAAGTATTATCGACATATGACAGTTATCTTGTAGTTTTAGGATGTTATTTTAGGATGTTATTATCGACATATTAAGTATTATGCAATTTTAGGATGTTATTGTACCGATTAAACGGTTTATGCAATTCTAGGATGTTAAGTATTATGTTTATTTAGTTTGTTTGTGTTGCGGAAAACTAGAAAATTGGCAGATTTGTATATAACTGGAAATATTGAAAATGCAGCAAAAAAAAAGACTTTTAGCGACGACATGTGTCGCCGCTATTGATGGTCACCTTTAGCGAAGACTTATTACCAGCGACATATGTTGCCGCTATTGATGTACACCTTTAGCGGCAACATGAAGCAATAGCGGCGACAGGAGGCCCTTTACCGGCCAAGCTTTACCGACGACCCTTTAGCGGCGACATGTCGCCACAATTACCTATAGCGGCGCTGTCGCCGCTATTACCCCGTTTTCTTGTAGTGAGTAATGCATTCAGAAAGAAAAAAATAAAGAAAGTTGTACATAGATGTATACTAGTTTGAGTACATTTAAGACTAGGAAAACGGTATTTAATGGATGAAACTTATGTGGAACACTCATACATAGATTGAACTTGAACCATAGGGGTTAAAGTGAATTATCAAGGTTAAACCACGTGATCAAACGCTGATGAACCGTGATTGCTCTTGGTTTTATTTTACTTTCTGGATAAAGAGATTCTAGTTCCTTTTTGGAACAAACTTTCCTTACTTTACCTTGAGAGCCAGTAAGAACCCCAATACGACCCATTTTAACCATAGACACACCAAAATCCTTGAAGAAAGTGGAACCATGGCTAGTAGATTGAACCAAGTACGCTCTAGTCTCAGGGTCGTTTAGGAAGGCTGCATCTGATTGTAGAAGCCCTCTCCTCTTAGTAACTAGTCTGTAGTAAGAGTCATCAAATGTCTTGAAGCTCCCAGGGTCTAACTCAGCTAAAGTGGTTTGGTCTCCTTGCTTGCACTTCAACTTTAATCTTGCAATGTAGTTTGGATCCATTGAGGGGTCAGTATCGCCTTTCCCAGTGAAGTTGTAGAGCCGGCTATCGAATGACGAGCAATGTGACATCCCTATGGTATGCCCTCCTAAAAAATGATCAAGAATCCGCATTTTAGTTACGTACAATCTGGAAACTAATCACTTTGATACTAACTTTGCTGAAGATATGTGTAGGTCCGGCTAGGGGAGGATCTAGTCGCCTAATCCTTGTGTACAAACCAACCCGGTTGTGCGGAATCCAACCGAGATAGCAAACCGAGATAGAACACGCAAATAATCAACACACAAGACTCAACGATTAACACCACTTGTATTAAACGTATGAAAGGTCCGGTTACAGCTCAATGTTTACAAATCAGTCCTGTAAACTCTCTAAGTGTGTGTGTGTTCTCTGATCTAATTGTTCTCTATATCTAAAATGAACACAACACACGGGTATTTATACCCAAACACAGCAGGTCCGGTCGAAGGATCATGCAGACCGGTCGAAAGATCATCTTTCGACCAGGAACAGCTCGAATGATCAACATGTACCACGAAAGATGGGATCTTTCGTGGTCCATCTATCGAAAGCTATCTATCGAGCTCATCATCGAAGGATATAAGTGATCCTTCGATGACACATCCTTCGAACCAAACAAATTACAAACATAATGTTGACTGTTTGGCCAAGTCAAACCGGAGGATGGTTGACTTGGTCAAACTTACAGACTAACAAAGACATCGTTTTACATCGTGACCGAATACAGACAAAGTGCAGACATAAGTGCACCAACAAACTCCCCCTTGGCTGTAGCTTTGTCTGGCTGTAGCTTTGTCTCGATCTTCATTCTTGTAAGTTCTCGTGTCTTCAAGTCTTTGACTTCTATTCAAGTCTTCAATGTCGGAGGATCTTCAAAGTCTTCACGTCTTGAAAGCAGAAAGTGTACCAACAAACTCCCCGTTTCATGTAGGAAGTGTGTTGACAAACTCCCCCTTAACATAAGCTCCCCCTTGAGTTATGCTCGTGAAAGTCTTGATCTTTATGAAGTGAGATCCTTGTGGTGTTGATGATGGTCAGCGGCAACTCGATCATCTTCATCATTTGAGTGCCTTCACGTTGTGTCTTCATTCCGAAGCTTGTCATCGACCATGTTCTCCTTGCCTTTAGAATCTGCACATGCAAGAAATCTAAACGCGTAATGAGAACAACCGCCTGGAATATAAAATAAACAAACGACACACGTGTGACCATTGTTTAAACAAACACCGTCCGACAGTTTGAAAGTTTAAAGTATTTTATCAATTTCAATTTTAACTTTCAATACTTGCAAATTTCGACCATTTTGTGTTTTTCTATTGTTTTTGTGTTTTAGAAATTTTTCAATGTTTTTGGATTTTCAAATTTTGGATTTACTCCCCCTAAAATCAATAAACTAAGACAAATTTAAAACACAAAGATATTTACAAAAATGATTTTCCGATGTTGGATTTACTCTTGCTTGACCTTAACGCCGTTTACCAATAATAAATAGTCAAATCTTGATTTGTCAAATGCTTTGGTAAAAAGGTCGGCACGTTGGTCATCGGTGTGGACGTAAGCAACATCGATTAGCCTTTTCTCAAAGCAATCACGTATGAAGTGATACTTAATGTCGATGTGCTTAGTCTTTGAATGCTGCACAGGATTTTTAGTGATCTGTAATGCAGCAGAATTATCAACGTAAATAGGAGTAGTTAGGAATTCAAAACCGTAGTCACGCATTTGCTGTTGTATCCACAGGACTTGGGAGCAACAACTTGAGGCAGCAATGTATTCAGCTTCGCATGTTGATGTAGCGACGCACGTCTGCTTCTTGCACTGCCATGTGACTAGGCGATTTCCCAAAAACTGACATCCAGCCGTTGTGGATTTGCCGTCGATTTTGCATCCACCAAAATCAGAATCACTGAATGCGATCAAGTCAAAGTTATTATCCCTAGGGTACCACAGACCGGTGTCAGGGCAACCCTTCAAATAACGAAAAATCCTTTTTACAGCTGCAAGATGTGAGGCCTTCGGGTTCACTTGATATCTGGCAAGTAGGCACGTTGGGTACATTATATCTGGTCTTGATGCTGTGAGGTACATAAGAGATCCGATCATCGCGCGGTAGTAAGAGGGGCTAACATCTTGACCCTTCAAGTCTGGAGTAATTCCGTGATTTTGTGGCAATGGGGTACCGATGGGCGTTGCATCAGACATCTGGAACCGGCTCAAGATGTCACCAACATATTTAGTCTGATGGATGAAAATCCCAGACTCGGTTTGTTGTACTTGTAGGCCCAAAAAGAAAGTCATTTCCCCCATAGCACTCATCTCGAATTTATCCTGCATAACACGCTCGAAATCCCTACACAAAACATCATTAGTAGAACCAAAAATAATATCATCAACGTATACCTGTACCAGTAGAAGATCTCCATCTTGTTCTTTGATGAAAAGAGTGCAGTCGATAAGACCTCTGCGAAAACCGTTCTCCAGCAGATAATTAGATAAGGTTGCGTACCAAGCTCGCGGTGCTTGATGTAGACCATATAGAGCTTTGTTGAGCAACCAAACCCGATCGGGATGGATAGGATCTTCAAAACCTGGAGGCTGTTCGACGTACACCTCTTCTTCCACCACACCATGTAAGAATGCACTTTTCACGTCCATCTGGTATACCTTGAAACCTTTGAATGAGGCATAAGCCAGAAAAATCCGAATTGCTTCTAGACGTGCAACTGGTGCATACACTTCGTTGTAGTCGATCCCCTCAATCTGACGAAAACCTTGAACGACTAGCCTTGCTTTGTTTCGAATAACGATTCCACGGTCATCCTTTTTGCATTTAAACACCCAACGGGTACCAATCTTCTTATAACCAGCAGGTTTCTCTACGAGTTTCCAGACACCAAGCTTCTGGAATTGTTGCAGTTCTTCCTGCATTGCTTCAACCCATGAGCTATCTTTCAATGCATCTTTCCAAGTTCTTGGCTCTTCCTGTGAGACATAACACGCGAAAGACCAATCATTCTGTTGACCAGATTCTCGGATAGTTGCATACAAGCCTGCATTGTTGTTGTTTCGCAACATGTTTCTTGTTTGAACGCCACTTTGTACATTTCCTATGATGTTTTGTTGAGGATGGGTATTATGAATCCTTGTTTCTGGATTATCTTGAACTGGAATATTTGTACCCAGATTGTTGAGATTCAGATCAACAATCAATTCATGACCCGGAATTGACGAAGAGGATGATGCAGAAGTTTCAGCTGTTCTAGGGACATCCACTGGAGGTGTACCCTCTGAAATACCATGAACTGCTGTTGGAGCTTCTTGATCTGCATCTAGAAATTCATCATCCTCTGAAGATTCGTTCAATTCGGTAGCATCTAGAAAATCCTCACTGTCGAGAGCATTATTGTTCACTGAAGATGGTTCTTGATTGACAATAATGGGACGAACCAACGGTGAATCTGTTGCGTTGTCACTCTCGAAAAACATCCTTGCCGCAGCACTTTCTTCAACGGCTTCGACATTTATCGAATTGAAAAAGTCATCGTACTCAAACATCCAAGGCTGACCAGGATTTCTAACCGGTAAAGTGTGCCTTTGTACTCTGACTTCAGACCATTCCTCGACCCTTTTAGTCTCTAAATTCCAGACTCTTAAGTTAGGGGTGGAATACCCAAGAAAGTATCCCTCAATTGCTCTTGCCCCAAACTTTCCATTAGGATCGATTATTGTGCATGGAGCTCCAAACGGTTCAAGATAAGACAAATCTGGTTTCCGTTTGTTGATAAGCTCAAAGCAGGTCTTGTTGTGCCTTTTGACTGTAAGGACTCGGTTCAACGTATAGCATGCAGAAGACACAGCTTCAGTCCAGAATGGAATGGGTAGCTGCGATTCTACCAACATAGTCCTAGCAGTCTCGATCAATGTGCGGTTTTTACGTTCAGCGACGCCATTCTGTTGAGGAGTATAAGCTGCACTAAATTCGTGAAGAATACCTTTTGAAGTGCAAAACTCCGCCATGGCATGATTTTTGAATTCAGTACCATTGTCGCTACGTATCCGTCTAACCTTCAAGTTGTAAAGATTCTCAATCTGAATGATCAAGTTTTTGATAATACCGAAGGTTTCACTCTTGTGTGCCATGAACGCCACCCAAGAAAATCTTGAATAATCATCAGTAATCACGAGGCAATATTGATCATTCCTAATGCTTTTGTGCTTGACAGGACCGAACAAATCCATGTGCAAACGTTCAAGAGGAACAGCCACCGTGTTGACTTTCTTTGTAGGGTGTCGCTTCTTCGTTTGTTTTCCTTTCTGGCACGAGACACAGACGTCTTGAAGATGGAAGTTTTTAAGAGGAACACCATTCACCAATTCATTTGACACCAAATGATTCATTTTGCGTAAGTGAATGTGACCCATTCGTCTGTGCCAAGAGATTGTGTCTTTTTCTGTGGCTTTGGAAACGAAACATGTTGCTTGTGCAGACGTTGTGATAGCTTGGCTCATATCAAGGACATACAAATCATTTATCCTTGGAGCCGACAAGAGAATCCATTCTTTTGGAATTTTGAAGCCGGGTTTCAGCACATAACATCCATTAGCATCAAAGTGTACTGAGAACTGCTTGTCACAAATTTGAGAAACACTAAGAAGATTGTGATCAAGTTGTTGCACAAAGTTGATCTTGTCAAAGCTAACAACCCCGTTGGAAATCATTCCTTCACCCGTTATATATCCGCCCTTATCTCCAGCAAAAGCAACATAACCTCCTCTAATAGATTTGACGTCGTAGAGAAGCTTCATGTCGCCTGTCATGTGCCTGGATGCCCCACTATCAACAATCCAATGACTACTGATAGTTCCTCCTGGAACACCCTGCACATAAACTCAATCGATTAGTTGGAGATGGGGACCCAAGCCATTGTGGTCTTGGGTCTTCCATTTTCATCAATGACAATAACCTCTACTCTTTGATGATTCGAAAATTGTGACGGTCCCCCTGAATTTTTAACTGTTTTTGGTTTCCAGGTCTGTTTTGTTATACCAGTGTTATTCTTTAAAATTTTAACTTCATGGTTGCCAGAAGTTTTTGAATTTTCTGGTTTGACAGAAACAGATGGTTTGTTAACCGCATCAGTTTTAATTGCTTTTTCAATTTTCTTCACCTGTTGGCGTTTCTGTTTCTTTTCCCTTTCTTTTACAAGGCGGGGATCTTGTTTTACAGAAACAGATCGCTTTTGGCGATTGTGTTCACGGGGATCATCAACTATGTCTTTTTGTTTATGAAGATACGGGCAATTTCGAACAATATGCCCGATTGTTCCACATTCAAAACATGATCTTCGTTCAACAAACCCCGAAGTATCATGTGGTCGTCTTGCCGATGATGAACTTTGTGATCCCGAGGTACTAGGTTTTGAACAACTTGGTTCATTCCTTTTCATCACAGTTGCTTTCTGGACAAAATCTAAGTTAGATTGATTTGCAAACTTTTCAATTTTGTCCGTTCCCTTCGACTTCACAAAGTTCACATTCTTCTTTTTCTTCTGATTCGGCTTCCTTTGATTTTGAGTCGGTGCATTACCTTTGGGTTTGGTATGATTTTGCTGTTTTTCCACTGTTGGTAATTTCTTGTTCCCAAATTGTTTTCTAACTTCAGCCTTTGGAATAGGAGGACACTGTGTGACTGTAACATGTGGTCCTGACTTTCCCAAAAACTTACTTGTAGAATTTTCAAAGACTTTACTGATTAAAGATTGATTAACATTTTTAATAGGAAAATCTTTGTCTGAATAGATTTTATCATCACCGACAAGAGTGTACAGCAAATCCACACTCTCCGACTCTTTCTCAGACGAGGACTCAATTGCAACAGTCTTAGCGGGTTTTGCAGGAGGATCACACAGAATATGATTCTCAAGAGGTATGTCCTCTTCATTTATCACCGCATCAGACTTTGCTGAATCAGTATCATCAGACTCATCATCAGAAGAATCAACATCCTCAACCACAACTGGAGGATCCTGATTCTGTTCAGCAGTTACAAATGTATCTGCTGACACATCTGAATCTGACGATACTTCTTTCTTGTATCCGAGCCCTGCTGCAAATTCCTCAACGTCCAAAGGAACAGATGGTTCAAAATGAGTCCTATACTCCTCATTAGGCAGTGCATCAAAATTGTTTCTCACGGGTGGTGGACATTTCTTGTAACCTATGCATGTGACATCCCGTTTCTCTTTCTGAACATCAATGATGTGATCCAACACATAGCTAGAGCTCAAATAACTGTCTAACTTGAGTCGGATCGCCTCACTTTCTGTTTTAACACAAGCCATTTCCTTTTGCATTACCTCAAGACGAGTTATATAAAGGTTAATGTCAGTTTGTTTTCTGGAAACCATTTTTGTCAGCTCTGTTTTATCTTTCTTTAACGTTTCAATCATTGACTTAAATTCCTTTTCATGGTTTTCATAAAACATGTTGGCTTCAGTGCACTTTGAAAGATCAACGGTCAATTTCTGATTGTGAATGAATGTCACATCATATTTCTCTTGCAAAGCCTCGTGTTTGCTTTGCAATTCACACCACCTATCATTCATAGAAACATGTTTGTCTTGCAAGTCAAACAAACTAGCTTGTAAAGCATCATGTTTGCCTTGCAACTCAGACATGCTTGCCTCTAAATCATCACATTTAACACGCAAACTATCACAGTTATCACAGCTAACAGAAGTGGGTTCATCGACACATACCTGACTTGATGAACTGTCGACATTCGCCATAAAGGCTGAATGGAGAGAAGACAAAGAATAAGCAGCTTGATCCACCAAAATAGATCTTCTTTGAATTCCTGCTGCAGCTTCATCCAAAAGCTCATCAATATTTGCATCGACTGACGCACTTGATGTGTCATCCACATGATCATCGCTTGAAGCGGAGGACTCTTCATCTGAACTTCCACTATAACCGGAAGAGTCTTCATCCTCAGAAGATTCACTACCATTGGTGGAAGATTCTCCACCACTGGCGTGCTTAAGATCATTTACCACTTCAGCAAAACAAGCTGTTCCATCTGGTGCATCATTTCCCAATTGTATTGACCAATCACAGCCTTCATCTACTTGAACCACAAGTGCCTGATTAGCATTTGATGGTCCTGCTTGAGTCTGGTTGTTGACAGGCACCAGTGTGCGATCATTGTTCCTCGCTTGGTTCTGATTGGCCCTGTTTCCTTGACCTCTGAAGGGATTCTGGTTCCCATGTTGAGATGGCCTTGTACATTCACGCTTGAAATGACCACGTTCACCACAATTGAAGCATTTAACAGCTTGCTTATCAAACCCATACTTGGTGTCTTTCTTGCTTTCCAAGCTGGTTCGGCCTGTTCTTTCCATAAAATCCTTTGCTCGCCTAACAGCACTGGCAAAGGCCCACTTAATATCCATCATCTCCATCTCCTCTTTATCTATCTGCTGATAGTCTTCTTGAGTCAGATTAATGTTGCCAATCTGACCTTCCACTAATCCACAGTATGCGCTCACCACAGTGTTTAGTAGCTCCATGTGTTCCTTTGCTACTTCCACACTGACTTTAGAAAAGCTTGAGGTGTCGAGCCGTACTGTATTAGGCTTTGATTGTTGACCAGCAGATGATGTGCTTCCATAACATGCTTGCTGTTGAGGAGGAAGTGGATTCCCGAACATATCAGTTGCTCTGATTTGCTGTTGCTGTTGTGGTGCTGGTTGAGGAGCTGGATTAAGCGGATTTCCAAACATATCTGTTGTTGGAGGAGGAGTGCCATACAAGCTCGTGCTAGACACAAATGCTGTTTGAATTGAAGCGTGTGAAGAAGGTTTTGTAGAAGTGCTAGAAGTTCCAAAATAAATTTCAGGATTTTGTGGCACTGCAACTCTTTTTGCCTTGAGAGTTTCTTCCTGATTCTTGTTTTCCAGGAGTTGAGCAAAATCACTGAAGCTTGTTGTATCCAAAGTGCCATTGTACTTCATGATCTCTAAGAAATTACTCCATTGAGGTGGCAGTGCATCTGCAAACTTCTTCACTATCTCTGCTGAAGTTGTTACAACCCCAGTATTTGCCAGTTCAGTCAGCAAGTGAGTAAATCGACTTGTCAAATCTCCTAGAGATTCATTCTGCATACAAACAAAACCATCAAACTCTTTCTTTAGCAGATCTTTTCTTAATTGACGTGTTGCTTCATTTCCTATGCCCCTTATCTTCAATGCGTCCCACAACTTCTTCGTTGTCTTGAAACTGACGAATTGATGATAAATATCTTTACTCAACGCCTGAGTAAGAATGGCATATGCCTTCTTTTCCAAATCATAGATTTTCTTCTGATCTTCTGTAAGATCTGCAAACGTAGCAGCAGATGATGCAGCAACCTCTATTGTTTGATCGAAATCTGTGATGAACCGCAACCACAACTCTGTATTTTGACCAAGAACGTATGTATGAAATCTGTCAAACCATCCCGGATATTCACTTAAATGCATCAACTTTGGAGGCCTATTCAAACTTCCTGTTTCACTTTCGCTTAGCAAAATGCTTTGAACACTTGGAGCTTGATTTGATACAAATGCCCATTGACCGGTAGATGTAGCATTGGCTTGCGAACCCGAATCCGGAGCTGGAGCACCAAAATACATCTCTGCATTTACCGGAACACCCCACATCGAATTCATTTTTGATCAGCCGAAGGATACCTGTCGAAAGACTTGAACAACACAAACTGTTAAACACAAACAGACTAAGGATCGAAAGATCAACACTTGTTCGAAAGATCAACAGGGTTCGAAAGATCACTGTTGAGTTTCGAACAATGTTTTTCGAAAGATTCTCCAACGAAGGATCCTTATCCTTCGAAAACGTACTGTAGACCGAAAGATGAACACTGTTGAGTGTCGAACAATGACTTCAAAAGACTCCCCAGTCGAAGGATCCTTGTCTTTCGAAAATGAGCAGTAGACCGAAAGATGTATGTTTCGAAAATATTTCTTGGAACGAAAGATAAGTCTCACACTTCGAAGGATGCTCGAAGGATGACTATCTGTCGAACCTCCTTTGGTCGAAAGATGATCTTTCGAACTTACTGACACGGTTGACAAATGTGACAGGTTGGTGAAAAGTTGATGGGTTGGTGAGAACTTTCGGCAGAAAGTATGTTCAGACCATATCTTCTGAACATGCAGGTTTCACCAAACAGGTAAGGGTCAAATATTTTAATCAGTTTACAACTTCCAACACACAAACACTTGGTAATTTAAAATTTTAAGATCAAAGAGTGTATTTCAACAAGAACCAACTTGAATAAGTCAAGAACACAGCCCAGATATGCGAGTTTTCTGATGAACCGAAGATTTTCGGAAATCCGTTTTTGGCCGAAACTTAACTAAAAACCCACTTTTAACATGTGAAAAATGATAAACAACAAGGTTAAACCCGATTTTAACAAGTTTTTCAGAAAATATGAACTATTTAAAACCCGAAAAACAGCAAGAACACCTCGGTTTTAACAAGGATAAGAGCCAAGGCTCTGATACCACTTGTAGGTCCGGCTAGGGGAGGATCTAGTCGCCTAATCCTTGTGTACAAACCAACCCGGTTGTGCGGAATCCAACCGAGATAGCAAACCGAGATAGAACACGCAAATAATCAACACACAAGACTCAACGATTAACACCACTTGTATTAAACGTATGAAAGGTCCGGTTACAGCTCAATGTTTACAAATCAGTCCTGTAAACTCTCTAAGTGTGTGTGTGTTCTCTGATCTAAGTGTTCTCTATATCTAAAATGAACACAACACACGGGTATTTATACCCAAACACAGAAGGTCCGGTCGAAGGATCATGCAGACCGGTCGAAAGATCATCTTTCGACCAGGAACAGCTCGAATGATCAACATGTACCACGAAAGATGGGATCTTTCGTGGTCCATCTATCGAAAGCTATCTATCGAGCTCATCATCGAAGGATATAAGTGATCCTTCGATGACACATCCTTCGAACCAAACAAATTACAAACATAATGTTGACTGTTTGGCCAAGTCAAACCGGAGGATGGTTGACTTGGTCAAACTTACAGACTAACAAAGACATCGTTTTACATCGTGACCGAATACAGACAAAGTGCAGACATAAGTGCACCAACAATATGAATTTGTAAGAAAGGTTCATGGAAAATAAAAATACTCATTAACGTACCAGAGAGAACCACAAGATCTTTTGTGTTTAGTCCCCTCGGTGCAAATGATTGTTTCAACAGATTAATGTTAACAAAAAATGGTGGCAATCCTGTTGCTAGATTTATGGGATCACTGATTAAAGACAAATTTCCGTCTCTTCGGCCAGTTTCGACCTCCCAAAATGGTCCCTTGGTTTGTTAACAAAAGAGGTTCGTCGTATAAGAAGATGATGAATCATTATTATCACAAGAAAAATGAACATTGTATCCAAAATGTTGGCATTAGCATGCTATACACTTGAAGCTAATTTTAGCATTAGATTTGAAAGGGGGATAAATCTACCGCCACAGTAACGTCATTGGCAACAAGGGCTACTATGTCAGCACAAGAAACTACACTAGGACAGGCATTTTCTAACGCCTACTTCACTCTGTCAATGATATTAAACCCTCTTAGGCTGAGATTCGGGGATGCAAATTTTTCAGATTGATTTGTTTGTGAATCCAATAAAACTGATCCATCACAACCCCATAAATGCAAGGTTCATAAATCATAAAAGTGATAAAACACATTCACGTTAGATGATGAAATAATCTAAGAAGTGAACTTTAGTTATATGATAATATAACATGTTGCAAACCCGAATGAGGTAGTCGTGGAAATGCATTCTCAACAACGGGCCATAAAGAGACGGAGCGACCGCCATAACTAGGGCTGTAAACGAACCGAACGTTCAGTGAACAGTTCATGAACCGTTCGGTGGTAAGTTCGTTTATGTCCGTTCGTTTAATAAATGAAATGAACGAACATGAACCAGAAATTTTGTTCGATTAGTTAAATGAACGAACATGAATAGAGGTTTCGTTCGTTCAATTGTGTTCGTGAACGTTCGGTAAGGTGTTCGTGAACATTCGTTCATTTGCGTTCATTTTTGTTCTCATGTTTGTGTTTTAATTATATATTTTTGTACTTTCATATATTTTGTCTATACTTTTTATATTATTAAACTTATATTTATTTTATCACCCTAACAATTAAACTATGAAACCTTATTTCACCTTGTTTATGCACCATTTCCCTTTCATTTCTCATTATTTACATCGACGACTACGATCGACCCCCGTTCCACAATAAGAGATTCAAGTTCTAGTGCTACTCTCTGGTCCATCCGCCATTATCCTTCGTCGCATTCGCCATATTATTTGTTTTCGTTTGTGTTCGTGAACCGTTCAGGAACACGCTCATCTCCATAATGAACGAACACGAACATAAAATCTCGTTCGGTAGTGTTCATGAACCGTTTGTGAACACATTTATTTCCTTAAGGAACGAACACAAACAAGACCTTGTTCATGTTCGTTCGGTTCGTTTACAACCCTAGCCATAACTTCGTTGATGACCGTAGTTACGATCTTTTCAGCATGTGGGCATGATTTATCATAGAACCCAACTTTTAAGCCTTGGCCTTCTGCTTGGAGAGTTAAGAGTGCTAGAACCATAATTGGAAGCACAAAAAATCCAAATGAGTTTTTGTAAGTGGCCATTTTGAAGATGAATGGCCTTGCAAAAGATAAACTTAATTTTTGGATTCTGGAATGTAATGTGGTCAAGGTTTAATTTATAGTTGATTAGATAGACCATGTTTTATGAATATATCATAGGTAATGTCGTCAACCCTTCGTATTTTAATCAGTTTTTTTCTAACTTCATGGGGTGTAACTCCATGTTCGTAACAGGTATGATTTGCACATAATCAACATTAAAAAAGTGGAATGTTTCTTTCAACAATTCAGATAAACTCTAGAGAAAAGAATCAATCATATTTACATTTGAAGGAGGACCAAACAGTTCATCTTATAATTAAGACAACAACTACGTATGAAAACAACGAATCTACAGTTCATCTTATAAGTCAAGGACCAAACATTCATCTTGTTTACAGTCATATAAACGAGTAACTGCTATAGGTTAAAATGTATCAATATCAAATCCATTGGAATACCAGCTAGGGTGTAAATATTCCAATAAAAAGAATTTAATTTAATAGCGCAAAAGCGTTGACATTAAGCCAAGAACATGCATGCAATGATCATTAACCAAACACATTATTATGCCTTTATCTCCAAAAAAGTATAAAATATTAGTGAAGCAAAAATCTACAATATATTTGTTACGTAATGAAACGTATATCCCAGACAGTTTGAACAAATATTTACTTTGCAGGTGATTTAGAAATTATTTACCAAAATCATCAGACCCACCACTTCTTTTATTAAAAAACTAATAAATTACCTCAATCCACCGTTAGTCTTCATCGTTTTTCTTTTTCCAGGGTCGTGCTCAATAACCACCACTCTTGTATTTTACACCATCTATATATATATATTATGTCTACTAGTTTATAGTTTATATTTTCTTTCTTCAATGTCAACGCTTTTGCCATATAGAATTCTTTTGCTTTGTATATTTCTATTCTGGCTGAAGACATTCCAACAGAATCGATACTGACAGATTTTAACATCTATTACTTCTATATTAGCAAAATTGGTTGTCCACTTCATTAAAGCTGGATGAGCACCATGGTCAAACGTATATATGAATGATAATTTTTAACTAAAATCTATTTGTATTGTTTAATTAAGCCATTTGTGTTTTTTAAACGTCCACCATGAGCAAATCATACTGACCCTGTTGATCATAAAAATAAGAAAGTCTGACAACATATACGACACATTCAAAGTACAGGGTCGCGGTCGTCTCTCTAATCTACTACTATAAATGAAACCTTGATCGAATGAGCAATTCACATAATTAAAAAACAAGTTTACTTTTGAAAGACTAATCATCTTCAAAATGGCCTTTTCTTCCAAGAACTCATTTGGAGTTTTTGTACTTCAAATAATGCTTCTAGCACTCCTTTCTTTACATGCAGAAGGCCAAGGCTTAAAAGTAGGGTTCTATGAGAAATCATGCCCACAAGCCGAAAAGATCGTATCGACGGTCATGAGCGATGTTATGGCTGTGGCTCCGTCTCTTTCGGGCCCATTGTTGAGAATGCATTTCCATGACTGCTTCATTAGGGTTTGTAACATGTTATTTTATAATAAGATTTCAGTTTTCTTCAAATATTAACGTAAATGTGTTTTATGAACCTTCTAATTGTAGGGTTGTGACGGATCGGTTTTGTTGGATTCTCCAACACAACAATCCGAGAAATTCTCGCCCCCGAATCTCAGCCTGAGAGGGTTTAATATCATTGATAAGGTGAAGTTGGCGTTAGAAAAGGCCTGCCCTGGTGTAGTTTCTTGTGCTGACATCGTAGCCCTTGTTGCTAGAGACGTTACTGTGGCGGTATATTTATCTTCCTTTCAAATCTAATGCTGAAATTGGTTTCATGTGTTTGTTGTAAATAAGCTGAGCCGAACCGGAGATCGGCTTGATTAAATTGGAAGTGGTCCATTGGCTAAGGCAATGTCTTTAAACACCTTGGGAGGAGTGGTATTGGGTTCAAGTCTCACAGACAACCGGGAATCAAAAGAAATACGCCATTCAAAAAACAAAAATTTTTTGAAGACTTATGCATAAGCTTGGCTTGTTTCAAGTTTTATAAAGATTGAGCTCACCTGATATACGATTTTTCAATATTATTATGTATGAACTATTTTATAAAAATTTATTTAAAGTTATAATTACTATATTTAACAGAATACATGTTATTTGGTTATTTAAAAAAACAAGTATGTAAATATGTGTTTAATATATTAAATAAAAAAATGTTTAAATTATGGCCTCGTTTAGTTGCGAGCTTGAACTTTGTAAGCGAAGCTCAACATTAACATCGGCTCATTTAACTCATTTATTAAATTTGCTTATTTTTAGGCTTCTACTCGTTTGAGCTTTAACTCAATAGAAGCTGTTTTTCAAGTTAATCTTTAGCAATTAACAAGTGAAGTTTAGAATGATTTTTTATTTTTTTATTAGTTATCTCATGTATTATCTCGATCATCCACTTTTGTTAACAGACCAAGGGACCATACTGGGAGGTCGAAACTGGCCGAAGAGATGGAAAAGTGTCTTTGTTCGCTGATCCCATAAATCGTGTGACAGGATTGCCACCACCTTTTGCAAACATCACTCTTTTGAAGCAATCTTTTGCCATGAGGGGACTTAACAAAAAAGACCTTGTTGTTCTATCCGGTACGTTCATGACAGACAATGGAATTAATATTTTCTACATAGTTAGCAGCACTGAAGTGATCAGTTTCACAGTGTATGTAATTAATATGCCTACTCTTGATCATTCTATATAGGAGGACATACCATAGGGATGTCTCATTGCTCCTCGTTCGAAAACCGGCTCTACAACTTCACTGGGAAAGGTGATACCGATCCCTCAATGGACCAAAACTATATTGCAAGATTAAAGTTAAAGTGCAAGCCAAGAGACCAAACCACATTAGCTGAGTTAGACCCAGGGAGCTTCTTGACATTTGATGACTCATACTTCAGACTACTCACTAAGAGAAGGGGGCTTCTTGAATCAGATGCAGCCTTGCTTAACGACCCTGAGACTAGAGCCTACTTGATTCAATCTATTAGTCATGGTTCCACTTTCTTCAAGGATTTTGGTGTGTCTATGGTTAAAATGGGTCGTATTGGGGTTCTTACTGGTTCTCAGGGTGAAGTCAGGAAAGTTTGCACCAAAACAAACTAGGCTCTTTTTGTTTTTTCATGTATGCGTCGTTTAAACTTGTTAATTTAATTTAATCTATGTATGAGTGTACCACAAAAGTTTTCTTTCACCCAAACTGGTTTTCTTTGTCATAAATATAATCAAACAAGCATGCATACATGCACATGGTTGTATTTTATTTATGTCCTGCTATTAATGTGTTCTTCTATTCATGATATGGAGTCTTTTTTTATCTGCTTTAAAGTGTATTAGTTTTTTGTTTAATCGGAATTTATCCTCACTAATTCTTAAACATATGTTTGATTTACATGAAAAATTTTCTTTACAAAGGGTTTACTTGTATACAAAATGCAAACATAACTTCAACAACGCTACAAAAACCAATTCAATAGCCTAACAAAAGTCTAATAACTGTGTAGATATACAATACATATTCACACACCCAAGTGCCTAACACCCTTATATACGCCTCGTATAGGTCTATACGTCGCGTATAACTTTTTTTCAATTTCCAAGAGAATCTTTTAATTATGTCATATTGTCTTATATGACTTGTATACGTCTATACGGGACATATAGACAAAAAAGGACCATTTTACTCCTGAGTTAGGGCTAGATTGGGGGCAAAACAGGGCTATAATGGTCTTTTGGACCACATTAGACGCCCAGTCTAGGCCTATACGGGGAGTATAGACTAAAAAGACCATTTTACCCCTGAGTTAGGGCTAGATTGGAGTAAAACAGGGCTATAATGGTATTTTGGACCACACTAGACGCCCACTCTAGCCCTGTATGCGGCGTATATTTTTATTTTTTTTTTCTCTTTTTAATATTGATAACACTAATATTAATTATAAAAAACTCATATTAATATCAATAACACTAATATTAACTATAAAAAACTCATATTATTTATAATAACACTAATATTAATTATACGATTAATATTGTATAAAATGTTTGTAAAAAAACTAATATTGTATAAAATGTTTGTAAAGAAAACTAATATTTTTATAAAAGTTTGCTAAAACGATTAATATTGTATAAAATGTTTGTAAAAAAAAACCTTACATACGCCCCATATTGGCCTATATGTGTCATATAGGAGCAGCCAAACCAGAACTGACAATGTAACCCTATACGTCCCGTATAGGCCTATACGAGGCATATACGAGGCTGAGGGTGTGCAAATAGAGTTATACGTAGAGTTAACAAATAGGCAGATAGGGTGTGTATAGAACTATTGGCACACCATTCATGACTATTTGCACACTTAGAGTTTATATACGTTTCTTATAGAGTTATACGTAGCGTATAGAAGTACATTGATTTCAGTTCCTGACCAGCAATCAGCACAGAATACTAGGGTTTATATACGATGTGTATAAAGCTATACACAGCGTATATAACCCAACAAAATTTTGATTTATTGGAATAGGAAATTGTATTTCTGAATGAATATTATTACAATAATTAAGAGAATATATAGACTATTACAATTGTAAATATAGAAACGTAAATCATAATTATTGCCATATAATTAGCCTCAATCTCTGCCTATAATCTTGGTTTAATATCCCCCCACAAGTTGAGGGCGAGGAACGACCTGCAACTTGGACCGTAAAGATTGAAAACGTTGTGAAGATAACGGCTTAGTAAACACATCGGCAAACTTGACATATAGTTTACCCTAAGCCACCTGTTCACGAACAAAGTGGTAGTCAACACTACAAATAAAAAGCCATTTAGTGGCATTTAGCTTATGTGCCGCTAATTTAGGTTTTAATGGCACTTTACGTATGTCTTTATTTTTTAAATCTTCCAACTCCTTTAAATCTTTTATACATTCCTCTTTGATCCACTCCTCCTCTTCAGACAATTCCCTATCTTCCGAACACTCAACCATTTTTTCTAGATCCTCCTTTAGGGCCCTCTCCTTCTCCCATTCCTTATATAAAACCTCCTTTTTCCATATTTTAATACCTTCCCTAATCCTTTTAAATTTTCCATTAACCGAACATCCGCTTCTCCGACACCGATAAAATTAATCGTCGCCTTCTTTATTACCTCATCAAAGTCTTTTCGATCCAACCAAGAATTAAATCTAAACGGCTTAGGCCCACATGTTTTGTTCGAGCAAATTAGCACGAGAGGGAAGTGATCCGAATGAACCCTAGGTAATGTCCTCAGACAGGCCATAGGCCATTCCGAAAAAAATTCCTGACACACTAAAACCCTATCGATCTTGCTATGTTTGTTGTCATTATTATTATTATTATGATAAGTGAATTTATTTCCTTTCTTTTATTAAATTCTCTCAATCTATTATCATTAATAAAATTATTAAAATTGTAAGCACAGGTTTTGTTAAAATTAGAATTCATCCTCTCTTCCACACAGCGGACTGCGTTAAAATCCCCGAAAATCACCCACCATCCCGAGATGTTACCTAACAGACCCCCAATGCCATCCCAAATAGATTTCTTTTGGGACACATTTTGGGGAGCATAAACGTTAATAACATTAATAGCTTTATTGCTCCCCTTCAAAACCCCCATAGATAAAAGGAAATTCGGATGTTTAATAGAATCATTTACCTTGAAGATGTTAGGATCCCATAAGCTCACCACTCCACCCGATCTCCCAGCAGCTGACTCGTGGTCCATCTTAAATTTGTCTACTCCCTAGAACTTCTCAAATTCAATACCTGAAATATCAAAAAACTGACTTTCTTGTAAAGCTATAAAATCAATCCCATTTTCTTTTCTTAACTCTTTAACCTAACCCGCTTTGTTCTTACCCCCTTTCCAACCCCTCTAATGTCACACCCCCAAAATCCACATGCGGAGTATCACCGCTTGGAGGCGTGACATGACCAGGATCGAGCCACCAATCATATTGAACAATGTAATTAAGTAAGTAAAACCGACCTCAATACAATTGGTGACCATAAGACGGTAACCAACTTTAGGTTAGCTAAGTTCAGATTTAAACAGCGGAAGCATAAGACGTTAAACCAAAACATAATTACGTAGTTCATAAGTTTAAAGACCCAAACATAAGTTTCATAAGTTCATAAAGTTTATTCATTAAGTACGGGACATATCAATTCGCATCCCACAACGACCACCTCCATATGCAAGCTCCCTAGCATCTAGCGACCAGCAAAGCATGTGGCAACGAGTCAACAACAAAGTTGAGTGAGTTCACGGTTGGTTGTCCATTTTAGAGTTGTTTCCAAAAACGTAGTTTAATCTCATTCAGCTATCCAGCCGTGGGGGGGTTACCCCATAGTTCGAAAACGTTTATTGGTTAACCATCCCATGTCCACCTTCCCTGGCTATCCAGCCCGGCACTCCGGCCGTGGGAGCTACCCCGTTATTTAGACTACCAGACTCGTTTATCATATCGACTACTAACAAAAATTTATTGTGCCCTAGCGTCGGTGTCTATCACCACCGACGTGCCATAGTCCATTAGTACACTCCCGTCCGACTGGCACGGTGTGAGGTTTGTTAAACCTAATAGCGCTATTAACTAATGACCCGCTCACCATAGCCTCGGCGATTAAGTCGATACAAAAAGGGAGGGACTGCGTTGATAGACTTCTAGTCTAGTAAGTCTAATTCGTCCCAACAGGACGAGGAATTTACATTCATGAACACGTCCCAAAGGACGAGGAATTTACATTCCTGAACACGTCCCAAAGGACGAGGAATCCCTATTCCTGAACCCATTCCCATTCCCACCGGGAATTACCATGCTTTGTAGAAAAGTGTGAACTCACCTCGGTTGCTCGGTTTGACTCTCACAAATAGCTAACAATCAAGGTCGGTCAATCACGTCCTAGTATAATTTACCAGTTAGTCATTTAGTGGTTTTCAAATAGAGCACAAAGTTCCTACACGTATCTATCACATAACATGCATCACTTTAACGGTTTATGCCCATATAAACTTCCCATCTATTCCCATTCATAAATAAATATATGATATTGCACATAACACTTTTATTGACACATAGCATGTTAGATCATTCACAGATAGCATACTCGACATTTAGACACGCAAATTACAACTTATGTCATTTCAGCTTTAATATTCAAAACCGGGCTGTTTTCGGAAATTTTAATAAAATAGTTAACTTATTCCAAAAATTCCCAAATTTTTACAGAATATCTTAAACGATCCATATATTATTGTGTAAAAATATCGGGGTCCAGTTCATTACCAATATTTTATAGAAATTCATTTTCCGGACTGAACTCAGATTTATCTTTTTCTGACCATAGTCCACGGAATAATTTATTTAAAATTCATCGAGAGTCTGATTTATGAAATTCCAGTGAGAGAATTACAAATACATCGGTGGTCATCTACAGTACAAATTTCATAATTTAACTTTACACAGAATTCAAGTTATGACTGAAAACAGAACGCATATTTTCAGCAGCAAAAATGCAGCTCTAGCTGCTGTTACAAAACGACACTTTAAAAATAGTAAACGAAGTCCAAAAATTATGATTCCGGTGCCATTAGAACCGTATTTCATAATAACACGTTATAGACTCAAAATATCAGTTTTTCGTTGAGTTATGACCTGTTTACAGCCAACTGAAGTTGGCTGTAAATGCATGGACAGATTCTGTTTTTCAGCCTTTAGCTTTCTAATTCGTGTTCGATTGATTCCGTTAACATGTTTAGTGATTACAACAACATCAAACATCAATATTAACAAGTAAATCATCAAGTAATCAACAAGAATCATAACAACACAAGATCTACATGATTTACACACATAACTTCTCTTTATCCATCTTTTACTCCTTATGTTCAAGACTTTAATGTAAGTTCTTTAGTGTTTCTTAACTTTTAACCATTAAATCATTTATTAACCACCATAAACAAGATCACGATGATGATTAGAAGCACTTACTACTAGCACAAGGCCAGGGAAGAAACAAGGTGTGAAGATGATGAGAAAAGTGATGGATAAAAGCTCCTATATGAGGTCCTTCTACTTCCAATGTTTCCAAGCTTCTTTGGTATGCTTAAGACACCTTAGGGAACCCTTGGATTGTAAGAGAATGGAATGAAAATGGTGGAGTGTGGGTGTGTGGTTTGAGCCGTAGACAAGAGAGAGAAGAAAGAGGATTTTGGGTGTTGGTGAAATGTGTGAAATGAGCTTAACCCTCCATGTCCATCATATAACCAAGTTAAGGCTTTGTCCAAAGAGTATTGTGTTCATAAAAGTACATGCAAGATCAATTAGAATCTTACAACAATCAAGCAAGATCAAGGGTGTGGGCAACCCTTGGATCCGTCAACAATGGGGGGGGGGTGTAGGGGGGTTTCAACTATGTAGTTTGTGATCTTAGTTGGATTCTAAGTATGTAGTTAGTGTTATAAGTGGGTTATGTAATATATGGTGTGTTAGGGTGTTCGGGGACCCTAACTAGCTTAGAAAAATAAAAACAATGTGTTTAACAATATTTTTATGTTTCGGGTAGTGTCCGGTTGTTCGGTTCGATACTGTTCCGTTAAACTGCTTAATTAATCCGTGAAGTGTCCTATATATATATATATATATATATATATATATATATATATATATATATATATATATATATTTGTAACATTTTTAATTTCAACACTCAGGAAAGCATACCGGACTATTAGTAACTTTTCTGTATACTACTAGTATGTTAACAAGCACATGTAAGTATACACAGAAATCAGAAAGCAATTAAATGATTCAGCACAGTCATCAAGCACTTTAATTAACATTAATAGATTGTACGGTTACATGTAAATTTGAGGGTTGTCACATTCTCCCCCTGTTAAGAGAATTTCGTCCCGTAATTTAGCGCGTGGTTACTGAGGAAGCTAGTTATGTTGCGTTGTTTTCCTGGTTTTCCTGGGGTGTCACATCATCCCCCCGTTGATTTGGAATTTCGTCCCGAAATTCTGCAGTAGCTTCAGCCTCAGTAGTGATTGCACTTTTCTTAAATAGTTGGGGATACTTGAGTTTCATTTGGTCTTCTCGTTCCCAGGTATACTCTGGGCCACGACGGGCATTCCAATGAACTCGGACGAGAGGTATCCTGGTACGCTTGAGGATCTTAACATCTCGATCAGTAATCTCTACTGGTTCCTCGACGGATCGCAGCTGGTCGTCGATTGTGAGCTCCTTTAAGGGAACTATGAGAGTCTCATCTGACAGACACTTCTTCAGATTCGACACATGGAATACGTTGTGAACTCCGCTGAGTTCTTCGGGTAGATTCAACCTGTAGGCTACCTTGCCAATCTTCTCAATGATTTCGAATGGTCCGACATAACGCGGGTTGAGTTTGCCTCATTTGCCAAAGCGGACTACACCTTTCCAAGGTGAGACTTTGAGTAGCACTCGATCCCCAACCTGGAACTCGAGTGGTTTTCTTCCCTTATCAGCATAACTTTTCTGACAGTCACGAGCTGCCGCCATTCGTTGCCGTATCTGAGCAAATCTCTCGGTTGTATCTACTACAAGTTCTGGGCCAGTGATTTGACTGTCACCAACTTCTGCCCAACAAAGAGGCAATCGACATTTGCGTCCGTACAATGCCTCGAACGGAGAGGCCTGGATGCTGGTGTGGTAGCTGTTGTTATACGAAAACTCCACTAGCGGGAGGTGCTTTTCCCAGCCATTTCCGAAGTCGATTACACATGCTCGAAGCATGTCTTCAAGGGTTTGGATGGTGCGTTCAGATTGCCCATCCGTCTGTGGGTGATAAGCGGTGCTCATATCTAAACGTGAGCCAAAGGACTTGTGCATAGCTTGCCACAGCTCAGAAGTAAAACGCGCGTCACGATCAGAAATGATGGAGGTTGGCACTCCGTGCCTTGACACTACTTCCTTTAGGTAGATGTCTTATAGAGTAGAAAACTTGTCGGTTTCCTTGATAGCCAGAAAATGTGCAGACTTGGTTAGTCGATCCACGATCACCCAAATGGTATCATTTCCGCGCTGAGATCTAGGCAGGCCAGTAACGAAATCCTTGGAAATTTGCTCCCATTTCCATTTAGGTATCTCTGGTTGTTGGAGTAGGCCTGATGGTTTCTGGTATTCAGTCTTGACTCTCGCACAAGTCAAACATTTACCGACGTAGGTTGCTATGTGGGCTTTCATGCCAGGCCACCAATACGTAGTCTTGAGGTCGTGGTACATTTTATCCGAACCAGGATGTACCGAATAACAAGACTTGTGTGCCTCATCCATCACAAGCTCTCGTAAGTTTCCATAAAGTGGAACCCAAATACGCCCTGTTACATAGTAGGTGTCGTCTCCCTTTTGTTCTAGCCGTTGCCTCGATCCTCATAAGGATTCCGCCCTGATGTTCTCTGCTTTCAATGCTTCGACCTGAGCATCGCGAATCTGAGCGGGAAGGTTGTATTGGATGGTAAGCTGTAAAGCACGTACACGCTTAGGTATTGTATCCTTTCGACTGAGGGCGTCGACCACCACATTGGCTTTGCCCGGATGGTACTTGATCGCGCATTCGTAATCATTCAAGAGCTCGACCCATCGGCGTTGTCGCATGTTTAACTCATTTTGCTTGAAGATATGCTCGAGACTCCTGTGATCGGTGTAAATGGTGCACTTGGTACCGTACAGGTAATGTCTCCATATCTTAAGGGCGAAAACAACTGCTCCCAGCTCCAAGTCGTGCGTAGTGTAGTTCCTTTCGTGAACCTTAAGTTGGCGTGATGCGTAGGCAATGACCTTGTCACGTTGCATCAACACGCAACCCAGTCCTTGGATGGAAGCGTCGCAATAAACCACAAAATCATCTGTGCCTTCAAGCAATGAGAGGATAGGCGCGCTACAAAGTCTATCTTTTAAGTGTTGAAATGCGGACTCCTGTGCATCACCCCAACGATAGATGACACCTTTCTGAGTCAGTGAAGTGAGAGGTTGCGCAATCTTGGAGAAATCCTTGAAGAACCTTCTGTAATATCCCGCCAAACCCAAGAATTGGCGGATTTCCGTTGGTGTGCGGGGTGCAGGCCAGTTCTTGATCGAGTCAACCTTGGATGGATCAACATGAATTCCATCCTTGTTTACCACATGGCCTAGAAAATGGACTTCGCGAAGCCAGAAGTCACATTTCGAAAACTTGGCATACAACTGCTCTTTTCGAAGGAGTTCTAGCATAAGTCGTAGATGCTGCTCGTGTTCCTCTTGACTCTTAGAATAGATCAGGATGTCGTCGATGAAAACAATAACGAACTTATCCAGGTAAGGTTTGCACACTCGATTCATGAGATCCATGAAGACTGCAGGTGCATTCGTTAATCCGAAAGGCATAACTAGAAACTCGAAATGGCCGTAACGAGTTCTGAATGCTGTTTTGGAGACGTCCTCATCTCGGACTCTCAGCTGATGGTATCCCGATCTCAAATCAATCTTAGAGTAATAGCTCGACCCTTGCAACTGGTCGAACAAATCGTCAATACGTGGAAGAGGATAACGATTCTTCACGGTCACCTTGTTAAGTTCGCGATAGTTAATACACATTCTGAAAGTACCGTCTTTCTTCCTCACGAATAGTACTGGGCTCCCCAAGGCGAAGAGCTAGGAGGTATGAAACCCTTTTCCAAGATTTCTTGTAATTGCGTGGACAGTTCTTCGAGTTCTGATGGAGCTAGACGATATGGTGCTCGAGCTACCGGTGCTGCTCCAGGAGCTAGCTCGATTTGAAACTCAACTTGGCGATGAGGCGGAAGGCCAGGTAATTCCTCAGGAAATAACTCAGGAAAATCACGCACAATAGGAATGTCTTCGATCCTCTTCTTTTCCGTTGATGTATCAGTAACGAGTGCTAGAATGGCAGTGTGGCCCTTTCGCAAACACTTCTGGGCCTTAAGGAAAGAGATAATGCCTACGATAGCACCACTCTTGTCGCCATGAATCATGAGAGGTTCTTCACCAGAACGAGGAATGCGGACGATTTTCTCCTTGCAAACAATCTCCGCTTGATGGTGAGATAGCCAATCCATCCCAATAACGACGTCGAAACTACCCAGTGTGATAGGAATAAGATCGATAGAGAAGGTCTGACCAGCTAAGACGAGGTTACAACCTTTAACTATGTGTGTGGCTTCAAGACTTTTACCGTTGGCTAGTTCTACCGTGTGTTTGGTGTTCATAAGTGTTGGAGTGCGCTTAAGCATTTGACTAACTTTTAAAGACACATAACTAGTATCAGCGCCCGAATCAAACAAAACAGTAACAAAGAAGTCGTCCAGAAGAAACTTACCCATCACAACGTTGGGATCGTTCCTTGCGTCACCCTGACCTAGCACGAAAACATGACCCCTTGCACCATTACCATTGTTGTTTCCCCCATTACCGTTTCCATTCCCCTGATTGTTGTTGTTCTGGTTCTGATTTAGCTGGGGGCAGTCTTTCTTGAAATGGCCCTCAGCACCACATTGAAAGCACCCTTTGTTGTTACCGTGTTGTTGCTGCTGCTGGCGTTGATTTGGTGGGGCTTGTTGTTACTGCCGGTTCTGATTCGCCAGACGCTGACTCCTGCAATCTCTTGCAATGTGACCAGGTTTGTTGCATCGATGACAGTTGCCTTTACCACATGGCCCGTTGTGGTGCAAGTTACAGCGATTACATTTGGGGTAATTTCCCTTGTATCCACCCTGACCTTGATTCCCATAAGACTGCTGACCGAGGCTCCTGTACTCATCTGTCTTTCGCTGCTGGGACTGAGCTGAAGTAGAACCTTTACCGGAATTCCCATCCCATTTCCGCTTGTTATCCTTGGGAGCGTCAGTAGTAGCAGTACCAATACGCTTAGGCAGTCTGTTTTGTTCCACTGCCTGGTCGGTGAGACGGTGAGCCAACTTGATGATTTGTTGAATGGTACCCAGGTTAGCCGAAGTCACGTGACTCTGAATCTCTCGTACAAGACCCTTGAGGTACAGCTCAATACGTTTGATGGGAGGGTCCACCATAGTAGGGCACAAGATGGCCAGCTCGTTTGACCTTTTCGTATACGCCTCAATCTCCGACCCCGTCATCTTCAGGTTGAAAAATTCCACCTCTAGCTTGTGGATGTCATCACGACTGCAGTACTCTTCCTTGATCAGTTCCTTGAAACCGTTCCATGGGGTGGCATTAGCAGCAACCAACCCCAGCAGCTGAACCTGAGCGTTCCACCATGTGAGCGTTACCCCTTCAAGAGTACCAGTAGCATACTTCACTCTACGATCCTCAAGGCATTCACACATTTCGAAGACCGACTCGAGCTTCTCGAACCAGTGGAGGAGTCCAACGGCCCCTTCAGTGCCACTGAAAGTACTAGGACGACAGTCCATAAAAGTCTTGAACGTGCACACAGGCGGCTGGGCATGCTGGCCTCCTGCTTGGGCGGCTGCAAGTGCTGCAGTAAGTTGTTCGTTGATCAAAGCTGTCAGCTGGGCTTGTGTAAGGTTGATTCGTCCACTCATGATCTTCACCATACAGAGAACACAAGTAAGAAGTGGTGTTACGAAAGTGCGTAAGTGTTGAGTGACAGAAGAGAGCAAACACACAGGGTTTCAATTATCAGTTGTTATATTAACTAAGCATGCAATGTACTATGTAAACTAATAGACAGGCAATGTAAGCATGAACCATTTCACCTAGGGTGTTGAGTCTTGCACGTGGAGCGAAGCGTCGTTGTGGATCGTTGAACACTGTACAGGTTATAGTCTGGTTTATCAAAAAGCTTTTCCCCTTTTTAAAACCAAGTTCACTATAACCAATGGCTCTGATACCAATCTATCACACCCCCAAAATCCACATGCGGAGTATCACCACTTGGAGGCGTGACATGACCAGGATCGAGCCACCAATCATATTGAACAATGTAATTAAGTATGTAAAACCAACCTCAATACAATTGGTGACCATAAGACGGTAACCAACTTTAGGTTAGCTAAGTTCAGATTTAAACAGCGGAAGCATAAGACGTTAAACCAAAACATAAGTACGTAGTTCATAAGTTTAAAGACCTAAACATAAGTTTCATAAGTTCATAAAGTTTATTCATTAAGTACGGGACATATCAATTCGCATCCCACAACGACCACCTCCATATGCAAGCTCCCTAGCAACTAGCGACCTGCAAAGCATCTGGCAACGAGTCAACAACAAAGTTGAGTGAGTTCACGGTTGGTTGTCCATTTTAGAGTTGTTTCCAAAAACGTAGTTTAATCTCATTCAGCTATCCAGCCGTGGGGGGGTTACCCCATAGTTTGAAAACGTTTATTGGTTAACCATCCCATGTCCACCTTCCTTGGCTATCCAGCCCGGCACTCCGGCCGTGGGAGCTACCCCATTATTTAGACTACCAAACTTGTTTATCATATCGACTACTAACAAAAATTTATTGTGCCCTAGCGTCGGTGTCTATCACCACCGACGTGCCATAGTCCATTAGTACACGCCCGTCCGACTGGCACGGTGTGAGGTTTGTTAAACCTAATAGCGCTATTAACTAATGACCCGCTCGCCATAGCCTCGGCGATTAAGTCGATACAAAAAGGGAGGGACTGCGTTGATAGAGTTCTAGTCTAGTAAGTCTAATTCGTCCCAACAGGACGAGGAATTTACATTCCTGAACACGTCCCAAAGGACGAGGAATCCCTATTCCTGAACCCATTCCCATTCCCACCGGGAATTACCATGCTTTGTAGAAAAGTGTGAACTCACCTCGGTTGCTCGGTTTGACTCTCACAAATAGCTAACAATCAAGGTCGGTCAATCACGTCCTAGTATAATTTACCAGTTAGTCATTTAGTGGTTTTCAAATAGAGCACAAAGTTCCTACACGTATCTATCACATAACATGCATCACTTTAACGGTTTATGCCCATATAAACTTCCCATCTATTCCCATTCATAAATAAATATATGATATTGCACATAACACTTTTATTAACACATAGCATGTTAGATCATTCACAGATAGCATACTCGACATTTAGACACGCAAATTACAACTTATGTCATTTCAGCTTTAATATTCAAAACCGGGTTGTTTTCGGACATTTTAATAAAATAGTTAACTTATTCCCAAAATTCCCAAATTTTTACAGAATATCTTAAACGATCCATATATTATTGTGTAAAATATCGGGGTCCAGTTCAATACCAATATTTTATAGAAATTCATTTTCCGGACTGAACTCAGATTTATCTTTTTCTGACCATAGTCCACGGAATAATTTATTTAAAATTCATCGAGAGTCTTATTTACGAAATTCCAGTGAGAGAATTACAAATACATTGGTGGTCATCTACAGTACAAATTTCATGATATAACTCTACACAGAATTCAAGTTATGACTGAAAACAGAACGCATATTTTCAGCAGCAAAAATGCAGCTCTAGCTGCTGTTACAAAACGACACTTTAAAAATAGTAAACGAAGTCCAGAAATGATGATTCCGGTGCCATTAGAACCGTATTTCATAATAACATGTTATAGACTCAAAATATCAGTTTTTCGTTGAGTTATGACCTGTTTACAGCCAACTGAAGTTGGCTGTAAAGGCATGGACAGATTCTGTTTTTCAGCCTTTAGCTTTCTAATTCGTGTTCGATTGATTCCGTTAACATGTTTAGTGATTACAACAACATCAAACATCAATATTAACAAGTAAATCATCAAGTAATCAACAAGAATCATAACAACACAAGATCTACATGATTTACACACATAACTTCTCTTTATCCATCTTTTACTCCGTATGTTCAAGACTTTAATGTAAGTTCTTTAGTGTTTCTTAACTTTTAACCATTAAATCATTTATTAACCACCATAAACAAGATCAAGATGATGATTAGAAGGACTTACTACTAGCACAAGGCTATGGATGAAAGATGGTGTGAAGATGATGAGAAAAGTGATGGATAAAAGCTCCTAGATGAGGTCCTTCTACTTCCAATGTTTCCAAGCTTCTTTGGTATGCTTAAGACACCTTAGGGAACCCTTGGATTGTAAGAGAATGGAATGAAAATGGTGGAGTGTGGGTGTGTGGTTTGAGCCGTAGACAAGGGAGAGAAGAAAGAGGATTTTGGGTGTTGGTGAAATGTGTGAAATGAGCTTAACCCTCCATGTCCATCATATAACCAAGTTAAGGCTTTGTCCAAAGAGTATTGTGTTCATAAAAGTACATGCAAGATCAATTAGAATCTTACAACAATCAAGCAAGATCAAGGGTGTGGGCCACCCTTGGATCCGTCAACAATGGGGGGGGGTGTAGGGGGTTTCAACTATGTAGTTTGTGATCTTAGTTGGATTCTAAGTATGTAGTTAGTGTTATAAGTGGGTTATGTAATATATGGTGTGTTAGGGTGTTCGGGGACCCTAACTAGCTTAGAAAAATAAAAACAATGTGTTTAACAATATTTTTGTGTTTCGGGTAGTGTCCGGTTGTTCGGTTCGATACTGTTCCGTTAAACTGCTTAATTAATCCGTGAAGTGTCCTATATATATATATATTTGTAATATTTTTAATTTCAACACTCAGGAAAGCATACCGGACTATTAGTAACTTTTCTGTATACTACTAGTATGTTAACAAGCACATGTAAGTATACACAGAAATCAGAAAGCAATTAAATGATTCAGCACAGTCATCAAGCACTTTAATTAACATTAATAGATTGTACGGTTACATGTAAATTTGAGGGTTGTCACATCTAATATTCAAGTAAAGAAAATTCATCTAAAAACTTTTTGTAATCCTTATTCTCTTATCGCTTCTCTGATCATATGCTCATTACTCCCCCAAAGTGGCTGTAATATGTGTCGCAACCCCCGATCCCAATTTCAAATACAGGAACGGGCGGCCGCGAACCTGTTTCGGTGGTATCGCGTATTGTCTAATTTTTGGCAGCGGAATTTTCATCAGGACCGTAGTTAGGAAATATTTGATTAGAGTAAAATACCACACTTTCATAATATTAAACACATGGGATAAAGCCCAAGTTTTAAGTACACATATTTTCATAGGAATAAATCCTATTTTATTTAATAAAAACATCTATTTTAATTTAGGTAACTTTATTGCCACTTTTCCAAGCCTTCAGTGCTGTCCAGCTGGCTTCTATTTGGCTTTCACATTTTGTTACCTGAAACGCGTTTAAAAATATTTTGTCAGTGGGAAATACTGGTGAGTGAATCCCAGTTTAATCAAGTTTAATAAAAACCATTGTACAGTATTGAGGGCGATCCCGCAGTTACATTTGTTTCCAAGTCATACTAATTACCACCCACGGTACTGTCAACCCGACTTGTGAAAAGTTACCCCTCGCAAGGCAGTAACTAATTTTGTATACAAAACCCCAACATACCGTCGATAATTGTATCCTTACAAATACTCAATAACTGTTTAATATATAATTAATTATGTGAGGTTTTGTAAAAACAATTTACAAAAAGGAGATTACTCACATTGATGTCTTAGATTATCCTTTAGGGTTTCCTGGTGACAATCTATAATTTACACAAATGTACACGTGTTAGTATAATAACCCATTTTAACATTAGTAATACCCTCCCCGAGACGGCATTCCAACGACTACGTCGGGCAGAACCACGACAGCCGTTATGGAACCCTAGATCAATCGGGCAGAGTATCTAATACGTATCCAGGGGTTATGATACTTACAACGGAGCAGAACTTTGCTAATTAGGGGGTATTATACCCGTGTATAATGCCTACACTTTAGTTTTGAGATTGAGAAAAGAAATCTGAACGAATTCGACTGAAGGCTCGATGCCTTCTTATATAGGGGCTGAGTTCGACTTTTACGCGGCCCGCGTAAAGTTTAGACAAGGGCTACGCTGCCCGCGTCAACTATGGTCAACGGTATAGCTGATTCGGGTCAGCGTATAGGGTCGACATGTGGTTGCCATGTGGCAGCTGTAAGACACTAATTCGTAAATGACTAAAGTCGCAGCGGAAATTCGTACCATAAAAATTTATTTCCTTATAATTACCTTGGCTTACTTAATTCTTCATTTTGACACAACTTTTTCACATGAAGTCATCAACCGACTCATTTACAATTAAATACATGACATGGGTTTTCTAAATTTCAACACCAACGTTCCCGTACAATCTGTCTTGTGACTCGATCCTCGATCTCTATTCCTTGAAGATCCTCATGACTCGTAATACCTGCGCTCACCACAATAAAATTTATAGCATTAGTACGCATTATAACATACAAGATCTATTCACGTTCTCTTTTCATTCCGTTAACTCTTTACATCCCGGCTTTCCATCAAATCATAAAATCCGTGGTGAGACTTCGTTGCTATTCCTGCGTTACACTTCATTCACCAGACACGTTATTAATATCATTAGTACTCAATTTCATTGGACACATGCGTACCTGCCTTCATACAAACCTATACCTTTTCATATGTTCACACATAATCAATTACGTACATACATACATACCCACATATAAACACATCTACGATAATGCATGCATATCTACATACACCCATACCTACATCATGACGCACACTCATGGCATTATACATACATACATACATACATACATACATACATACATACATACGTCCCTATTTGCAACATCCCCAACTCACACTGCCTACTCATATACGCCTTTATAAATCCGCGTGTACTTGCTCTCACATTTATACTCTTACATACGTTTGCACATACAAGCTTACATACACTTCTACAGACGTGTATAGATGCATACAAACATACATACATGCCTATCTACATATATACATACACGTATGCTCATAAAAACGTAAGTTAAATTAGTCATACGCAACTTAAAACGCGTTTAAATGAGTTCCCAAGTCAAAACGGAGCAAACGAACAATGTTCGCCAAACAAGGGGGCCTCGCGTGACGCCAAGGGCCTTGGCGTCATGCCAAGCCCCTGTTTTCTCAGAATGTTGTTGCTGCTGATCTGCAGATTTCCAGCACGTTCGGATTTTACGGAAACGGCCATAACTTCTTCATTATTGGTCCGTTTTACCCGATTCTTTTTCCTACGCGTCCGTAATTTAATTCTCCATCTTATAGAGTTAAGATCCGACATCCGGATTAACAAAATTCCAGACTTTTAAGTCTTCGGCTTACTACCCTTTTTACCAAGAATTGACCCGTTCATAATTTTATCACATAACTTGTTTGTTTGACCTTAACTTCATATGAATTGATAATTTCAAGGTCATTTGTCATGAAAGATTCATTCCCGGATACTTTACATCTTAATTCACCCGTTTGCGCTCATAAGCTTATTTTGACTCGTTAAGGGTAATTGCACATTAAAACATTTCTGACTTACAAAACCATACTCCTCACTTTCATACTTGACCAAAACATTACACTAATCGAATAACTTGTTTCTAAGCTACTTTTAAGATCGTTTGCCCAAAATACCCCTCAAGGGCATTTTGGTCAACTTTCATCCCATCATTTACGACGAAAGACTACGTCACATATTTGACCTCAACCATCATGTTTAGTTAATTAAAACACCATATTACTTAATCGAACTAAGAAGTGATTACAGAAATCACTTACCTTATGTGTTCGTGCTCGTATTGATTCCTTGCCTCCTCTTGACCCGTTAACACCTCATGCTTGAGCCCGTCTCGACGTGATTCCTATACTTTCATTTCATCGAAATCACGTTCTTATTAGCATACTCATTTGTACATGTTAACAATAATATCAATCGCATCTTTCACACTTAACTTTCCTTAGTCATTTCTAACAAGCATAAAACATATAATCAACTTCATATCCTTTCCAACACCTGTAATTCATCATGTAATCAAAATTAACGCATATTAACGTAACATGTATCAAACGACTTCCTATAATCCTGCTTTTATAACAACGAGTCAAATCATGTTTCTTATACTTAGTTGACTTTCAAGAGTCAACTATTAACCATCTTTAACCATCGACTTATCCTCATATACTCGTAACATCATAATCGACTATACAGACGACACTATATACTTTTTATCATACGCTTGATATGTGTACCATCATTTAAGCATAACGTACAACTAATTCATGCATAAACCTTCTAAACTCATTCATAACTCATCAAATCCTACTCCTAGTCAACACATATCATTCACACATAAACATCAAACATATCACCACCACATTTCTTTCAATTCATCTCATAAGAATTCCTCATATCCATCATAATTCATTAACAATTAATAAGAATTGAACATGGATGATCATTCAAGTCATAATCCTTACCTAAACAAGTGGGTTTCATCTCTAATCATCAAATTAACACAAACCATACATAACCTATGTTCTATATGATGATTCTAACCCTTATACATGATCAATTTCTCATTAACTTACGGATTAGAACATAACCCACTTCACACATAATCACCAATCTTTGATTTAAGACATACCTTACGATCCCCTTGTGAAGGTGATCACTAATTCATGTTCGGTTGTGAATTTAGGCCTTGATTCATTCTTCAATTTGAAGCTTTTGAAGAACTAGGGTTTTGAGGCTCTTGAGAGCTCCTGCTCGATCCATCCAGAACACACACGAAAATGTGTGTGTGTGTGATCTTTTTTTCTTTTAATTACTTAACTTTCATTTGTTCCACTTTAGCCCCTCGGGTTTGCCTTTAAAACATAACTGACACTACCTTCATCATTTAATACTTTTGACCATACCCTTAACTAGGTTAAATAGCCTAGTTATTTATTTCATGATGTGTCATATATGAACACACGACAAATATTAACATTCGGATTTTGGGGCATTACAAGTCTACCACCCTTAAATGAGGTTTCGTCCCCGAAACCTTTCTTACCTCTGTTTAACACTAATTAATTCTTCTTTACGTCCATCAACACTACCGCTAGTCCATCACAACGACTATCTTCTTTCTTAAAGAACCCGTTCCGGAGTTCTGATTAGTGTCGCTTTCACTATTAACGCTAATTCCTAACAGCCTTCATAGCTAATGGTTCATTCATCATTCTAATACTCGTATATCATATGCATTATATATCTTTTTATTTACTTGAAACCATTCCAACATCCCATTACTAACATTCCCATTTGTTTATTTCAACATTCTTATCATTTTCGTCGACTATACGATCTTACTTTGTAATTTGTACATACTCATCTATAGCTAACTTCGATAGATCCATCATAATAATAGGTAACTATCAATTGTCGATTCATAAATTATTCATATAATTGACTTCTTCCTAACAATTCCATAATACTTTCCTGATCATACCTTCATATATCATTTTCATTTTCATTTCCTTGACCTGTCAATAACGGGTCAATACACATACTCTTCCAACCTCTAATATGATCCGTTCTTAATGGATCTAATATCTCCATCTCATCTCTAAAAATTTACATTCTCTACATGCTTTGTATAACATTTAACTTTTGTTTTGTTACCATAACAAAACTACTATTTCATAGTCACACCTACGTGCTTAACTCTAACGTTAACCTTATTCTACGTTTTCTACAGTTACCTGTACCTTGCATACCTTAATGTTACCTTTAAATCATCTCATTCATTTCACATTACTATTGCTTTCACTTCATGCATTACTTAATTTACATATATAAATGTGTCATACTAGTTCATATCTCTCCAACATGAGTTAAACATTTTACTAACCTCTTTTTCATTTCTCAAACCAACGACCCGCAACCCAGATCGACCATCTTCTCCTCGAGTACTAGCCGTACAGGCCAGGTTTCATTCATCCGTGTAATGAGCTTCCGCTCATGCACATCCTTTCACCAATACGATCGGTTTCATCATATCAATAGTTCTAACATTATCATCAACAACATCGGCGGTTAGCATACGTCATTCAAACATTCATTACACTAGGTGATTACCCACCTATGACTCTTTTACAATTTCCTACGTACCTGCTATAACGTACCACACATTCTATTTCTTACATGCTATCCTTTCATTCTATTAATCATTTCGCCAACTGAAGTACACGCTTGTACTTCCTTCTATTCATGCTTACTTGCAAAGACCTTATTACATTGTTTCAATATTTCTTACCAAACTTACCATTTCCGCCCCTACTCAAGTTATTGTCCGGGTCACAGCCCGTCATCATTCTGACTTCTAAGAGTCGATTACTAACACATCTAACACGTAACTTATACAAAACTTCATCCATTATACTATCACCTTTTACTTTATACTTATTTCTATTACCCGTTCGACTCAATCATGGTCAAAATGCCGACATCTTCTTATGCGGCTTAATTTCATCTTTTTATATTTTTAAATCCGTCTTACGGATTCAGACGCATCATTCTTGCTTTTTCATTCATTGAATCCGCCTTACGGATTCAAACATTACATTCATGCCTTTCATTACTTCTGCGTTTTGAATCCTTCTCGCGGATTCAAACATATTACCCATGCCTCTCATCCTTGAATCCGTCTCACGGATTCAAACACATCATCCATGCCTTTCATCTTTGAATCCGTCTCACGGATTCAAACGTATCATCCATGCCTTTCATCTTTGAATCCGTCTCACGGATTCAAACATATCATCCATGCCTTTCATCTTTTAATCCGTCTCACGGATTCAAACATATCATTCATATCTTGTTGATCCGCACTTAATCACGGATTCAACATTCTTCATTCTTATCAGGCATGTTTTTTTTTTTTCATTCTTGGATAGTACTCTCAATTTCCCGAGAGTCTTACTTCCCATTTCACCCACACGCCCGCCTGCTACCCAGCTCTACCGGACATACCTGTAACAATTATCATGATCTCACGAACCTCATACGTTTCTCGTGTACTGGCCAGGTACACAATCCACATTGTAGTTTCGTGCCTTCATGTAATAGTCACCTTATGTCCGTAGACATAGGTTTCGGCGCGTGTATCACTTTCAGTACTTCATTACATACAATCCTTGTCTTTATTTAAATTTTCCTTCCCTTCATGAGTTTTACTGTTACTTACACCCACATATTAAATTTACGTACCTGGGGCTCATTTGCCTATTTGCCTCTTGACGGTTCTAGTTATTCATCCTAAACTGCATTCACGGATCATCTTCTTGAAACACTTATGCTTACCTTGCACATACAAAACCGTCAGTTTCTATACACGTATACATAAGTAAATACTTACATTAGCTTCTATCTTTGGATCTTGATCGAGTCTTAGATTGTACGGGTTTCTTATCTCAAGAACACACAAGTTTGAGTTCAAGTACTTACCTTCTCGTACTTGATTCCCTCAAACTAGGGCTCTGATACCAACTTGTAAGACCCTAATTCGTAAATGACTAAAGTCGCAGCGGAAATTCGTACCATAAAAATTTCTTTCCTTATAATTACCTTGGCTTACTTAAAACTTCATTTTGACACAACTTTTTCACATGAAGTCATCAACCGACTCATTTACAATTAAATACATGACATGGGTTTTCTAAATTTCAACACCAACGTTCCCGTACAATCTGTCTTGTGACTCGATCCTCGATCTCTATTCCTTGAAGATCCTCATGACTCGTAATACCTGCGCTCACCACAATAAAATTTATAGCATTAGTACGCATTATAACATACAAGATCTATTCACGTTCTCTTTTCATTCCGTTAACTCTTTACATCCCGGCTTTCCATCAAATCATAAAATCCGTGGTGAGACTTCGTTGCTATTCCTGCGTTACACTTCATTCACCAGACACGTTATTAATATCATTAGTACTCAATTTCATTGGACACATGCGTACCTGCCTTCATACAAACCTATACCTTTTCATATGTTCACACATAATCAATTACGTACATACATACATACCCACATATAAACACATCTACGATAATACATGCATATCTACATACACCCATACCTACATCATGACGCACACTCATGGCATTATACATACATACATACGTCCCTATTTGCAACATCCCCAACTCACACTTGCCTACTCATATACGCCTTTATAAATCCGCGTGTACTTGCTCTCACATTTATACTCTTACATACGTTTGCACATACAAGCTTACATACACTTCTACAGACGTGTATAGATGCATACAAACATACATACATGCCTATCTACATATATACATACACGTATGCTCATAAAAACGTAAGTTAAATTAGTCATACGCAACTTAAAACGCGTTTAAACGAGTTCCCAAGTCAAAACGGAGCAAACGAACAATTTTCGCCAAACAAGGGGGCCTCGCGTGACGCCAAGGGCCTTGGCGTCACGCCAAGCCCCTGTTTTCTCAGAATGTTGTTGCTGCTGATCTGCAGATTTCCAGCACGTTCGGATTTTACGGAAACGGCCATAACTTCTTCATTATTGGTCCGTTTTACCCGATTCTTTTTCCTACGCGTCCGTAATTTAATTCTCCATCTTATGGAGTTAAGATCCGACATCCGGATTAACAAAATTCCAGACTTTTAAGTCTTCGGCTTACTACCCTTTTTACCAAGAATTGACACGTTCATAATTTTATCACATAACTTGTTTGTTTGACCTTAACTTCATATGAATTGATAATTTCAAGGTCATTTGTCATGAAAGATTCATTCCCGGATACTTTACATCTTAATTCACTCGTTTGCGCTCATAAGCTTATTTTGACCTGTTAAGGGTAATTGCACATTAAAACATTTCTGACTTACAAAACCATACTCCTCACTTTCATACTTGACCAAAACATTACACTAATCGAATAACTTGTTTCTAAGCTACTTTTAAGATCGTTTGCCCAAAATACCCCTCAAGGGCATTTTGGTCAACTTTCATCCCATCATTTACGACGAAAGACTACGTCACATATTTGACCTCAACCATCATGTTTAGTTAATTAAAACACCATATTACTTAATTGAACTAAGAAGTGATTACAGAAATCACTTACCTTATGCGTCCGTGCTCGTATCGATTCCTTGCCTCCTCTTGACCCGTTAACACCTCATGCTTGAGCCCGTCTCGACGTGATTCCTATACTTTCATTTCATCGAAATCACGTTCTTATTAGCATACTCATTTGTACATGTTAACAATCATATCAATCGCATCTTTCACACTTAACTTTCCTTAGTCATTTCTAACAAGCATAAAACATATAATCAACGTCATATCCTTTCCAACACATGTAATTCATCATGTAATCAAAATTAACGCATATTAACATAACATGTATCAAACGACTTCCTATAATCCTGCTTTTACAACAACGAGTCAAATCATGTTTCTTATACTTAGTTGACTTTCAAGAGTCAACTATTAACCATCTTTAACCATCGACTTATCCTCATATACTCGTAACATCATAATCGACTATACAGACGACACTATATACTTTTTATCATACGCTTGATATGTGTACCATCATTTAAGCATAACGTACAACTAATTCTAAACCTTCTAAACTCATTCATAACTCATCAAATCCTACTCCTAAGTCAACACATATCATTCACACATAAACATCAAACATATCACCACCACATTTCTTTCAATTCATCTCATAAGAATTCCTCATATCCATCATAATTCATTAACAATTAATAAGAATTGAACATGGATGATCATTCAAGTCATAATCCTTACCTAAACAAGTGGGTTTCATCTCTAATCATCAAATTAACACAAACCATACATAACCTATGTTCTATATGATGATTCTAACCCTTATACATGATCAATTTCTCATTAACTTACGGATTAGAACATAACCCACTTCACACATGATCACCAATCTTTGATTTAAGACATACCTTACGATCCCCTTGTGAAGGTGATCACTAATTCATGTTCGGTTGTGAATTTGGGCCTTGATTCATTCTTCAATTTGAAGCTTTTGAAGAACTAGGGTTTTGGGGCTCTTGAGAGCCCCTGCTCGATCCATCCATAACACACACGAAAATGTGTGTGTGTGTGATCTTTTTTTCTTTTAATTACTTAACTTTCATTTGTTCCACTTTAGCCCCTCGGGTTTGCCTTTAAAACATAACTGACACTACCTTCATCATTTAATACTTTTGACCATACCCTTAACTAGGTTAAATAGCCTAGTTATTTATTTCATGATGTGTCATATATAAACACACGACAAATATTAACATTCGGATTTTGGGGCGTTACAGCAGCACCGAGCTGCGCCACACTTTTGATCTCTAGCGGCCCGCGTAAGATCCTTAAAGGTTCTACGCGGCCCGCGACAAAACCCAAAATTTTATTTTTGATTATTTTTAATAATATTTAAGGTATTCGGGGCCCGTTTTCACGTATGGGGTGTATTTTAGGACATATTGGGATATTTTAAAATATATTAGGGTGTCGGAAAATTTATGAGGGTGTCGGTTTTCTTTAGGGTTGTTATATCCTCCCCAACTTGTTTTAGAGCTCGTCCTCGGGATCTACTGGAATAGGTGTGCATATTTCCTTTGCATTTCTGATTCAAGCTTCCATGTATACTCAGGTCTGCTTTTGGAGTCCCACTTCACTTTGACCAGAACTAATCTCTTATGCTTAAGGTTCTTGACTTTTCTGTCTTCAATCTGTAGAGGCCTTTCTACAAACTTGAGTTGTTCATTTACCTCTATATCCTTAAGAGGCACTACTAGTGATTCGTCAGCTAAACACTTTTTGAGATTAGATACATGAAACACATCATGTATTCCTGCAATTTCCTCTGGCAGTTGTAGCTGATAGGCTACAGGTCCTATTTTTCTAATAATCTTAAAAGGTCCAATATACCTGGGACTTAGCTTTTCTCTTTTGATAAATCTTACCACTCCTTTCCAAGGAGAGACCTTTAACAATACTTTATCTCCTACTTGAAATTCCAAGGGTTTGCGTCGGTTATCGGCATAGCTCTTTTGTCGATCACGTGCTGCTTTTAGTCGTTCCTTGACTTGAATAATCTTGTCAGTTGTTTCTTGTACTATCTCAGGTCCAGATAGTTGCTTTTCTCCAATTTCTGCCCAACAGACTGGGGTTTGGCACTTTTGTCCATAAAGTGCTTCGAATGGTGCAGCATTGATACTTGTGTGATAACTATTATTGTAAGAAAATTCTATTAAAGGTAAGCGATCGTCTCAATTACCTCCGAAATCAATTATACAAGCTCTAAGCATGTCCTCCATTGTCTGAATTGTTCTTTCGCTTTGTCCGTCCGTTTGAGGATGATAAGCGGTGCTTAGATTTAGCTTGGTTCCCATTGCTTTTTGGAAACTTGACCAAAAATGAGAGGTAAAACGGCTATCCCTATCAGAAACAATTGATAAAGGTATTCCATGTAATGAAACTATTTCATTTACATATAATTTAGCTAGCTGTTCCATACTGAAAGTTTCCTTCATTGGTAGGAAATGAGCTGACTTGGGTAATTTGGTAACAAAATCCATTGTAATCAATTCCCATTTCCATACGGGCATTTCTAACTGTTGTAACAAACCTGAGGGTTTCTGATGTTCAGTTTTAACTTGTGAACAAGTTAAACATTTAGAAACATAGGCTGCTATATCCTTTCTCATTCCTATCCACCAAAAATTCTTTCTTAAATCCTGGTACATTTTATCATTTCCTGGATGCATCGTATATTTGGACTTATGGGCTTCTTCTAATATACGATGGCGTAGGTTTCCTAATTTAGGTATCCACATTCTCTTCTTATGGAATCTCCAAATTCCATCTGTTCCTTGTTCTAATTCCTTAATCATACCTTTTAGCTTTTCTGTATCATCTTTGATTACTGATTCTTGTGCTTTTCTAATTTGATCATTTAAATCTACTTGTAGATTTAATTTAAGAGAACGTACCCTTTTTGGCTTTTCATGATACTTTCGACTTAAAGCATCAGCAACTACATTTGCCTTTCCTGCATGATATTGGATATCACAATCATAATCATTAAGCATTTCCATCCAGCGTCTTTGTCTCATATTCAATTCCTTTTGCCCGAAAACATACCTTAAACTCTTATGATCAGTGAATATGGTAAACTTACTACCATAAAGGTAATGTCTCCAAATCTTAAGGGCAAAAATTATAGCTCCTAACTCTAGATCATGGGTTGAATAATTCTCTTCATGATTCTTAAGTTGTCTAGATGCGTAAGCTATAACCTTTTGGCGTTGCATTAATACACATCCATAACCTAGTTTGGAAGCGTCACAATAGACTACAAAGTCTTCAGTTCCTTCTGGTAACGCTAGTATGGGTGCATGGGTTAATCTTTGCTTAAGAATTCTAAATGCTTCTTCTTGCTTTGGTCCCCATTCAAACTTAATGGATTTACAGGTTAACTTAGTTAAAGGAATGGCTATTCTAGAAAAGTCTCGAATAAATTTTCTATAATAACCGGCCAATCCTAAGAAACTTCTAACCTCGGTTGGTGACTCAGGGGTTTTCTATTTGGTAATCGCCTCGATCTTTGTTAGATCCACATGAATTCCTTCATGATTAACTAAGTGTCCAAGAAACTGTACCTGCTCTAACCAAAACTCGCACTTTGAAAATTTAGCATAAAGTTTTTCCTTTCTTAATATACTCAGAAGTGCGTGCAAATGCCTTGCATGTTCTTCCTTACTTTTAGAATAGATAAGAATATCATCTATAAAGACAATTATGAATTTATCCAAATATGGTTTACATATTCGGTTCATCATATCCATAAATGCGGCTGGGGCATTGGTTAAACCAAATGGCATGACAGTAAATTCATAATGACCATACCTTGTTCTAAATGTTATTTTAGGAATGCCCTCTTCCTGTACCTTTAATTGATGATATCCTGACCTTAAATCGATTTTAGAGAAAAATTGAGCTCCTTGCAGTTGATCGAACAGATCATCGATCCTTGGTAATGGGTACCGATTCGTAATCATGACCTTGTTCAATTCACGGTAGTCAATGCACATACCCATTGATCCGTCCTTCTTTTTAACGAATAAAATTGGTGCTCCCCATGGCGACGAGCTTGGCTGTATAAATCCTTTTTCCAATAATTCGTCTAATTGTTTCTTTAATTCCTGCATTTCTGCGGGTGCCAAACGGTAGGGTGCTTTGTCAATTGGTGCTGTTCCGGGTTATAGATGGATTCTGAATTCGACTTCTCTGTCTAGCGGTAGTCCTGGTAATTCTTCTGGAAATAAATCTGAAAACTGGGACACTACTGGAATGTCTTTTAATTATTTTCCTTTAGTATTAGTGATTATAGAAATCAAATATACTATAGACCCTTTTCTTATATAACTTGCAATTTTCATCACAGAGATGAATTTAGTGGATCTAGATGGTTTATCACCTTTAATTGTGATCTTTTCACCCTTTGGTGAATTTACTTGAATGGACTTTTGATCACACAAAATATTAGCTTTATTGGCTATTAACCAATCCATTGAGGGGTCAGTATCGCCTTTCCCAGTGAAGTTGTAGAGCCGGCTATCGAATGACGAGCAATGTGGCATCCCTATAGTATGCCCTCCTAAAAAATGATCAAGAATCTGCATTTTAGTTACGTACAATCTGGAAACTAATCACTTTGATACTAACTTTGCTGAAGATATGAATTTGTAAGAAAGGTCCATGGAAAATAAAAATACTCATTAACGTACCAGAGAGAACCACAAGATCTTTTGTGTTTAGTCCCCTCGGTGCAAATGATTGTTTCAAAAGATTAATGTTAACAAAAAATGGTGGCAATCCTGTTGCTAGATTTATGGGATCACTGATTAAAGACAAATTTCCGTCTCTTCGGCCAGTTTCGACCTCCCAAAATGGTCCCTTGGTTTGTTAACAAAAGAGGTTCGTCGTATAAGAAGATGATGAATCATTATTATCACAAGAAAAATGAACATGGTATCCAAAATGTTGGCATTATCATGCTATACACATGAAGCTAATTTTAGCATTAGATTTGAAAGGGGGATAAATCTACCGCCACAGTAACGTCTTTGGCAACAAGTGCTACGATGTCAGCACAAGAAACTACACTAGGACAGGCATTTTCTAACGCCTACTTCACTCTGTCAATGATATTAAACCCTCTTAGGCTGAGATTCGGGGGTGCAAATTTTTTGGATTGATTTGTTTGTGAATCCAATAAAACTGATCCATCACAACCCCATAAATGCAAGGTTCATAAATCATAAAAGTGATAAAACACATTCACGTTAGATGATGAAATAATCTAAGAAGTGAACTTTAATTATATGATAATATAACATGTTGCAAACCCGAATGAGGAAGTCGTGGAAATGCATTCTCAACAACGGTCCAGAAAGAGACGGGGCGACCGCCATAACTAGGGCTGTAAACGAACCGAACGTTCAGTGAACAGTTCATTAACCGTTCGGCGGGAAGTTCGTTTATGTTCGTTCGTTTAATAAATGAAATGAACGAACATGAACCAGAAATTTTGTTCAATTAGTTAAATGAACGAACATGAATAGAGGTTTCGTTCGTTCAATTGTGTTCGTGAACATTCGTTCATTTGCGTTCATTTATGTTCGCATGTTTGTGTTTTAATTATATATTTTTGTACTTTCATATATTTTGTCTATACTTTTTATATTATTAAACTTATATTTATTTTATCACCCTAACAATTAAACTATGAAACCTTATTTCACCTTGTTTATGCACCATTTCCCTTTCATTTCTCATTATTTACATCGACGACTACGATCGACCCCTGTTCCACAATAAGAGATTCAAGTTCTAGTGCTACTCTCTGGTCCATCCGCCTTTATCCTTCGTCGCATTCGCCATATTATTTGTGTTCGTTTGTGTTCGTGAACCGTTCAGGAACACGCTCATCTCCATAATGAACGAAGACGAACATAAAATCTCGTTCGGTAGTGTTGATACATATTTTGTGGACGCGACTCGGCTCGGTTCGACTTGGTTCGGTTCGACCCGGTTAGGTTCGGCTCAAGCCCGACGCCACGACATTCCTCCGTCGTGCGCCCCAGAGATCGACACGCGAAGCACGGAGCGCCGCGAGCCGGTTCCCGCTGCCACATCATCATGACATCATCATGATGATGTCATGATGATGTCACCATCTTGACTAAACTTCACAAATATTGAAACAAGTTGGATCTGTACGTGCATGCATGTATTGTGGGCCTTTTCTATGGGCTTTGACCAACATGGGCCGAACCTCCAATCGCACAACACATATATATACCGAAATCACTTAGTGATTTCGGTGGTGAGGAGTGGACAAGAGAGGGTGAACAAAAGAGAAGGGCATCGCACAAGAGAGAACCGAGAGATTTGTTTGAGAGTTTGCAAAGATTGATTTGTAAACATTGGTTTGTAATCGTTTTCAAGTATTAATACATTGGTGTTAATCGTTGAGTGTCGGTCTCCATTTCGTGTTCTTGTTCATCTCCTTCTCTCGATCTCGGTTTGCATCTCCGGTTGGATTCCGCACAACCGGGTGTGTTCGACAACAAGGATTAGGCGACTAGATCCTCCCCTAGCCGGACCTACAAGTGGTATCAGAGCCTTGGCTCTTCTCCTTGTTAAAACCGAGTGTTTTCGGGTTGTTTTTCGGGTTTTAGAAGCTTGTATTTTCTGGAAATTTCTGTTTTTAGCTTCGAAAATCTTCATATTTTGCTGGAAGTTCACATAAAAACCTTGTTATTTTTCATTTTCCATTGTTAAAAGTGGGTTTTTAGTGAATTTTCGTGCATTTACTCGTGTTCGGAAAGTTGTCGGGACACCGGAAAACTCATTAGTTTGCCGGAAAACTTAAGTTTTCTGGGTTTGTTCTTCTTATATTCAAGGAACATTCAAAGTGTTCTTGAATATTCATTGTTTTCAAAATTAAAATTAACCTCTTTAATCTTTTGAAGTTTGAATATTCAGTGGTTGTGCATTGGAACTTGTTGATTGATTAGTATATTACAAGGCCATCATCATTATTTGGTTAGTAAAGTTGGGAAGAGTGAACCGAAAGTAAAGGTTGAAAAGGTCTGTTTGTGTCAGAGGATAAAGGTCAACCGCACAAGATTTGAATCACACAAGACTTGTGTAGTTTGGAACGTACAAACTGATAGTGGGTCGCACAAGATTAAAGAATCGTACAAGTAGCTGGGCTTCCAATTGGGCTCCTGGTGGAATTATAGTTGGGCTTCTGATCAGTCGCACAAGCATTCATTTGAACCGCACAAGATCTGATATTCGCACAAGACAACTGGGCCTGCACAACATGAATTGGGCTTCTGATTATTTGGGCTTCTAACATATATTGTCGCACAAGATCTATATCTAATCGTACAAGAATTGTTAGACAAACATCATATTCAGTCGCACAAGAGATTGACTCACACAAGTTTTAATTCAGTCGCACAAGTTTTTTGTCAACGCACAAGGAGTTGGGTCTTTCGATCAAGGATCCTTCGGCTGGTTGTTATCATTCGAGATATTAACATAGTTTGTGAAAATTAAATTTTAAAAAGGGAAAACTTGTTTTTCAAATTTTTAAATCATTTTCACTTAATATATTAATTTTTATAAAATGGGAACAAACGGTCAGTGGGATCCAACCGCGTGGACTCAAACAACTTCGACTCCACAATCATCAGCTACGCACGGTCAGTGGGATCCAACCGCGTGGACTCAAACAACTTTGACTCCACAATCATCAGCTACGCAATCTGCGTCAGATTTCAACAAAACTGCATGGATGCAGGCTATTGCCCCACCTCAAGCTGCAATGATAACTGCAAATCAATGGGCATTGGTCACAAATCAAAGCAGCAGCATTCAATCTATGATGCAGAACGACAGTGAAACTGGTACAAGCACAAAACCGCCAAAGCTAAATCACATCAATGATTGGGGATGGTGGAAAGAAAGGCTGAGAACTTATGTTCAGGGGCAAGGGCAAGGTCAAGATCTATGGATGTGCTTCTTCACCGCATTTGACAATGATTTGGAAGTTGCAGGATCTAATCCACAGACTTACAGCACTATGTCTGAAGATGATAAGAAGAAATTTGAGTTAGAAAAGAAAGCATTCATGATTCTCACACAAGCTCTTCACAGAGACATTTACCACCAGTTTGTTTACTGCACGACTACTAAAAGCTTGTGGGATATGCTCACGTTACGATGTGAAGGAAATGCTCAATCTAGAAAGATCAAGCAAGAATTACTGAAGAAAGAGTTTGAAGGATTCACGTGTATGGAGAATGAGACTTTGGCAGATTTATCTACAAGGTTCCATCACTTGTTGAGCGAGATGTTTGCTTTTAAAGTCACTGCCACTCCACAAGAAATGGTGAAGAGATTCGATGATAGCTTACCAGCAAAGTGGAGCAGTTATCTTGAAATTCTCAAAGAAAATGGTGTTCTAGACACAATCACCGTTTATGAGTTAATTCAAAAATTGGAGAACAAGGATGTAGAAGAAAAACTTAAGGCAAAAAGAACACTAACTCCTCAAAACCCAGAGATGTACTATGGGATTGCAGGAGGTATCAGTGGAGAAAAACCAGCCTCTCAACATGCGAAGCTTCAAACAGCCTTCATCTCAAACACCGGACCTTCCACAACAGATCAGTTTGATCCTTCAGCATACACGATGTATTCAAGACCAGTTTCTTCTTCTCTACAACAGAATGTGCAACCGACAGCTCAGCAGCAACAACCGCAACAGCAAGGGTTTTATGGAAGCTCTTCAAACTTTCAAGCCACTTCCAATCCGAACACAGTCAGATTAGACACTTCCAACTTTTCCAAAGTCAGTGTCGAAATAGCCAAGGAGCATATGGAGATGTTGAACACCTTGGTTAGTGCTTATTGTGGATTGGTCGCAGGTCAGATTGGGAATATCAATCTAACCAATGAAGATTATCAGCAAGTGGATAGAGAAGAGTTTGAAATGATGGATATCAAATGGGCTCTTGCTAGTGCAATTCGAAGAGCAAAGGAGTTTATGGAAAAGACGGGGAGAACCGACTTGAATAGCAACAACAACACCAAGTATAGTTTTGATAAGAATGCTGTCACTTGCTTCAATTGTGGTGAAAAGGGTCACTTCAAACGGGAGTGTCAGAAGCCACCTAAGCAAGGAAATCAGAATCCCTTCAGAAACAATTCTGACAGATCAATAGTTCACGTTGGAGGAAATGCATCTGGATCCACAAACACTAATCCCCACAGAGGATTGGTTGTTCAAGCTGATGAAATCTGCAATTGGAACCTTCAGCTTGGAGAAGGAGGAAATGGTGGAACAGCATGTTATGCTAAAGTGGTTGAGAAGATAGTAGAACCCGTGTCTGCTGGTGAATCCTCAGAAGATGAAGATAGTTCGGGTTATAGTGGGAGCATGAATGGGGAATCACTTGATGCTGGTGATTTATCAAGTGATGCTTTAGATTTGGAAGTTGATGAGCTTTTGGCTGAAGCTGAAGCATTATGCAAGAGGAGATCTATTCTTTGCCAGAAATCTGCTGGAACTTCCGAGAAGCTTGCTCAGTTCTTCTCTGAAGATGGATCTTTTTCTTTTCATACAGCCTTTATGGCTCACGTAGAAGGTCAGACTTCTCAGGTATGTGATACTAATTCTGACTCTGTTTCTGTTCCTATTGAATGTGCAAAGTGTTTGAAATATGCTGAAAAGGAAAGTCAGTTTGAAGTCACATACAAACACAATCAAGAATTGATTGTAGATCTTTCTAAAGCAACTGAAGCTAACTTGTTTTTAACCAGAAATGAAAAGGAATTTAAAGCAACAATTGCGTCATTAAGACATGATGTTTCAGAATTACAAAAGGTTGTTTTGCGAAAACAACATGCTAACAATAATCTTATTGACACAATTGAAAAGCAAATGGTAGAGTTGGCAACAGCTCGATGTGAATGTGAGACAATTAAGCAGAAACTGGAAAGCTATTCCAATTCCCGCTATGTATTGGATCACATCATTGACGTTCAAAAGAAAAAGGGGGATACACAATGTATTGGATTCAAATCATGTCCTCCCCCAATGAATCACAATTACTCCAAATTGCCTGATGACGAGGATATGCCCCGTTTTGAACCTACTGTGCCACTCGATCTAGATGATTTTGCAGCAGGCCTCGGGTTCACAACTGGTACATCATCCTCGGGTCAATCAGAATCTGAATCTGAATCTGAATCTGAGAATGTGACAGATTCATCGTGTGTTAAGGAACAGAGTCCTCCCATTGTTGAGGATGCTGATTCTTCGGATGATGAATCTGAAGAAACTGTGAAACAACAGTCTAACTCGGTTACAACAGATATTCCAATCGAGAATCACATCCTGTGTGATCCACCAGTGAAACCGAGTAAGACTGAAATGTCAAAATCAATGGAGTCCCTTGTATCTAGCAGTGAAGAGAATAACTTGTTGTACACGCTCAAAGGAGATAGCAAAATCTACTCTAACAAAGATTTTCCAATTAAAAATGTAAATCAAGATTTAATTGAGCAAATTTTTGAAGGATGCACTGATAAGTTTTTGGGGAACAAAAGTGGCAAAGTTACCGTCACTCAATGTGATCCAATTCCGTGTGAACAAATTAGAAAACAATACGGAAACCAAAAACTACCAATTGAGCGAAAACAACAAGTCAACTCCGGAAAGGGTAAGGTACAGGGAAAGAAGGCTCAGAACAAGAATGTTCAAGCACCTAAAGTTCAGCAGCCTAAGACTGAACAACCAAAGGTTCAACAACAAAAGGTGCAAAACAAAAGAGCTCCTGTTAAGAAACGAGAACCGAAAATGAACTTTGTTGGATCCACGGGTTCAGACAAACTTGAAACATTTCAGGATAAATCTAACGTTGATTTTATAAAACAAGTTAGAATTTTAAAACGAAATGATCAGAATAATTACACCCAACACACCAACGGATGTGATTTAGGTCCAAGCACGTCTAGATCACAAAGTTCATTGTCTGGTTCTCCGTCTGGTCATCAACATGTTTCTCCAAAGTTTGTAGAGCGGAGAACATGTTTTGAATGTGGGACAGTTGGGCATATTGTAAGATATTGCCCACACGTGCAAAAGCTGAAGTCAAAAACGAGTGCTCCCCAAGAAATCGATTACCGAAAACGATCAGTTTCCCCGAAACAAGACCCACGTGTCTTGAAAGAAAGGGAAAAGAAGTTAAAGCAAAAGAATCAAAAGGTAATTGAAAAGGCCTTAAAATCAGAGGTCAAAGAAGAAAAACCTGTACAAGCAAAATCTGAAACTGTAAAACCAGTAAATGCTAAAACAATGAATTCAAATACTGGTAAAGGACAAACAGCTTGGAAGCAAAAGCAGGTAATTCAATCAGGCGGAGCACCACAGGTTCTTTTTCCTAATCATCAAGTGATTGAAATCACTTTCCTTGATGATCAAGGACGACCCAAGTCCACAAAGGCTTGGGTCCCCCTCTCCAACTAATCTCTGAGTGAGTGTGTAGGATATTCCAGGAGGAACTTTCGATAGTCGTAAGATTGTTGATAGTGGAGCGTCCTTGCATAAGAAAGGCGACAGAAGAGATTGTTGCCATTGATGGAGAGAGAGAAAAGAAAAGGAAAAGAAGAAGAATATGTTGGTGAAAGAATGTGGTTGAATGTAGTTGAAAATTCGACAAGATGAAAAATGTTCCAAAGTTTGGTTGTTATGGTTTTTGATCGGGTCAACATGAAAGATTCCAATGAAAAGTACGCGCCTGTAGCACGTCTGAAGCTTTTTGAAGATTCATGGATTTTTCTTCCACAAAAAGTTCAAAGTCCACAAGATGAACGTGTTGTGTACATTTCTTCGCGGTGTGATTGAAGAAAATGTGTTTGTTGAACAAACCAACCGGGTGTGCGGATGCCTTGGCATGGATTGAACAACCGCACACTACTTCTCAAAGAGAAAGACAAAGACCTTCGCTGGTACAATGTGGAAGACCAGCCGGACCCAGAGGTTTTTGATCTTGTTGTTGTCAAGAGATTTCTCAGTAGCTACAAAATCGACTTTGAAATCCACACCGGGTGGATATCCAGTTTGGGAGAGCACTCAGATTCCTTGCAATGCACGAAGCAGTTGCAGGATACGGTTTTAAATTTCTAATCTCTCCTATACTTGTTGATATTTAAGCTGCTTTATGAATTATTATCATCTCGTACAGCACTCCTTGACCTGACACATTGATCTCGAATATCACCTCACACGTGATTGTTTCATTATGAAACTCATCAATGTTGTCATGGTCCACACCGATGACCAACGTGCCGACTTTTTTTTTACCAAAGCATTTGACAAATCAAGATTTGACTTTTTTATTATTGGTAAACGGCATTAAGGTCAAGCAAGAGTAATCCACATCGGAAAATCATTTTTGTAAATATCTTTGTGTCTTTTAAATTTGTCTTAGTTTATTGATTTTAGGGGGAGTAAATCCAAAATTTGAAAATCCAAAAACATCGAAAAAATTTCAAAAACTCAAAAACAATAGAAAAACAAAAATGAGTTTCCTGGCGAGCAAAAGAGAAAATGATAGTACATCAGTGGTCTGTCTAAACTTCTTTAAACTTAAACTGCAAAATGATAAGCAGCTCTATATAAGATGTATCGGTAGGCTCACAATCATTTTAAAGTGTGCAGGGTGATATAAACTTAAATCGACTGAAGACCAGGTGGGAACCATTCATTGGCATATGGTCTTAGTACCGAAATTTCGTTTGAGAGATTGCCGAGGTTCTGAGATATTCGGTCTTTATGCTGCTTATCATCTGGGTATCATGGTTGTATCTTTTACCGAAAAAATAACGGGGACGCAAGTCTAGATCTTCCATGATACCATACATACGTGTACATATTGCATTCGACCTCAATAAGTGATCAACAATCACATGTCCAAACAAATAAGTGATAATATATCACAGATTCTTTGCGGGAGTCAAGTTCGTCTCTCTGCTGTACGAAAGTACTGACCTGTTCACGGACTTGCTCCTGTGCCCTTCATGCATATGAAAATCAAGTTCCTCATCAATAAGTGATTCTATCACATAGGGCTTGTTTTCAAACAAAAATAAGTGAGAATCTCACATCATATACGGTCAAACAGATGATAATCGGTATACTCACCGGTAAGATGAACCCTCGTGCATACCTTGATACGGGAATGTGTCGTGATGTGGATGAACACCGGTCCGTAAGTATAAATCATACCTTAACGTATCCCCTCGCCATGATTACATCTGATAAGTTGAGCTTAAGTGGACAACAATACCGATAATTGTTATAGGATGCTTATCTTAATGTTAATTAACTGAACAACAAGAGAGTTTTGGCATGACCGTACACTGATATGATTCTCTTACCCTCGAAACTCGCAAAAAGAATGTCTGTAAATATTTATTTAATGCTTTCAGTTTCTGCACCTTTGTATATATTTATTTACTGCTTTCAGTCTTTAAATTTGAAATATTCAAAAATACCAAAAAGATTTTAGGTGTGTTTTAATATAAACTTTCTAAAAGCCAAAAAGATTTTATTTCTATTTTATTTTCGATCGTACGATGTTGGAGCTCGAGTCTTCGTTACCTGAAACTTGATTGAAAACCAAAACGACTAAATCTTCATAAACGGTCGAAATTTGCAAAGTGTTGAAAGTTAAAAACTAAAATTGATAAATTTGTTAAACTTTCAAACTGTCGGACGATAGTTGATTGAACAATGGTCACATGTGTGTCGTTTACTTATGATATTCCAAGCAGTTGTTCTCATTACGCGTTTAGATTTTTTGCATGTGCAGATTCTAAAGGCAATGAGAACATGGTCGATGACAAGCTTTGGAATGAAGACACAACATGAAGGCACTCAAATGATGAAGATGATCGAGTTGCTGCTGGCCATCATCAACACCACAAGGATCTCAAGTACTGAAGATCAAGTCATTCACCAGCATAACTCAAGGGGGAGCTTATGTTAAGGGGGAGTTTGTCAACACACTTCCTACATGAAACGGGGAGTTTGTTGATACACTTTCTGCTTTGAAGACGTGAAGACTTTGAAGATCCTCCGACATGGAAGACATGGAAGATGAACCTCACGAGTAGCGTCCAAGGGGGAGTTTGTTGATACATATTTTGTGGACGCGACTCGGCTCGGTTCGACTTGGTTCGGTTCGACCCGGTTAGGTTCGGCTCAAGCCCGACGCCACGACATTCCTCCGTCGTGCGCCCCAGAGATCGACACGCGAAGCACGGAGCGCCGCGAGCCGGTTCCCGCTGCCACATCATCATGACATCATCATGATGATGTCATGATGATGTCACCATCTTGACTAAACTTCACAAATATTGAAACAAGTTGGATCTGTACGTGCATGCATGTATTGTGGGCCCTTTCTATGGGCTTTGACCAACATGGGCCGAACCTCCAATCGCACAACACATATATATACCGAAATCACTTAGTGATTTCGGTGGTGAGGAGTGGACAAGAGAGGGTGAACAAAAGAGAAGGGCATCGCACAAGAGAGAACCGAGAGATTTGTTTGAGAGTTTGCAAAGATTGATTTGTAAACATTGGTTTGTAATCGTTTTCAAGTATTAATACATTGGTGTTAATCGTTGAGTGTCGGTCTCCATTTCGTGTTCTTGTTCATCTCCTTCTCTCGATCTCGGTTTGCATCTCCGGTTGGATTCCGCACAACCGGGTGTGTTCGACAACAAGGATTAGGCGACTAGATCCTCCCCTAGCCGGACCTACAGGTAGTGTTCATGAACCGTTTGTGAACACATTTATTTCCTTAAGGAACGAACACAAACAAGACCTTGTTCATGTTCATTCGGTTCGTTTACAACCCTAGCCATAACTTCGTTGATGACCGTAGTTACGATCTTTTCAGCATGTGGGCATGATTTATCATAGAACCCAACTTTTAAGCCTTGGCCTTCTGCTTGGAGAGTTAAGAGTGCTAGAACCATAATTGGAAGCACAAAAAATCCAAATGAGTTTTTGTAAGTGGCCATTTTGAAGATGAATGGCCTTGCAAAAGATAAACTTAATTTTTGGATTCTGGAATGTAATGTGGTCAAGGTTTAATTTATAGTTGATTAGATAGACCATGTTTTATGAATATATCATAGGTAATGTCGTCAACCCTTCGTATTTTAATCAGTTTTTTTCTAACTTCATGGGGTGTAACTCCATGTTCGTAACAGGTATGATTTGCACATAATCAACATTAAAAAAGTGGAATGTTTCTTTCAACAATTCAGATAAACTCTAGAGAAAAGAATCAATCATATTTACATTTGAAGGAGGACCAAACAGTTCATCTTATAAGTCAAGGACCAAACATTCATCTTGTTTACAGTCATATAAACGAGTAACTGCTATAGGTTAAAATGTATCAATATCAAATCCATTGGAATACCAGCTAGGGTGTAAATATTCCAATAAAAAGAATTTAATTTAATAGCGCAAAAGCGTTGACATTAAGCCAAGAACATGCATGCAATGATCATTAACCAAACACATTATTATGCCTTTATCTCCAAAAAAGTATAAAATATTAGTGAAGCAAAAATCTACAATATATTTGTTACGTAATGAAACGTATATCCCAGACAGTTTGAACAAATATTTACTTTGCAGGTGATTTAGAAATTATTTACCAAAATCATCAGACCCACCACTTCTTTTATTAAAAAACTAATAAATTACCTCAATCCACCGTTAGTCTTCATCGTTTTTCTTTTTCCAGGGTCGTGCTCAATAACCACCACTCTTGTATTTTACACCATCTATATATATATATTATGTCTACTAGTTTATAGTTTATATTTTCTTTCTTCAATGTCAACGCTTTTGCCATATAGAATTCTTTTGCTTTGTATATTTCTATTCTGGCTGAAGACATTCCAACAGAATCGATACTGACAGATTTTAACATCTATTACTTCTATATTAGCAAAATTGGTTGTCCACTTCATTAAAGCTGGATGAGCACCATGGTCAAACGTATATATGAATGATAATTTTTAACTAAAATCTATTTGTATTGTTTAATTAAGCCATTTGTGTTTTTTAAACGTCCACCATGAGCAAATCATACTGACCCTGTTGATCATAAAAATAAGAAAGTCTGACAACATATACGACACATTCAAAGTACAGGGTCGCGGTCGTCTCTCTAATCTACTACTATAAATGAAACCTTGATCGAATGAGCAATTCACATAATTAAAAAACAAGTTTACTTTTGAAAGACTAATCATCTTCAAAATGGCCTTTTCTTCCAAGAACTCATTTGGAGTTTTTGTACTTCAAATAATGCTTCTAGCACTCCTTTCTTTACATGCAGAAGGCCAAGGCTTAAAAGTAGGGTTCTATGAGAAATCATGCCCACAAGCCGAAAAGATCGTATCGACGGTCATGAGCGATGTTATGGCTGTGGCTCCGTCTCTTTCGGGCCCATTGTTGAGAATGCATTTCCATGACTGCTTCATTAGGGTTTGTAACATGTTATTTTATAATAAGATTTCAGTTTTCTTCAAATATTAACGTAAATGTGTTTTATGAACCTTCTAATTGTAGGGTTGTGACGGATCGGTTTTGTTGGATTCTCCAACACAACAATCCGAGAAATTCTCGCCCCCGAATCTCAGCCTGAGAGGGTTTAATATCATTGATAAGGTGAAGTTGGCGTTAGAAAAGGCCTGCCCTGGTGTAGTTTCTTGTGCTGACATCGTAGCCCTTGTTGCTAGAGACGTTACTGTGGCGGTATATTTATCTTCCTTTCAAATCTAATGCTGAAATTGGTTTCATGTGTTTGTTGTAAATAAGCTGAGCCGAACCGGAGATCGGCTTGATTAAATTGGAAGTGGTCCATTGGCTAAGGCAATGTCTTTAAACACCTTGGGAGGAGTGGTATTGGGTTCAAGTCTCACAGACAACCGGGAATCAAAAGAAATACGCCATTCAAAAAACAAAAATTTTTTGAAGACTTATGCATAAGCTTGGCTTGTTTCAAGTTTTATAAAGATTGAGCTCACCTGATATACGATTTTTCAATATTATTATGTATGAACTATTTTATAAAAATTTATTTAAAGTTATAATTACTATATTTAACAGAATACATGTTATTTGGTTATTTAAAAAAACAAGTATGTAAATATGTGTTTAATATATTAAATAAAAAAATGTTTAAATTATGGCCTCGTTTAGTTGCGAGCTTGAACTTTGTAAGCGAAGCTCAACATTAACATCGGCTCATTTAACTCATTTATTAAATTTGCTTATTTTTAGGCTTCTACTCGTTTGAGCTTTAACTCAATAGAAGCTGTTTTTCAAGTTAATCTTTAGCAATTAACAAGTGAAGTTTAGAATGATTTTTTATTTTTTTATTAGTTATCTCATGTATTATCTCGATCATCCACTTTTGTTAACAGACCAAGGGACCATACTGGGAGGTCGAAACTGGCCGAAGAGATGGAAAAGTGTCTTTGTTCGCTGATCCCATAAATCGTGTGACAGGATTGCCACCACCTTTTGCAAACATCACTCTTTTGAAGCAATCTTTTGCCATGAGGGGACTTAACAAAAAAGACCTTGTTGTTCTATCCGGTACGTTCATGACAGACAATGGAATTAATATTTTCTACATAGTTAGCAGCACTGAAGTGATCAGTTTCACAGTGTATGTAATTAATATGCCTACTCTTGATCATTCTATATAGGAGGACATACCATAGGGATGTCTCATTGCTCCTCGTTCGAAAACCGGCTCTACAACTTCACTGGGAAAGGTGATACCGATCCCTCAATGGACCAAAACTATATTGCAAGATTAAAGTTAAAGTGCAAGCCAAGAGACCAAACCACATTAGCTGAGTTAGACCCAGGGAGCTTCTTGACATTTGATGACTCATACTTCAGACTACTCACTAAGAGAAGGGGGCTTCTTGAATCAGATGCAGCCTTGCTTAACGACCCTGAGACTAGAGCCTACTTGATTCAATCTATTAGTCATGGTTCCACTTTCTTCAAGGATTTTGGTGTGTCTATGGTTAAAATGGGTCGTATTGGGGTTCTTACTGGTTCTCAGGGTGAAGTCAGGAAAGTTTGCACCAAAACAAACTAGGCTCTTTTTGTTTTTTCATGTATGCGTCGTTTAAACTTGTTAATTTAATTTAATCTATGTATGAGTGTACCACAAAAGTTTTCTTTCACCCAAACTGGTTTTCTTTGTCATAAATATAATCAAACAAGCATGCATACATGCACATGGTTGTATTTTATTTATGTCCTGCTATTAATGTGTTCTTCTATTCATGATATGGAGTCTTTTTTTATCTGCTTTAAAGTGTATTAGTTTTTTGTTTAATCGGAATTTATCCTCACTAATTCTTAAACATATGTTTGATTTACATGAAAAATTTTCTTTACAAAGGGTTTACTTGTATACAAAATGCAAACATAACTTCAACAACGCTACAAAAACCAATTCAATAGCCTAACAAAAGTCTAATAACTGTGTAGATATACAATACATATTCACACACCCAAGTGCCTAACACCCTTATATACGCCTCGTATAGGTCTATACGTCGCGTATAACTTTTTTTCAATTTCCAAGAGAATCTTTTAATTATGTCATATTGTCTTATATGACTTGTATACGCCTATACGGGACATATAGACAAAAAAGGACCATTTTACTCCTGAGTTAGGGCTAGATTGGGGGCAAAACAGGGCTATAATGGTCTTTTGGACCACATTAGACGCCCAGTCTAGGCCTATACGGGGAGTATAGACTAAAAAGACCATTTTACCCCTGAGTTAGGGCTAGATTGGAGTAAAACAGGGCTATAATGGTATTTTGGACCACCCTAGACGCCCACTCTAGCCCTGTATGCGGCGTATATTTTTATTTTTTTTTCTCTTTTTAATATTGATAACACTAATATTAATTATAAAAAACTCATATTAATATCAATAACACTAATATTAACTATAAAAAACTCATATTATTTATAATAACACTAATATTAATTATACGATTAATATTGTATAAAATGTTTGTAAAAAAACTAATATTGTATAAAATGTTTGTAAAGAAAACTAATATTTTTATAAAAGTTTGCTAAAACGATTAATATTGTATAAAATGTTTGTTAAAAAAAACCTTACATACGCCCCATATTGGCCTATATGTGTCATATAGGAGCAGCCAAACCAGAACTGACAATGTAACCCTATACGTCCCGTATAGGCCTATACGAGGCATATACGAGGCTGAGGGTGTGCAAATAGAGTTATACGTAGAGTTAACAAATAGGCAGATAGGGTGTGTATAGAACTATTGGCACACCATTCATGACTATTTGCACACTTAGAGTTTATATACGTTTCTTATAGAGTTATACGTAGCGTATAGAAGTACATTGATTTCAGTTCCTGACCAGCAATCAGCACAGAATACTAGGGTTTATATACGATGTGTATAAAGCTATACACAGCGTATATAACCCAACAAAATTTTGATTTATTGGAATAGGAAATTGTATTTCTGAATGAATATTATTACAATAATTAAGAGAATATATAGACTATTACAATTGTAAATATAGAAACGTAAATCATAATTATTGCCATATAATTAGCCTCAATCTCTGCCTATAATCTTGGTTTAATATCCCCCCACAAGTTGAGGGCGAGGAACGACCTGCAACTTGGACCGTAAAGATTGAAAACGTTGTGAAGATAACGGCTTAGTAAACACATCGGCAAACTTGACATATAGTTTACCCTAAGCCACCTGTTCACGAACAAAGTGGTAGTCAACACTACAAATAAAAAGCCATTTAGTGGCATTTAGCTTATGTGCCGCTAATTTAGGTTTTAATGGCACTTTACGTATGTCTTTATTTTTTAAATCTTCCAACTCCTTTAAATCTTTTATACATTCCTCTTTGATCCACTCCTCCTCTTCAGACAATTCCCTATCTTCCGAACACTCAACCATTTTTTCTAGATCCTCCTTTAGGGCCCTCTCCTTCTCCCATTCCTTATATAAAACCTCCTTTTTCCATATTTTAATACCTTCCCTAATCCTTTTAAATTTTCCATTAACCGAACATCCGCTTCTCCGACACCGATAAAATTATTCGTCGCCTTCTTTATTACCTCATCAAAGTCTTTTCGATCCAACCAAGAATTAAATCTAAACGGCTTAGGCCCACATGTTTTGTTCGAGCAAATTAGCACGAGAGGGAAGTGATCCGAATGAACCCTAGGTAATGTCCTCAGACAGGCCATAGGCCATTCCGAAAAAAATTCCTGACACACTAAAACCCTATCGATCTTGCTATGTTTGTTGCCATTATTATTATTATTACGATAAGTGAATTTCTTTCCTTTCTTTTATCAAATTCTCTCAATCTATTATCATTAATAAAATTATTAAAATTGTAAGCACGGGTTTTGTTAAAATTATAATTCATCCTCTCTTCCACACAGCGGACTGCGTTAAAATCCCTGAAAATCACCCACCATCCCGAGATGTTACCCAACAGACCCCCAATGCCATCCCAAATAGATTTCTTTTGGGACACATTTTGGGGAGCATAAACGTTAATAACATTAATAGCTTTATTGCTCCCCTTCAAAACCCCCCATAGATAAAAGGAAATTCGGATGTTTAATAGAATCATTTACCTTGAAGATATTATGATCCCATAAGCTCACCACTCCACCCGATCTCCCAGCAGCTGACACGTGGTCCATCTCAAATTTGTCTGCTCCCTAGAACTTCTCAAATTCAATACCTGAAATATCAAAAAACTGACTTTCTTGTAAAGCTATAAAATCAATCCCATTTTCTTTTCTTAACTCTTTAACCCAACCCGCTTTGTTCTTACCCCCTTTCCAACCCCTCTAATATTCAAGGAAAGAAAATTCATCTAAAAACTTTTTGTAATCCTTCTTCCCTTGTCGCTTCTCTGATCATATGTTCATTACTCCCCCAAAGTGGTTGTAATATGAGTCTCTAAATCAAATATGTCATTTTCCTCATTGGGTTGCTCATTAACTTCCTCTGCCAAATTTTTATTACTGTTCCCCTCCAAAAACTCATCTCTAATTTCACTTGTCCCTACCTTGTCACTCTCAACATTTCCTTCATACCCCAAATTATTTGTGCTTCTGTCTTCCTGGTCTTCGTCTGTTGCACTATCCTCCTGAATCCCTATAATTTTGGTTAGATCGAAAGGGTCATTATGTCTATTCCTCTTCCTAGGCCTAATAATGTTGATACATATTGTTGGGATTGAACCCTACCAGAGGAACAGATAATTAAAGCCAAAACTGGGTCAGAGCAGTGGATTCAGAATAAGCATTTGTTACATACAAGTCTCTCCCCTTGAAAGTGGTTTCAACATCTGCTGATCTCCTATCTACTGATCGTACAAGCCACTGACCGTCAATCTGCTGCTCTAGTAAAGGCTGATGGAAGACTAAAGCTCTGATGCTCAATCTACTGCCTTGAGTCAAGTACTGCTGATCCGGACAAGCACTGCCGGGTTCACAGCAGTGGAAGGATGCAGCAGTTGTTTAAGTGTCTTTTATGTAATGAAATATAATAGCAGTAGTTAGTAAAGCAGTGTTTGTATAGATCAGAGGTTAGAGTTTGTTAGGAGGTTAGATGTCACTTTCATGGTGACGTCAGCTGAGATGCCTCAGCGGTTTGGTTTGTCTATAAATGGAACAGTACCCTCTACTGTTACATTTGATTCGTTTTGAGTGAGTTCTTCTCCTCAATTCAATCCTTTCATCTTGTACAATCCAACCTTGGGGTATCAGGCTGAGGGGGAGTTTAGTCTGCAAGCAAGCTTTGTAATCTTTTGATTGACTTTGTAATCTTTCAACTAATACAAATCATGTGTTTATCAAAACTATTCTCTTCTTTGATTGTGTTTACAAAGTTTGTTATTCATTTCCGCTGCACTTTACTTGTTGTCATATTCACTGATTATTCAATTTATACAAACAAGCACAATCATGAGAGCCTCTGATCCTAACAATTGGTATCAGAGCTTGGACAGTCAAATTCGATCTAACAATCAATTTGACATAACAGTTCGGCTCATTATTCATTGATACTAAGGTTGGGTGCATTTAGTTGAAAAACAGAGTACCGAGTAAACCATGTTCAAAGTGGTTATTCAAAAACTCTGTAAATCAACCAAGATGTCATATGACACACAAATCTCACACAACAAGTGATTTCATGCACAAGACACTCATGGTTTCTAGATCTGAAAACATATCTATTAAAAACTATGGTTGTGAATTTTGTGCTGTTTCATCATGTTTAATACTAAAGTATGAACCTCAGATGAACAAAACCTATGTTCTTAAAACATTAGTGTTTTTGGTAAACATGAAAGAGGGAATTTAAAACTTTAGTTATTAAGATCTGGTGTGTTGAAAAACAGGTTGAGGATCCTCAAATGGACAAAATCAACTATGTTAAAATACATTCAGAAAATCAGGGATCAACATAGTCCATATCATATGTAGTGTGAAATTGGTTGAAAAACTTGTACAAACATGACCAATTCTCTCAAAACATTACTGCAAAATGATTCTGGATTAAGTATTCCTTCAATAAAACCTCCCAGTAAGTATTTTATTACTTGTGAATGGGAAGGGTAAAAAGGGAAGAAGAAAATTCACAAAAACTCAGAAGTGTGTTTATCTCAAAACTTTTGAAGTCAGAAGAAAAGAGTATAAACATAAAACACTTTAGAGCCAAAAGTTGGGGTAAAAATGGTCATCAAAGCAACTGTGTGCAATCATTGTTTCAGGAAAAGGTTCAGGTGACCATGGTATTTCCAGTGAATAAACTTTTAAAAGGACTAGACAAATTTTCAGAATCATCACATAGTAACAAAGTCTATAACAGGATTTTGAAAAACTCTTGTGAACATGTGTCCTCATTTCTGTTTGTCAATCAATCAACAAGAAAATGGTACCAAACAGTGGACAAAATGCAGTTAAATTCATACCATTGTCTTCAACCACTGACCATTCTCATAAACTTGAGCATGAGATGATTATGTGCTTTATTATTGTTTTACCAGGTTCTTTTGGTGCTGTTTTTAGAAAATTCTTTAATTTTTTAAGAAGGATTTTCTCGAATAAAGCAGGATATATTATTCTCTATTTTTTTTTGGAATGATATATTTTGAACTTTTACTGGTTTCTGATAGTAAAAGTTTCAATCTCCTGACAGGATAGATAACCTTTATTTTTGTTGGTTAATTTATCCTCAAGCAGATCAAAAGAAAATGGTATTGTTGTCAGGTCATGACAAACTCAAGTTTGCTTTTACTTTATGAAAAGGATTGATTGTCAACAGATCTTAAAATACTTGGGCACTCATGTTATAATTCAAATACTATAACAAGGATGAGTTGCCTTGGTAAAAAGGTTACATCATCTGGGGTACTAAACCACTGTCAGAAATTTGAAAAAGCTTCAAAATGTGCAAATGACTTGTGGTAAAACCTTGAATGAAAATTCCTGTAAAAGTTACTGATATAATGTGTTTTCAAATCATCACCATTATTTTACCTCTAACCACTGTCTTGTTCAAACATTTTTTTTTTACTAAATAATGTCCACTGCTGAAAGTCAGCCACTGATCCTTCATTTCTCTTGGCAAGCACTGATGCTCAAAATCAGTGTCTTATCCACTGATATGCTATCCACTGATAGTGAAAATCATCCACTGCTTTCATTATACCGTTGTAACCACTGCCTTCATCAGTAACCTTCATAAAAGTACTGTCCTTCATTTCTTCAGAGTTTGGCATGTGGGCAGTACATAGTGGTCAGTACTTTTGTAACCGCTGCCACGTCAGCCTTCACTTTTTACTCTATAAAACCCCCACTTCACACCAAAACAGGGTTTTACTGTCGAATTGAATTCTCAAAAATTCTTTTCTCAAAGCAGTTTTTCTTCACATTTCTTCACAAAATTCTTCGATCATCATCTCCAAAATGACAAATTAGAAGCCATCTGCAAAACCCACTTCCAAATCATCGTCGAAAGCGGCCTCTCAAAAGGTCAATACCACTTAAATCCCACACAAACCATCTCACAATCTTCTGGGTCTTCTCACAAAACCCGGCACCACAGATGCTTTCGACTCCATCATCGCCAAAATGGCTAAATCAAAGTACAAAACTTTGTTAACAGCCGATGCACCAATTTACTTAGCAACCCAACGAGAGTTTTGGAAAAACGCAATCCTTGACAAACAAGGTGAAACTGTGGTAGCCATTAACTCCTCTTTAAAGGGTAAAGCTGTTCAAATCACGCCACAATCTATATCAGAAGTCTTTAAACTCGAGGATCAGCAAGGTAAAACTTCTTTCCCTAAAAACGAGTTAAAAATTGACTTCATTGAGAGAGGGTATGCAGACACAATGATGAAGAAAGCTACCTTACAAAAAGGTTTTTTTCCCTCTGCAACAAGGTTTTTATTCCATACCCTCCTAATGTGTGTTTCAAACAAAACCACTCCTTTTAATGAAATACCATTAAAGATTCAAAATCTGGGATATGCTATTCTTTAAGAAGAAAATTTTAATTTTTCTCAGGAAATCTTTAATGATTTGGTTAATAATGTTGAAACAAAATCATTCTTACTGTTTCCAAGGTTTTTAAGTTATTATTTTGAGAAGAAATTCAGTAAGAATGATATTGCTGAAATAAACCAAGGTGAATATTTTCAAATGCACAGCTTAACTGCTGAAACTTTTACAAGAATGCTAACACCTTGCAAAACACAAGCAGAGGTGCCTGAGCAGAATTTAGCAGCTACCACTGCTCCTCAGGTATCTGCTGTTGAGCCCACTGCTCAAGGTGATCAAAGTAGCAGCACAACTGCTTTGAAACCCACACCTAAAATTACCAAAAATCCACAGAAAAAGAAAAATAAAAAACCCCCCAAACCAATCAAAAAGGCAACTCTGGAGGATGAGATACCAGAGCTACTGCCAGTGACAGCACAAAAGTCACAAGAAACCACTGCTGCTATTTCCTCACAGCAGTTGGTACAAATATCTCAACCCATAGCCGAAACCCCTCCTGCTTCTTCACAAAAAGAACAGGTTGTACAAATAGGGTCTCCACATCATGATGCTCTGGAAACACTCGTTTCCATCATCCACAGCTCAATGCCCGGGGCAAATCCTTTTTCTACACCAAACATCACATCCACAATTCCCACACCCACTAAACTTCTGTTGGATGCAATTGATTTGAACCAGGCACTAACCAGTCCTTCTCAATCACCTATTAATGAGAATATACCTCAACAAATGACTGGGTCTGATGTATCAATCCTTGCTAACCCACCAACACAACCTGAGGAGGTTACACCCCTTGAGTTACAAGTAACTCTTGGTGGTAATCCAAGTGAAGCAGCCACTACAACTGTTAAACCCACTGGTTTACAGTTGGACAGTGGTTACATTAATAAGACTTCCTTGGAGGCAATTCCTTACATAGAACCTCTGCCAACCACCAGTGGATTTATTTATCCTACTGGCAACATCAAAAGGTTGTCAAGTGTTGAAGGAAGAAGCCCCCAGTACCAAGAAAAAGGGGCATCAGTGGTTAGTGTTTGGAGTACACTCCCTACCTCAACCACTGATAAAACCACTGTTAGTGGGAAATCAGATGATTCCATTAAATTGGTTGATGATTTAAAATATCAGGATTTGACGGAACGAATTGACAAATTGGATACATCTGTTGCAGATCTTAAAAATATGCTACAACAGGTGTTGAAAACACAAAAGATGCAATCCACTGTTGTTCCACCTCAAGCACCTGCTCCACCACAAGCATCTGCTACAAATGAGCTCTGGAACCTTTTCCAACCTTTTCTCCAACAACAAAAAGAAATGGCTGATCAGCAACATGAACTGCATATCGAAAAGCTGAGAAACATAATGGAGTCTAGGTACAAGAACACTCAAGCAGATATTAAGGCAATCAAGGCCCATTTATTGGAAACCACTGGCACTGCTCCTCCAACAGTACTCTTCATCGATCAACTCCCAGAAGATAATGCCAAAAAGGGGGAGAAAATTCAGGAGTGGAAGAAGAAGGGAATAGATGATGGTCTTTACATTGAACCAGAAAAGGATGCAATGACCAGAAAAATTCCTGTGCCAGATGGTAGTAAAAAGGTTGATGCTACTCAAAGGATATTTCAAGGTGGAATGAGTAGCAAGTGTAAAAAGGGATAGAATGGCAAAGGATATTTCAAGGTGGAATGAGGAGAAAAGAGCTTTCATGGAGCTGTATGCGCAGGGTTGTTCTGGGTCAAAGGATACTAAAAATCCTAAGCCAAAAAGGAAACCTAAGTCCATCCCATCCAGAATTCCAAAGCATATTCCTAAACCACCATCCAAAAGCCATAAGAATCAAACCTCCACCCAAACAGCTGTTGTAACTCCTGCTGTATCAACTACTGCTGGTACTTCAGAGGTTTCAACATCTGTTATCACTTCAACACACACCACAACCACTGCTTTACCACCACCATCATCACCACCAAAAACAAACTCACCATCATCACCTCCTGCCAAAAAGCAGAAGACAACAGATGTTACAACATCTGTTGTAATGACAACAGTGGTTGAAACACCAGTTGTTTCAACAGCTGTTAGTCAGTCACAAACCACTGCCACCCAATCTACCACCACTGTTCCACCCAAAACATCATCAGTCCCTCCTCAAACAAAAAGGAGAAGGCTAATCCTCAAAGATGATGACAATTCACCACCACCAACATCTTCAAAATCATTGTCACTTGTCACAATTCCAACACCCATACCTCTCTCTTCAGCTCAAATTCTAAAGCCATTACCTCCTGCTGGTGTCTCATTTCCTCTGGAACTCATTGCAGTTAGGGAAGAAATCAAATCCTTTTACTATGAGGATGACCCAGATAAAAGGAGTTTGCCATCAGTTGAAGGATATCTCAGGCCTAACAATATTGAAGAATACTTGAAACTCAAGGCCAAGCAAGCAAAGGATATTGCAATCAAAAATAAACAAGGGAAATCTGATAGGGAATTTCAGCAAAACTATCAATTTCTACTCACACAGGTCAGAGCTATGGAACAATTTGCCAAAAATGTATGTCAGCAAATCTCAGAAAGGGCAGATGAGTCCTTGAGAAAAGACTACATTGAAAACATCATGACCTACAAGAAATACAAGGGGGAGAAACACATGTACAAAAACTGGACCATTCCTGAGCTTGAAAAAGAGGCAGCCAGGATTCAAGAAATGATCAAAAATAAGGTCAAGCAGACTCCTCCTGAAAAATTCAAACAAATTGAAGCTGATAAGATTTTAGAGTTGAAGAGAATGAAAGAGGAGCTGATAGCAGTTGATTATGGGTCAAAGAATTCAGTGACAAAGTGGGGAGAAGATAGGGTCAGGGCTACCTACAAAAGGTTAGAGGAACTTAGAAAGAAAGATCCAACAGTTCCACAAAAGCCTGACTACTCCAAAGCAGAGGTCTCAAAAAGACCACCAAAGCTGCAAATCAAAAGAACCACTGCTCCAGCTGGTGCTGCCATCTACAAAAGAAGGAGCCAAAACCAGTCAGGGGCTGAAACAGTTGAAGATCTAAAAGCTGGAAATGCTGTTGTAAAAGAAGGCATTAAATTAATGATTAAAGAAGATCTTGAACTGGAACAATCTACAAGTACTGCTCAGTCAGTCATGAATAGGCCAGCCTCACCAAACACCTCTGCAAATAAACATCTCCCAAGAAACCCACCAGGCTCAAAAATACAAAAGTGGGAAACTGACAAACAGACCTACGTATTGACTTTGCTCAGGTATGGTGGAGAAGTGAAGAAAATATCAAGGGAACAAGCTCTTGGCCTGAGTCTTGAAGATTTGCAGGATCTCCTTGATCTTCCACTTAGCAGGGATGATGATGACACAGATGCCCTAGACTTTGAACTACAATTTAAAGGTCAGATAAGGGAACTGTTGATGAGGCAATAAACTTCCACAATAATGAAGAGTTTTGGCATTATCTGTTCCAGGGGGAGATTGTTGGGATTGAACCCTACCATAGGAACAGATAATTAAAGCCAAAACTGGGTCAGAGCAGTGGATTCAGAATAAGCAGATGTTACATACAAGTCTCTCCCCTTGAAAGTGGTTTCAACATCTGCTGACCTCCTATCTACTGATCATACAAGCCACTGACCGTCAATCTGCTGCTCTAGTAAAGGCTGATGGAAGACTAAAGCTCTGCTGCTCAATCTACTGCCTTGAGTCAAGTACTGCTGATCCGGACAAGCACTGCTGGTTCACAGCAGTGGAAGGATGCAGCAGTTGTTTAAGTGTCTTTTATGTAATGAAATATAATAGCAGTAGTTAGTAAAGCAGTGTTTGTATAGATCAGAGGTTAGAGTTTGTTAGGAGGTTAGATGTCACTTTCATGGTGACGTCAGCTGAGATGCCTCAGTGGTTTGGTTTGTCTATAAATGGAACAGTACCCTGTACTGTTACATTTGATTCGTTTTGAGTGAGTTCTTCTCCTCAATTCAATCCTTTCATCTTGTACAATCCAACCTTGGGGTATCAGGCTGAGGGGGAGTTTAGTCTGCAAGCAAGCTTTGTAATCTTTTGATTGACTTTGTAATCTTTCAACTAATGCAAATCATGTGTTTATCAAAACTATTCTCTTCTTTGATTGTGTTTACAAAGTTTGTTATTCATTTCCGCTGCACTTTACTTGTTGTCATATTCACTGATTATTCAATTTATACAAACAAGCACAATCATGAGAGCCTCCGATCCTAACACATATTATGTGGACACGACTTGGTTCGGTGCGACTCAGTTCGACTCGGTTAGGTTCGGCTCAAGCCCGACGTAGCGACATTCCTCCGTCGTGCGCCCCAGAGTTCGACACGCGAAGCACGGAGAGCCGCGAACCAATTCGCGATGACACATCACCATGACATCATCATGATGTCATGATGATGTCATGATGATGTAATGTGAAGACTTTTTCATGAGACATGTTCACGTGAATTAAACATGTTAGTCAAACATGTCATGCTTTTAAAGTTCCCCAAGTTTAAAGTTCCCCATGATGAACTTTAAAGTTCCCCATGATGAAGGTTCCCCATGAAGAAGGTTACAACCTTCGTCACATGTGAAGGTTCGTCAACAACCTTCGTCGACTACAGAAGGGTCGCCAATCATGCTGTAGTATTTAAACAGCAACATAAGGCAAACACATTAGACAAGTCTGAATAGATTTGAGAGCGAACACACTGTAACACACACACACTGATAGTTTACAGAGACCATTTGTAAACACCGCATTGTAACCGTTTCATAGCATTAATACATTGAGTGTTAATCGTTGAATCTTGTGTCTTACGTGTTCGTAACTTGGTTTAACTTACCCGTTTGGATTCCGCACTCTCGGGTTTGTCGGAAAACAGGAATAGAGGTTACTCGATCCTCCGGGTGGACCTACAATTGGTATCAGAGCGTTGGCTCGATTCCTTGTTAAAACCAAGTTGTTTTCTTGTGATTTTAAAGAGTTTTATGTGTTTTTCTTGTATTTTGAGTTTAAAGATCATGCATTTTCTGGAAAAACAGTTGTGAAAGTCTTGAAAATCTTGTGTTTTGCTATAAGTTGTGACAAAAACCTTGTTAGAATACATTTATACATGTTAAGATTTGGTTGTTATTGAAACTTATGTGCAAAATTTGAGTTCGAAAAATTTGTCCGGTGAAATTTTGGCCGGAATATTCAAAAGTGTTCTTCATATATTCAAGTGTGTTCTTCAATATTCAAATTGTTCTTATTATACATGGGTATTTGATCTGCTTATTGTTTAAATCAAGGTGTTTGTGAAATTTTAATATATTAAGTTGACTATAGTGTATTTGTGTGATGATTAGTTTCTGAGAAAAAGAGGCTTCGAAAATATAAAAGGCATGCTTTGTTGAAATAGTATCACCAACTTTGTCAGAGGATAAGATTGTGTGTGTGAAAATATCTCAACCTTCGTCAGACTCATTTCAACCTTCAACCTTCCTCATCATTTCAACCTTCCACATCACCTCAACCTTCCTCATCACCTAAAACTTCGTTAGACTCATATCATCACTTCAACCTTCCCCATACATTCCAACCTTCCCCACTTCCAACCTTCCCCATACATTACAACCTTCCCCACTCACCTCCATCTTCATCACAACCAGACAACCTTCGCCACTAAACAACCTTCGCCACTCATAACAACCTTCTCCACTATAAAAAAAATCAAAAAAAAAACCTTCGACGAACTTAACTACCTTCGTCACACAAGTCTTGGACGAACTCTCCAACCTTCGTCGACATTCACTTGATCTTTTTAACAGAAGCTTTCAAAATCATATTTAACTGTTTGATTTGATTGTTTTGAGCAGGTATTTGTCATTATACATTCAAAATGAATCCGGCTTGGTCGGGTACTCCGTCTAATGCGGAAAGCAAGTATAGAAGTACGGGATTATCGCCTTCATGGGCCGAATCTCCCGTACTCGCATCTTCGCAAGCGAATCGAATTACGGCAGAACAATGGGCATCGGTTACTAATCAAAAGCAAAGTGAACCGAAAATGACAACAGACATATATGGAAATCCAATACAATCAGTTCCCCAACCAGAAAGAACAACAGACTTGTATGGAAATCCATTACCACCAGTTGCTTCACAACGCCATCGTTCTACTGTAGCACCATCATCTCTTGATCCAAGGAACTGTAGTCAAACAAAAACGGCGTTTTATGCTAAAATTATCAAAGATGCTAGCAATGGTGAATCCTCGGGAAACGATGACAGTTCTGAACATGACAGTAGTTCAGTTGAAGACGTTTCAACTTCAGTTGAAGATGTTACAACCTCAAGTTCAAGTTCAAGCGAGGATGGATCTGAATGTGAATCATCAAGGGAGGTTGTTGATTCTGATGCAGATAGGTCAACATCTGAGAATGATTCCAGTCAGGTACGTGTCGATGAATCAAAATCTGATAGTTGTGATATGTGTGTTGGATTAAATGTTAAATTGTCTGATTTGCAAAGTAAATATGACGATTTGCAAAACAAATATGATGTGTCATTTATCCACAATCAACATTTGATCGTGGATCTTTCAAAATGCACAGAGGCCAACATGTTTTGTGAAAATTATGAAAAGGAATTTAAAAAGATAATTGAAACATTAAAAGCAGATAAGACCGAGCTAACGAAAATGGTTTCAAGAAAACAAACTGAAATAAACCTTTACATCAATAGGCTCGAGTTAATGCAAAAAGAAATGGCTTGTGTTAAATCTAAAAGTGAGGCGATCCGACTCAAGTTAGACAGCTATTTAAGCTCTAGCTATGTGCTGGATCACATCATTGATGTTCAGAAAAAGAAAACTGATGTCACATGCATAGGTTATAAGAAGTGTCCACCACCTGTTAAACACGATTATTTTTCAATTCCTAATGAGGAAAATAAACCTCATTTTGAGCCCTCAGTTTCATTGAGCCTTGAGGAATTCACATTTGGGCTAGGTTACAAAAAGGAAGTATCCTCAGATTCGGATGAATCAGCAGATACGAAAGTGTCAACAGCTGAACGAAATCAGGATCCTCCAGTCATTGTTGAGGATGTTGATTCGTCAGATGATGAATCTGAGGATACTAACTCTGAACAGTCAGAAACGGTAACAAAAGAGGAAAACATACCTCTCGAAAATTACATTCTTTGTGATCCACCTGCAAAACCGTTTGTGACTGCTACAGCCAAGTCTGTTGAATCCTCATCTGGAAGCTGTAAAAGCGTAAACTTGCTTTACACGTTGATTGGATCTGATAAAATATACTCAGACAATGATTTTCCAATCAAGAATGTCAATCAATCTTTGATTGATAAAGTTTTCGAAGATTCTACCAGTAAGTTTTTGGGAAAGTCGAGCCCAGGAGTTGTAGTAACTCAGTGTGCTCCTATCCCAAAATCCGAAGTTAGAAAGAAATACGGGAATCAAAAATTGCAAAAACAAAACAATCAACGAAAGCAAAATCACCCTGCCCAAGGAAAGGGAAAAGGCAAACAAAGCCAAAACAAGAAGACGATTCAGAAGGTGAACTTCGTGAAATCCAGAGGGACAGATAAAATTGAAACTTTCGAAAACAAATCCAACACGGATTTTGTTAAACAAAGTAAAATTTTGAAAAGAAACAGTCAAAACAATTACACACAACACACAAACAGTTGTGATGTAGGACCAAGTACCTCAAGATCACGAAGTTCATCATCAAGCTCTTACAGTTATGATACTCTGAGGTTTGTTGAGCGGAGATCATGTTTTGAATGTGGTGAGTATGGGCACATTGTTAGAAACTGTCCATATCTCACAAAAGGAAAGGCAAAAGTTGATGCCCCCCATGGTAACAGTTACCATAAAATATCTGTTTCACCAAAACAGGACCCTCGTCTTGTTAAACAACGAGAAATGAAACAGAAAAAGAAACAACGAAAAGAAGTTGAAAAGGTTTTGAAACCAGAGGTTATCCAAACACAGTCTGTTAAGTTAGAAATTAAAAATGAAAAACAAAAACAGATTTGGAAACCAAAACCAGTAACTGTTTCAGGGGGAGCTACATCAATTCCGAATCATCGGGAAATGGATGTTACAATTCTCGATGATGACGGACAACCCAAGTCTGTGAAGGCTTGGGTCCCCCTCTCCATCTAATCTCTAAATGAGTGTGCAGGATGTTCCAGGAGGAACTATTGATAGTCTTAGGATTGTTGATAGTGGAGCGTCCATGCACAAGATCGGCGACATAAGGCTCCGAAATATTGTTACATCTAGGAGAATATTGTTGCCATTTATGGAGAGAAAGGAAAAAGAAAAGAAGACAAAAATGTCTGATGAAAGAATGTGGTTGAATGAAGTTGAAAAATTCGACAAGATGAAAAATGTGCCAAAATTTGGTTGTTATGGTTTTTGATCGGGTCGGCAGGATAGATTTCTATCAAAATGTACGCACCTGCAGCACGTCTGAAGTTCAAAATCAACAAGATGAATGTGTAGTATACATTTCTCCACGGTGTGATTGAAGAAAATGTGTTTGTTGAACAAACCAACCGGGTGTGCGGATGCCTTGGCGTGGATTGAACAACCGCACACTACTTTTCAAAGAGAAAGACAAAGACCTTCGCTGGTGCAATGTGGAAGACCAGCCGGACCCAGAGGTCTATGATCTTGTTGCTGTGAAGAGATTTCTCAGTAGCTACAAAATCGACTTTGAAATCCACACCTGGTGGATATCCAGCTTTGGGAGAGCACTCAGATTCCTTGCAATGCATGAAGCTGTTGTTGGATACGGTTTTAAATTTCTAACATCTCCTATACTAGTCGATATTTAAGCTGCTTTATAAATTATTATCATCTCGTACAACACTCTTGACCAGACACGTTGAACTCGAATATCACTTCACACGTGATTGTTTCACTATGAAACTCGTCAATGTTGTCATGGTCCACACCGATGACCAACGTGCCGACCTTTTTACCAAAGCATTTGATAAATCAAGATTTGACTTTTTATTAGGCCAATTGGATTTTAACACCATTAACTTTGAAGAGTTGGCCGATAACACCCGCAACTAACACTTTGATCTGTGACACCCAAAACTTTTACTTTCGTTTGTCATTTCACCACTCAGTTAAAAACTCAGTAACTGAGTTAGTTTCTTATCCTACATGGCATCCTACATGGCTTCATTAATCCTACATGGTGACCTACGTGGCTAACACATGTTATACGAAGCAAAACACTGAACTTCATTGCATTGTTCTGTTCGTTTTGGAGGGAAAGATCAAGGGCGACTACAGACGACGTGACCTAGCTTCTCAATCTATCAAGTTTAAACTCCGATCAAGGTACAATTTCACATGATTATGCAATGGTTGAAACGATTGATGTCATGCTTTGGTATGGTGGTTACATTGAGTTAGGTTTTGGTCTTCCACAGTATGTTGGGGGTGCACATAGGTTAATTAAAGTTGATATAGATCACATTTCATACTTTGAGCTAGCAGATTATGCACTGGAAACGAAATGCTATAAATCAAGGAACTTTCATATGTATGGGTTGGATGCGGATGATGGTGGGATTAGGCATTTTCGTGATGATAGAGATGTGTTGGAGTTGGTTAGGAAGGTTTTTAGTTGGAGTGAAACATATATGGAAGTATTTGTTCAAGATCGTCAATTGGGTGCCAATGAAGCCCACTCCAGTTCTAGGCCCAGTAACCCTGTTACCCAGCCCAGTAACCCTGTTACCCAGCCCAGTAAACCTGAAGCCCAATCCAGTAAACTAAAAGCCCAATCTTCTAGGGTTTCCCCTGGATGCAGCTCTAACTCAATAGCTAAGCAAGCAGACGAGGACAGTGAAGATAGTGAGTTCAGTGTGGAAGATGAAGACTCAAATTCTGATGATGAAGATTATGATGAACTAGTTGAGGAAGCTGCGGATGATGTACTAGGATTAGAGTCAGACAGAGAGGATGTTGAGTGGATACAGTCACAACATGCAGTTAGAGAGGCAACCAAGATAGATTTGGAAGCCAAAAAAAAAGTGCTTGATGAGGTAGTACATGAAAGACAAACAGAGGGTAATTTGCATGAAACAGAGGGTGATTTGCATGAAACTGAACATCCAAGGGTAGATGGAAACAGTAGTTATGAGGAATCTGACGGGGACATTTTAACACCTGGTGATAGTGAGGATGATGATATCAGGGGCAAGAAGTACAAGGAAGCAGCCCCATCTGTAGGTGAACATACAAATTGGAAGAAATTTAGTTGGAAGGTGGGAATAAGGTTTGCATCAAGGGAGGCCTTTAAAGAGGCAGTGAGGCAGTACTCAGTAGCTAATGGTAGGAACTTGTACCTTGCAAAGAGTGAAAAGACAGCTAACTGTGGCCGTATTGTTGTCAATTGTGTTAAAGGTTGTTCATTCTTTATACATTGTTCACTTCATAAAGGGAAAGAGTGTTACTTGGTAAAAAGAGTGAAGAATATACATAACTGCCAAAGAAACATGGTAAAGAATAGACAGCTAACTGCAATGTTCATAGCTAATGAGTTCCTGCAAGTGTTTAAATCCAAGCCCAACTGGTCGGCTAAGGAAATCATATTGGCTGTGAAACAAAAGTATAAACTCATAATCACCAAGTGGCTGGCCTACAAGGCTAAATCATGTGCCCACAAGAAACTTCATGGATCAATGAGGGATCATTATAGCAAAATTGGTGCATACATGGATATCTTGCAAAAAGTAAACCCAACATCAACTTTTGTGCTTGTTACTGCACCACCAGGTTTCATTAACTTAGATCCCACAGCCACATGTGAAACTTTTTTCAGACTCTTTGTGTGTTTTGATGGTGTGAAAAGAGGATTTCTAGCTGGATGTAGGAAGGTCTTGTGTCTAGATGGTTGTTTTCTAAAGACCTTCCTAGGAGGGATGTTGTTAACTGCAGTTGGCAGAGATGCTAATGATCAGATGTATCCATTGGCATGGGCAGTTGTAGATGGTGAAAATAACGATAGCTGGGAATGGTTTATGGAAGAGCTCAGGAAGTGTTTGGGTGTAAGTGATGGTGGTGAGGCATGGACATTCATCTCAGATCAACAAAAGGTAGTAGCCATTGTCAAATTTTACAATGAACAATTATCTTGTGCTATAATATCTAAGGTTAATAATCATTTATCTGCAGGGTCTGTTAAATGCTGTGGCACTTATTTGGCCAAGAGCAGAGCATAGAAACTGTGCAAGGCACATCTATGCGAATTGGCACAAGAATTTTAAGGATGAGGAGCTCAAGGAGTTGTATTGGAAAGCTGCAAGAGCACAAGAATTTTAAGGATGAGGAGCTCAAAGATGTGCTCATTTGCCCCAATATCCAGGAGAAACTTGATTTCTCAAAAGATGCAGCCTTTAGGTGTGAGGTATACCCCTCATCTTATCAGGTTTTTCAAGTTAGAGATGTTGATGATGTTACAGTTGACTTGGTAAATAAGACCTGCACATGTAGAAAGTGGCAATTAAGGGGGTATCCTTGTAAGCATGTGTGTGCTGTGGCTGGATTTTTGCATAAGAATGCTGAGGATTATGTTGACCCATGTTACCACAAAGAAACATACATGAGAACTTATGAAAACTCAATCCCACCATTGCCTAGTGAAAAGTTTTGGCCCAAGGTTGATTATCCATTGGATCCACCTCCAATCAAAAAGGCACCTGGTAGGCCTAAAAAAAACAGAAAGAGGGACCCTCATGAGGATCCCAAGAAACCAGGCAAACTAACTAAGCATGGGGTGCTAATGACATGTGGGATTTGTGGAGAAAGGGGTCACAACAAGAGAAGATGCACAGTTAAAGGTGAACTCAATAGATTCAGTTGGTTTATTGATTATATGATTGTTTCCTAAATTTGTTTAATGTTAACAGATTCTCAAAATGCGGCAGCAATCGGAAGGAAAAGGGGAAGGCCAACTAAAAGAGGAAGGCCAAGTAAAAGGGGAAGAGCAACGGAGAAGGCTGCAGTTAGTTAATATGTTATGAATGGTTAATGGTTAATCTTTTGTTGGTTGTGTAATGACTATGTAAACTTATGACTGCTGTGTTGAATGTTTTGGATGGTTAAACTTATGACTGCTGTGCTGAATGTGTAATGGTTAATCTTTTGTTTTGAATGGTTAAACTGGTTAAACTCATTTTGCAGTTAACTTATGTCTGCACATGTATGGTCACAGGGGTATAATGGTCATTCTGCAGTTAACTTATGTCTGCAGTTAACTTAAACTCATACTGCAGTTAACTTAAAGTCATTCTGCAGTTAACTTATGTCTGCACACTTGTTTTGGTCTGCATATATGGTAACAGGGGTATAATGGTCATTCTGCATACTATGCACACTTGTTTTGGTTTGCACATGTGGTTTCAAATGGTCTGCATGGTCTGCACACTTGTTTTAGTCTGCATATATATGGTCACAGGGGTATATGGTCATTCTGCATATATATGGTCACAGGGGTATATGGTCATTCTGCATATATATGGTCACAGGGGTATATGGTCAAATGGTCTGCATGTGCTGTATTGTTTTGGTCTGCACATGTGGTTTCAAATGGTCAAATGGTCTGCACACTTATTGTTTTGGTCTGCACATGTGGTTTCAAATGGTTTGATGGTCTGCACACTTGTTTTGGTAGTTGTTTACTTGTTACAAAGTCAAAGTCTCTTTTGGTCTGCAAATGGTCTAATGGTCTGCACATATGGTACAAATAAAGACATCAAAGCCCAACTTCACTAAATTCATTCATGTCAAAGAACTTACAATAAAAAACAAGTTACATTCGATACACTATGTAAAACAACATGGCAATGATAACAAACAAACTAAACACAAACTGCTGCTTCAACATGAATTCTTTCGCACAAATTTGTCGTTTCAACATATTGTTCTCTTGAGATAGCAAGTTGTTCCGCAATTGCAAATTATATTCATTCCCGGTCACAGCATCACTTCTTGTAACTGCACTTGAGCTGCAAGTTGAATGAACTTCGAATAATTTGTCGAAATCTTTTTTCCACATAAAGAACTTGCAGTCGTCTCGCTACAAACCAACATCATGTCGTCAGTTCAAAAACAAGTTAAATTCAATACATGGATACACAAGACTTACCGGCCATTGTGAGCAACCGTAAAATTCAGCACCACATCGAACACTTCTCCTTCCTGCTACGCGAATAACAGCTCTGATATCGTGATGACAATACAACTTCCCATCCATGTCCACCTTGAATATTTTAGGGATTCGGTTGGTATTACATGAAGAGTTGGAAGAAGTAGACATGTCGATCAGCCAATAAGTTGAAGGTTTGCTCTGATATCGTGATGAGCAAATTAGGGTTTGGATTTGGGTCGATTCATGCGTATGGCCTTAATTGAGGGTTTCCCTTGTTTGTGCAGGGTTTAAATCGAAGAAGAAGATGGCTTTTATACCATGAATGTGCCACATCTGCAATTATAGTCCACGTCATATAGTCCACGTAGGATTAAGGATGCCACCTAGGATTGAACACTAACTCAGTTACTGAGTTTTTAACTGAGTGGTGAAATGACAAACGAAAGTAAAAGTTTTGGGTGTCACAGATCAAAGTGTTAGTTGCGGGTGTTATCGGCCAATTCTTCAAAGTTAATGGTGTTAAAATCCAATTGGCCTTTTTATTATTGGTAAAAGGCATTAAGGTCAAGCAAGAGTAATCCACATCGGAAATCGTTTTTGTAAATATCTTTGTGTTTTTAAAATTATTGTAAGTTTGTTGATTTTAGGGGAAGTAAATCCAAAATTTGAAAATTCAAAAACATCAAAAAATTTCAAAACCCAAAAACAATAGAAAAACAAAAATGAGTTTCCTGGCGAGCAAAAGAGAAAATGATAGTACATCAGTGGTCTGTCTAAACCTTTTTAAAATGAAATGCAAAATGCAAAATGCAAAATGAAAAATGTTAAGCAGCTCTATATAAGATGTATCGGTAGGCTCACAATCATCTTAAAGTGTGCAGGGTGATATAAACCTAAATCGACTGAAGACCAGGTGGGAACCACTCATTGGCATATGGTCTTAGTACCGAAGTTTCGTTTGAGAGATTGCCGAGGTTCTGAGATATGTGGTCTTTATGCTGTTTATCATCTGGGTATCATGGTTGTTTCTTTTACCGAAACAAACGGAGACGAAGTTTAGATCTTCCATGATATCATACATACGTGTACATACTGCATTCGACCTCAATAAGTGATCAACAATCACATGTCCCACAAACAAGTGATAATATATCACATTCATCCGGGAGTCAAGTTCGTCTCTTTGCTGTACGAAAGTACTGACCTGTTCACGGACTTGCTCATGTGCCCTCATGCATATGAAAATCAAGTTCCTCATCAATAAGTGATTCTATCACATAGGGCTTGTTTTCAATCAAAATAAGTGAGTTACTCACATCTTTTTATACGGTCAAACAGATGATAAATGGTATACTCACCAGTAAGATGAACTCTCGTGCATACCTTGATACGGGAATGTGTCGTGTGTGGATGAACACCGGTCGGTAAGTATAAATCATACCTTAACGTATCCCCTCACCATGATTCCATCTGATAAGTTGAGCTTATGTGGATAACAATACCGATAATCGTTATAGGATGCTTATCTAAATGTTAACTAATTAAACAACAAGAGCGTTTGGTATGACTCTACACTGATATGATTCTCTTACCCTCGAAACTCGCAAAAAGAATGTTTGTATATATTTACTTTTCTTAGTTTCTGCAACTCTATATATATTTATTTACTGCTCTCAGTCTTTAAGTTTGAAATATTCAAAATGCCAAAAAGATTTTAGGTGTGTTTTAATATAAACTTTATAAAAGTCAAAAAGATTTTATTTCTATCTTATTTTTGATTAACCGATGTTGGAACTCTAATCTTCGTTACCTGAAACCTGAACGAAAACCAAATCGACTAAATCTTCATAATCGGTCGAAATTTGCAAGTTTTTGAAAGTTAAGGACTAAAATTGAACAATTTGTTAAACTTTCAAACTGTCGGACGGTAGTTGAAAACATGGTCACATGTGTGTCATTTGTTTAAAGTTAACTATATTCCAAGCGTTTGTTCTCATTACGCGTTTAGCTTTCTTGCATGTGCAGATGCTAAAGGCGAAGAGAACATGTTCGATGATAAGCTTCGGAATGAAAACACAACGTGAAGGCACTCAAATGATAAAGATAATCGAGTTGCCGCTGATCACTCATCAACACCACAAGGATCTAAAGCATTGAAGATCAAAAGATTCACAAGCATAATCAAAGGGGGAGTTTATTGATACACTTCCTAAATGAAAACGGGAGTTTGTTAATACACTTTCTACTCACGACGCGTGAAGACTTTTAAAGATCCTCCGACATGGAAGATGAACCTCACGAGTAGCGTCCAAGGGGGAGTTTCTTGATACATATTATGTGGACGCGACTTGGTTCGGCCTGACTCAGTTGTACTCGGTTAGGTTCGGCTCAAGCCCGACGTAGCGACATTCCTCCGTCGTGCGCCCCAGAGTTCGACACGCGAAGCACGGAGAGCCGCGAACCAATTTGCGATGACACATCACCATGACATCAATGTCATGATGATGTAATGTGAAGACTTTTTCATGAGACATATTCACGTGAATTAAACATGTTAGTCAAACATGTCATGCTTTTAAAGTTCCCCAAGTTTAAAGTTCCCCATGATGAACTTTAAAGTTCCCCATGATGAAGGTTCCCCATGAAGAAGGTTACAACCTTCGTCACATGTGAAGGTTCGTCAACAACCTTCGTCGACTACAGAAGGTTCGCCAATCATGCTGTAGTATTTAAACAGCAACAGAAGGCAAACACATTAGACAAGTCTGAATAGATTTGAGAGCGAACGCACTGTAACACACACACACTGAGAGTTTACAGAGACCATTTGTAAACACCGCATTGTAACTGTTTCATAGCATTAATACGTTGAGTGTTAATCATTGAATCTTGTGTCTTACGTGTTCGTAACTTGGTTTAACTTACCCGTTTGGATTCCGCACTCTCGGGTTTGTCGGAAAACAGGAATAGAGGTTACTCGATCCTCCGGGTGGACCTACAAATAATTCCACTTGTTTCGTCCACTAAAACTGTGGCTTTTTCTGAGTTTTCTAAAAGACTTCTTAACACCTTTCCTAGACCCACTTGAGCTAATGTCCACCTTGAAACCCAAATGGTTCGGCCCAAAAACCCCAATCTCGCCTGACTTATCATTTCCCCAACTCTTGTCATTTTCCTCATTATTAAAAAACTCCTTCCCAATCCTAGGGCAACCCACACACGAGCTTTAACACTAGCCGACTTTTCCCCTCCTAGACCGTTCATCTTTGTCGCATCTAGAACGTTGCCGGACTTCGACACACCGTCCGTACTTTTGCCACCGCTGGAATCCGCCATCTTCTCCGGTGAGATATGGAACCAGCGATTCAACGTGTCCTCCACTTTCTCCGGCTCCTCTCTGCCCCTTGAAACTTTGTTGGCGTATTCTTTATAAACCGAGGTGTTGCAGCCGACGTCATCTCCTGCTACCTCCGGTGTACCTGAAAAATAATTACTCAAATAATTATCCACTTTCTTCGAAACATCAATGCCTGCTACATCGTCAATCCTCGTCAATGGGCAGCAAACATCCATGTCCAAATTATTGACTGAGATATTGATATTTGGAACTGATAAATCATCTTCTTCCCGGTGTATATCCTGGTTCTCGATCGAGTCCAGGATCCAATCTCCCCTTTCTTCTTCAACCCAAACCTTGAAACGTTTGCCTTCCTCAACAATAGCCACCACTTCTTCTATCCTATGAATCTGTTAGCACACATACACTATCCGAAGTAAGAAAATTATCCTCCGGTTGCCTTTGCGAAGCATGGATGACTTTACTAAAACACCTTCACACCGAGTCGAATGTCTCGTTACCATAGAGGTGCAGCGGAACTCCGTGAATATTCAGCCATGCTATTCTCTCAAAACCCACTGATTGTCCTTTACAAATGTCGACACTGGTGAACCATCCGAATCCTGGTGCCTCGGCCCTGAAAGAGCCTGCCTCAGCCTTTGAAATGAACACAATCATAACACTTAAACCACCCAGGTACTTAAAAGTTGTATCTCCGAATTTTGCTTCTTTTAACAAAACATCCAACTTTCTGAGCGTCCAAAAGTCTTTCGTTCTTCCGATAACAGCCTTCCCATGTAACTCAACATATGCTTTGGCAAATTCTGAAACCACCACTTCTTTCGGACAGGAAATCTGTTGTTGTTTGCCGATCAACGTAATGGCGTAAGACTTACCGCCGGAAACATATGCGTTAGTACTCACCCCCTGTTCCTTGAAGGCCTTTTGGTTGCCTTCCTATTCCTTGTCATTTTTCATCTTTGTATTCATATCCTGCTTACCCTTACCTTCTTTATTTTCCATGGAGAATCTTGTGATGTTAATGAATAATTTGAAGTTACCCATCCATACATTTTGCATATTCTTTTCCATACCCGTTGCATCCTTCACCCCTGTAAAGCTAACAAAACCAAATCGGAAACCATTTTTGTCCATTTTCCTTGCCACGTACACCCCTTTAATCGAACCGAAAACACCTAAAGCCTTTTCTATGTCTTTTGAGCTACACCTCTCTGGAAGTCTTGCCACGTAGAACTTCGTTATCCTTTTCAAGCCCTTCATAAACCTGTCTTCATAGCCTAGTCCCTTTTTCCGACCATCCATTGCCGCCGGTTGCAACCTGCTAGAGAGAGAGAGAAAAAGGCTTACAGGTGAGTTAGTATCTTCCTATATAATAAAGGAAGAGAATACAATCCTAGGTGTCAACTTTTCAAGCCTCCCCCTTAATCCAATCCTAGATGTAATTTTCCTAGATTTTTCAATTTTTATGTTTAAGAGTTTTACAAAAGAAAAAAGGTCAAAGTAAGTTGTTGGTTCATTAAACCTGTAATCCACACAAAAGCCAAAACTCTGGTCAAAATCCATACACGCTCCCATACTCATCTTTCCCTTTTCTCTTCCTGTGTTCTTTTTCCTTCCCTCTGCCCTATCTCTTTATAGATGCTTTTGAATTTTGAAAAAGAGGTTTTGATTTTCAAATCTTTACTCTCTCCCTTAATTCCATATTTCTGCATCATCTTTCAAATCTCTAATCAGATTTCAAAATTCAAATGGATTTCAAACACCCGCCTCTAAATTCCCCCTTCATTCAAATGACAAAAACCCTAATCAGATTTCAAAATACAGACAACGTTCTTTCTCTTTCGTGGTTCTCTTTCTCGCTCTCGAATGTTGGTGTCTAGGGTTAGCGAATCGACTTTCCGGCAAAGTTGGCTAGGGTTCAGGCCGGATTCCGCTCACACAGGTAAGTCCGGTGCCAAAGATTTCATGTTTGGGTGCCTCAGTTTCGTTTTTATCAGTGGCATGCGTCCCTCTCTGTGTTCCTTCACACACTTCCGTCGTGTTCTACCGCCGGAGACCTTTCCACTTGCCGGAAACTTCTCATCACCACCGTATGACATTCTGAATACCATATCTAACAACTGCAGGGTTGTTTCAACCTTTAACTTCTATACACATGCCCTAATTTTCCTTATCTATTCATGAAAATTTCGTACACTATTCAACGGAGCTCGAGTTGATTGTGTAGTCATATTCATTTGCTGAAATTCGGTACAATAATGCAGTTTACGATGTGTGGTTCTTGATTTTCTTGCCTAAAATTTTGAAAATGGAACCCAAATCACTAAAAAGATTTGGATAAAATGGGATTTTGAACGACTGGATCCCTAAGGTTTTGGTCATTGATTTATTGTTGTTTTTTGAATTTGGTTTACGAAGCAAAGGTAGGAGTCGTAGCTGAACTTTGTGCTGGATTAAAGTGATTTGATCGCAAATAGTATGTGCTGGATTAAAAGTATTTAATAATGTAATGCTTTGCTGCCCTAGATATTTATGTTCATGTTTTGGGGGGGGGGGTAGTTGCACGGACCTCCCATCCGCCGGAGTATTGCAACTCCGCAAGCTAGCTTATCCCCATAGCTGCCTGGCGGTGATTACCCACGGTGAAGAGCCCCAACACCCCATAAGGGCATTGCCGGGAATCGAACCGGTGACCTCAAGTAGAGGCCTGGGTGAGGCTGGCCAACTGGGCTACCCCAGAAGGTTATGTTCATGTTTTTTATTAAACCCATATATGATTTCTTTAGATATACAAAGGTTTATTCTTCATATACCCATGTTTGATTTGACGATATGTATTCAAAAACTTTAAAGGGTTTTTATTTAATCACGACGTCCAATAACGAAAGTTCAATTCGGCATATTGGTGCCCGGTGATTCGATCATAAAAAGCCTAAACACGATCAGGTATCGTTACAGATTAATTATACAGTTTGGGGGGGTAGTTGCACGGACCTCCCATCCGCCGGAGTATTGCAACTCCGCAAGCTAGCTTAGCCCCATAGCTGTCTGGCGGTGATTACCCACGGTGAAGAGCCCCAACACCCCATAAGGGCATTGCCGGGAATCGAACCGGTGACCTCAAGTAGAGGCCTGGGTGAGGCTGGACAACTGGGCTACCCCAGAAGGTTATACAGTTTTAGTTGTTCTAATTTATTCAGATGATCATTCGGTTTTTTTTTTTTGCTGTATGGTCTCTAAAGTAGAGGTGATAAAATGGCAGGTTGGGAGATGAGTTTAGTTCGTATGCATAAAGAGGGAGATGTGAGAGTGGGGAGATCTCTACAGCCCTCTGACCGGTGTAATGTGACGCAAAACAAGTGTGAGAAAGTTGTGCAACAGTTGAAGGTCTGGAAGTACATGTGGTGAAGGGCATGTTAAACATGTAGAAGATTACAAACTTTGAAGAGGCTGACTTAGCTGTAAGCTTCTTATTATACTACTCTTATGTTTTGTTGGTTTTAAACTGATTATCGAGCCTTCAAGAACTGATTAGTTATTCCCACCCAGACAAGATCAAGAATATTGAACATCGGAAGCAAATGGAAGCGTCAAAGGAATCACTTGACCGCATTCATAAACACAAGGTATGATATGTACTGTGGATGAACAATCTGGCGTCATTAGTAGATTTGCATAAAAGTTGTTGTCTCAACTGGATGGATCTATAGAGGATAAAGATTGGAATCGAAACGGGTCTTTTTTTATACTGATAAATACTTCAAGTGTAAAATGTCGTTATCACAGTAATAAAATATAGTAATTATATTTAGGAGGATACATACATTAAAAATAGGCCTTACATAACTCTAGACCCGTTCACCCCATTTGATTCATTATTCTTTATGTATATAATAGTTTTTGTTTAACCTGTTTGATATAAAAACACTATATGATGAACTCTCTATGCAATTAGGCATACATGAGGTAATGGAGAATTGCAAGGAACACAGAGTCAAAGTCATCCATTGACAATCATTCTTTATTCACGGTTCGGTTTAAAACCGTGAAACCGTCCAAATCGGTCACCGGTTTGGTTTCGCAATCGGTATTTTCTCTTAGTTTTCGGTCGGTCGGTTTCCGATCTTTCAACCCGGTTTGGTTTACGGTTTATACCAAAAACCAACCAAACGTATAAAACCGAACCAAACCGTATGTTTGAAAAATATTTCAAATTTTAAATTGTATATACACACACTGGCACAAAGACATTTCGGTTTATTTGGTCGCATTCAAATTGCGTAGCAGACCACTTTTTTAACAATCTGGACATGCATGTGAGGATTTTATTTCTTTGGATAATCTGGACCTTCGTTTGACATTCTGCACTCAAATTGTGCAATGACATTCAAATTTTACAACCTTTTTTATTTTATATAATTTTACAACCTTTTTTATTGCGTGTAGTAGGTTCTTTTATTATAAATATTATTCGTTTTAAAACAGTGGAAACATGTTGTAAAAGTTCTATTTTGATTGTGCCGATGGCGGAGAAAAACGCCGCGTGACCCAAACGGGTGTCTGATGCTCTATTATTGATGTTTGCACCTGTTGATGGCTAAGAGTAGTGATTTCAGGCGTTGGTAGTGGTCGCCGGCGGAGGTGACACTCCCTAGCCTCCGGTCAATGATGAATGACGTTGATGACGAGTTAAGTGCTGCAACTCGGGGTTGTTGTGGAGCATATTTGTGGACCAATTTACACAATCAAAGCACATGATGATGCAGATTCACTCCAAATAAGAGCTATTAGGATATGGACACAAAGGAACTAGGCCATCTGTTTATGTAAGCCATACTTAACTTTAATTATTATAATATCACTTGTAACATCCCGAAAATATAAAAACATTATATTAGAATTATAAAGCCTAAATAAATGGGAGTTTACTAACTAAGAGTTTTAACCTAGTTAGTTAAAAACTAGTCTAGAAATAGCTTATAACTTGATTAAAAGTTACCAAACTATATGTTGAACAAAGTTGAGGGACCATAGTCGTTTAAATTGAAAACTTAACTAATTAGAACAAATAAAAATAAACCAAACACCTCAATTAGAGGTGTTGGTCGATCAGAGAGAAGCAGGGGGCGACACCCCCAACCCAAGAACCCTAATCTCACAAATCTCTTAAATTGAAGATGAAATTCTGATCCAAAACGAAATCCGAGTTTAGATTATCGATCCTCATCACAAGAGGATCATAAGGTATGTAAAAATTCGTGTTAAATCCTTGTTTGAAATTCTCATGATTTTGGAAATCTGAAATTAGATGCTTGCATGTCTGTTACTTGGATAGATTGAAGTTGAATAGGTGTTTAGAAGTACAACCTAGTTAACTATTTGAGAAATCATGCCCAAATTCAGGAAATTCTATGAATCCATGGAAGCTAGGTTATGGGTTTTATTAGATGATGATGATGACTAGGATTTGAATGATAATTCTAGTATAAATTTCATTATAGGAGGTAATTCCTGTGATATTGATGCTAAAATGTGTGCAAGGTTCACTAATTAAAGTGAAATTTGAGGTTTTGTTTGCAAGTCATGAACTTGGAGATGATGGTAGGAAAATCTGACCCGTTAGGTGTTTGTAGAAATGCCTAAGTGAGGATTTTGATGTTAAATTGATGAGAACGCAGATTTGATCATGTTTCACAATGATATGAATATGGTCATGGAAAGAGTTCTAAACAAGTTGTAAAACTGAATTTTCTAGGCAAAGAGTCCGGATCATCAAGCGGACAAGCCGAAGGGAATTCACGGGGGAAAGGCGTGCTCTAAAGGTACGAAATTTCCGTTTCGTTACATTAGGTATTATTTGATAAATTTACGTTGTAGTTTAAAAAACATGGCAAACAAGATGAATCAATATATATTACGGAAGTGACTATTCGTCTTAATCTAGTGAGACGGGTCAAGACAATTGTTTGAAATTGAGGTCTGAATTACATGGTTTGATGATTAACTCTTGGTGTCTAAACGGGTCGAACAATCTAACAAGGCGTGATTAATACTTTGAATTATGATTGAAAGATCTTTGATGATTGGTTAATATATAACATTTAAGTAATATGAGGTTTTAATGTTTCGGTATCATAGATGAATCGAAATTCGAGAGTTGGAATCTTGTTGTAATGATCAAACAAACAAGACAAGAAATTCCCAGGTGATACCGTAAATTACGGTGTTACCGTAATTTACGGTAGATGCCAGAATGTTTACGGTGAGGATCTACTGGTTTACGGTGGAACCAAGAATTCCCAGATGTCACCGTAAATTACGGTAATACCGTAATTTACGGTGGAGACAGGAAATTTTATATTTTTATTTTATTTAAACTAATGTGTAACATATGTTTAACCTTATTTCCCAAAGTCAAAACTAATGTTCTAATGGTTTTGACCCTAGGTGGCTAGATGGACCTTACGGATGGTGGTCAAGCAGTGTCAAGAACCGAACACGATAAATGAAGCTTCCGCTATATTTTAAAACTTTTGTAGTCCTTGTATATGGGTTGTAATCATATTGTTGAACATCTTTTAAATGTTTTCAACTAAGTTATTAGAAGTTAAGTTAGATGGAAATTATGAACTTTAACATGGAAAACAGGTTTTGTAATCAATTTTATTAGAAATGGTACAAATTATTATAAATATCATGGGTTTAAATTTAGGGTGTTACAAGTTGGTAATCAGAGCTCAAGGTTGTCAATAAGTGTTCGGTTCAAGCTTGATCGATCGTCCGGTAAGAAATTAACTTGTTTTGTTAATAAATTATGTACTACGTATAAAATGAGAAATGGACAATATGCATGAAAAGAGTGTGTAAGCTCACTCAAAAAGCAAGAAATGCATAGAAACATGAATGATCAAATCAAGTTACGGACTTGATTAAATAGAAACATGAATGATCAAATCAAGTTACGGACTTGATTAAATAGAAACATGAATGATCAAATCAAGTTACGGACTTGATTAAATAGAAACATGAATGATCAAATCAAGTTACGGACTTGATTAAATAGAAACATGAATGATCAAATCAAGTTACGGACTTGATTAAATAGAAACATGAATGATCAAATCAAGTTATGGACTTGATTGGATAGAAACAAGAATTATTAAATCAAGTTACGAACTTGATTGAGTTAAAACAAGAATGATTAAATCAAGTTACGAACTTGATTAAATCAAAACAAGTAAAGCATGTGTTATAAATAGAATGTTTAACAATCTATGTAAACATTTCAGAAACCGAGATGGCTGATGGAGACAATGATAATGCGGTACCAAGAGTCACCGAACAAGTGAGGGAAGTGATTGCCGAAGAGGTTGGAAAGGCGATCGAAAACAGTTTGTCGGGCTTTATTGATAAAATCCAAAACACGGTTTTATCAATAGTAGAAGATAGAATCAAGAAACTAGAAGAAGATTCAAATGTAGCAAAGGAAAAGCGAGGAGGACGAAAGCCTTGTTCATACAAGGAATTCATGGCTTGTAAACCACCAACATATAATGGGGAGGTTGATCCGATAGTGTGCCAACGATGGCTAAGTGACATCGAAGGGGTATTCGAGAGAACCCACTGTGATGAAGAAGACTACGTAGCTTATGGTACGGGTCAACTAAGGAGTCAAGCGAAAGATTGGTGGGATAACAAAAAGAAGGAGATTGGAAGTGAAGCGGTTAAGACCATGACTTGGGAGGAGTTTAAGACGCCGTTTCTTAAACACCATAGTCCCAAAGCGGTTATAAACAAGATCAAGGAAGAGTTCATGCAACTCAGACATAAAGGTGAATCCATAGACAAGATCACGGGGATGTTTATGGACAAGATGAAGTTCTGTGATGATTTGATAACGAATGAAGAGCAAAAGGTCTATTATTATCACAACATGCTAAGCGCGGAGTATAGAGAATTCATAACCCCTTCAAAGTATGAGACCCTTACCGAGATTGTCAATGCTGCTCGGGAAAGGGAGATTGAATTGAAGAAGAGTATAGAACGGGGTGAACGAAGGGCACAAGATGTGAATCCAAGCCCTGCCAAGAAAGCAAGAACGAATGAATCCGCAAAGAAATCAGATGCTAAAGGTAGTACATCAGGTTGCAAAATCTGTGGGAAGAATCATAAGGGTGAATGTCGTTACAAGGATAAGCCTTGTCCCATATGCAAGAAAAAGGGACATATGGCTATGTCATGCCCGGAGAAGGTGACTGTTTGTTACAATTGTTATCGAACGGGTCACAAAAAGGCGGAATGCCCGGAACTGGTTGGAAAGAAAGATGGGCAAGAATCGAAAGGTGAAGCCCCAAAAGCAAAGGCAAGATCTTTCCAACTAACTGCCGCAGAAGCGAAGATTGAACCTGATGTGGTCTCAGGTATATTTGCTGTAAATTCAATTCCCGCACACGTGTTATTTGATACGGGTGCGAATAAATCCTTTGTTTCATATGGGTTTATTCGACATCCTTCATTTATTCTAACAAAATTACCTGTGCCTTTAGAAGTAGAGATAGGTAATAACAAAAGCTTTATTGTTTGTGATGTATGTGAAAATTGTAAACTGAGCATCGATGATGAAGAATATTTGATAAATCTAATCCCGATGTCGATGGGAGAATTCCAAGTAGTCGTGGGGATGGATTGGCTATCTCAATACCATGCAAAGGTCGTGTGTTTTCGCAAAGAGATAAAACTAACATCTCCGAGCGGAAAACACGTCACCATTTATGGCGAAAAACGAGGCAACCCCATAGTATGTTCGATGTTGAAGGCTCACAAGCTCATGATGTCACACCCCGACCACGTAGAACATACAAAACGTGGCGGAAATGTCGGGGAGTGTTGTAACAGAATTAATTGTTTCAAATCCATGGCAATTGAAGTTTCGTTTTATTGATTAAAAGTGTTACAATGTCTTAACAAACAAGAAATACAACATAATTAACTAGTCTTGCATCTTTTATTGTCACTAAAGCCCAAGTCTGCCTATATATATCTTGATCATCTTATGCAACAGTTCCTGAAAAACACATGTGAAAATAGGTACGTCAGCATAAAAATGCCTGTGAGATACATAGGTTTTGTGAAAATAGGTTTCATGACTTATGTTTGAGAAAATGTTTAGTCATGAACCTTGTTATTTGCTTTGCTTTGTAAATCATTTGAAAATCGATAAGATCAGATGATAAGTATAAATAAATGAATAATGTATGGTTAAATGAATAACCATAGAAAAATGGATTTGTATAAGATAAGTTGTTTGTAAAACAATGTCTTGTGAAAAGTATGTTATTTGTATAAAATGTTATATGTATCAAACTGAAATGATTCAAATAACGCTACGATATGTAATACCATACAAACACTTATATATAGGAAGTACCAGCGGCGTATCCACCATGCTTGTATCATATTACACACACATCGTTACTTAATCACTTAATCAAACCAAACAATGTAAAATGTCTATGTCAAAGTATCCATGTCAAGATGTAAATCATGTCAAAATGTCTATGTCAAATATCCATGTATGGCAAGTGAAATGTCTCAACTAAACCATATGCACAAAAACAAAGTATTGAAGTAAAACTTGGTTTAAATCAAAGTTATGTTTTGTGGGAAATGCATGATCTAATGTCAATCATGTTAAAATGCCTATGTCGAAATGTCATGTAAAACGATGTACTAAGTAATGCACACAATGGCAATACATAGCATGAAATGTAATGAAATCATGTACTATAATGTACTAACGAACATAGCAGTATATGATGTGAAAACAGGAAAGCAGGAAAGTAACAAGTAGGCACATGTGTTCCACCCCAAAACAGTTTGGAAAACAGTAAAAGAGGGGTCTATGTACTCACCTGAGATTGCTCAGTAGTTCTGGAGTGACAACTAAATAATGCTAGAGATCACGGATATCAAACGGCACCTAGTATAGGTAACTATGTTAATAAACCGGACCTAGATCGGAAGATCGGGTAGTATTAGGGTTTGTAAACCAAACGAGTGTAGAGACTCGTGTCATTTGGTTTAACAAAGCCTACATACTAAATGAAACTTAACCTGAGTGATTTCGACCCATTACGACCCGTTTAGGTAGCTTATGCTACTTTAACGCGTCGTTCGCGTGAAACGCTTTCGGACCGCCTAACTAGCCCTATGACAAGTGTTATATGCCTAAACATATTACATAATCAGTTATGTGACAACGGTTTAGGTTACATATGCTTAATTACCAATTATACATGAAAAGGGTATTCTGGTAATTTACCTAAGGCATATAAACTACCTATCATACAACTACTTAAACGATGTGACCATAGGGTATAACCTCGGAAGGTTATTCCCTACCTACTATGGTCACCTAATGTGTTTGGTCGGATCCTAATGATCGACCAAATGGGTCGGGTTCGAGGTATAAGCGATTTATTAGATCGCTTACCCTACGACCCTAGACAACGTGGTAATCAGTAGGCATAGTCCCAAGGGACTATGACCATCGTGATTACAATCACGTTGCGAAGTCCCTACGAACTTCGCATTGACCATTACTGGTCAACGCTGAAAGTCAAACAAAGTTTGACTTTCTGACTCGAAAAGCAGTAAAATAAGGAAAAGAACGAAAGAATACTTACGAAGGGTCCCCGAATGCTAATCGTGATCACAATAACTCAGGTATGAAACAATGGTTCCAACTTAGAGTCAAATAGATCAGATTCTTGTAAGTAATAAGGTTGGGGGTGATGGGGTATTTATAGTTTTCGGGTAACCGTTAGGATCGTTTGTCGAATATCGTGCCTTAATCTCATGCGTACACTTGTCGAAACCTTATGGTGGCTCATTTGGTCACTCACCATAAGAGATCAACATGTGGCAAAGTGATTAGGAGTGGGTAACAGCTGTTAACAGCTGGATTAGAAGTTTCTGATGTGCAGACATAAGCTTACGGACCTCAAAGCTGCCAATGTTGAGGTCCGTAAGGTAAAACTTTGGCAGATTTACAGTTTTGGTCCCTGCAGTGCAATCAGCCCATTTTCGACACGTTTAAGGCCCGTTAACCCCATTTCAAAGCTCTAAAATGAAGTTAAAGTATAGGGAACTTAAAATGTGCTCAAAAATATCTCGGATGTCGGTTCGTTTAGCCGTACGGTTGCGATGTTCGGTTAATTACGACGGAATGCGCATAAGCGCGAAAAACGAACCAAATGACGCGACGAATGGATTTTTCTTATGGCGAACACTAAAATATAATGTAGTCATGCTTACATAAATTTTTGGATGTCCAGATGTATTCAGAACGTAAGTTATGCGCGAAAATGCAAACTTGTGCACTTTTTGACACTTTTAGTCCCTGAATGACACAAAAGTTTATTTTAGCACACCGAACCCCTCAAAGCCTATTTCTAAGCTATGTAAAGGATATTTATGGTATGTTTAACTTATGGTCATGTTCCGGAATGTCTGTTACAGTTCAAATTGGCATACTTTCGCAGTTTGTCAACTTTAGTCCCTGTAAGCGATTAAACTTTGATTTCACCACACCAAACCTTCCAAAACTTGTATCTAAGTTATGTATAGGTTATTTAAGGTATGTTAAGCCTATTTCACTATTCCGGAGTGTTCGTTGCATTAAACTGGTTATATTTACGCATTAGTGCGCGTATAACCTTCCAGAAAGCGATTTAGAGCTTGAAATCGAACATGAGTCGATATGTGCAAAAGATACACATATTTATACAAGTCCAAAGTATGAAATACATTATTTCATTGGTTTGGCATTTGTTTGATGGTTGAAATGACACGGGTGTCACAGTCTCCCCTACTTTAGGAAATTTCGTCCCGAAATTAATTCGTAGGAGTCTATTTGTGACTTTGTGTTAAATAACCATCAAAGATGAACAAGACGTAATCCTGTAATTTCTCTTTAACGAACATTTTTCAGAAATGAAAAATGAACAGAGTTATTTTCAACAGGCATTCTTTAGAGACAAAAATGAACAGAATAGTCATTTTCCACAACATCTTCAGAAACAAGAATGAACAGAATAGTCATTTTACATCTTCAGAAACAAAAATGAACAGAATAGTCATTTTACATCTTCAGAAACGAAAATGAACAGAATAGTCATTTTACATCTTCAGAAACAAAAATGAATGGAATAGTCATTTTACATCTTCAGAAACAAAAATGAACAGAATAGTCATTTTACATCTTCAGAAACAAAAATGAACGGAATAGTCATTTTACATCTTCAGAAACAAAAATGAATGGAATAGTCATTTTACATCTTCAGAAACAAAAATGAACGGAATAGTCATTTTACATCTTCAGAAACAAAAATGAACGTAATAGTCATTTTACATCTTCAGAAACAAAAATGAACGGAATAGTCATTTTACATCTTCAGAAACAAAAATGAATGGAATAGTCATTTTACATCTTCAGAAACAAAAATGAACGGAATAGTCATTTTACATCTTCAGAAACAAAAATGAACGGAATAGTCATTTTACATCTTCAGAAACAAAAATGAACGGAATAGTCATTTTACATCTTCAGAAACAAAAATGAACGGAATAGACTCTAGACACATGACAAAATTCGCTGTGGTTTCTGTGCACTGAATTTCATAATTATGTATGCATCCATAATTATGCAATTCCTTGCATAGTCCGCACAACTTGTTTTGAAATGTTTGCGGGGAGGATAATCAAACCTGTGATGAGTGTGACTAGACTACCATAGGGTCCTTTTAATTAGATCAACAAAGGATCCTTTTAATTAGACCACCAAGGAGTCCTTTCAGCTATATCATCACATGATATTCCTAACCAGATTTTTGGATCAATCTGTTTACCTAGACCACTCAGGGGTCTAATTATGGAATGGTACAACATAATCCAAGGGACTTAACTACAACGTAAAAGCCCATTGCAGATTTAATATAGTACACAAAGATATGGAAGATTCTACGAGGATTTGGATGACAAGAATTTGGATCACACAAAAACATAAAAAGGGAACACATAAGCACATAATCACATAGTTGTTTAACTTGGTTCTTAATTTGTTATCTTTGGACGCGGATACTTAAAGCACACCAGGAATCCAATTCGTGGATTTCATTTGGCACTTTAATCATTTCAAGAATCTATCTATGAAGATAGGATAATCTTAAAAGGAATTCGGCTTTGTCCTTATTGAATTGCGATGTACGTATTGAATCATACAAAGAATTCAATTAAGGGCTCCGATGAATGATACCCATCCACAAGGATCTAATTATGAGGATAGAAAGATCCTACATGGATTTTTTTTTTTTTGAAGTTTGTATAACGGGAGGTGTTCCGACACCTTGCACTAGGCGTGCTTACGTCGATACACAAGGTAGAAAGTTCATGAGGTTGAGGCGCCAGATATGTCAAGCGACATATGAAGCAGAACTTGAAGGTTAAGTAGCAACAGGGTTTGCAACTGCTTTGCTTTGAACAGCAAAGCGATACATGTTAACCAAATGTCTCCATCGTCCACCGTGGGTACATTTGTAACATGGTATTTGATTTGAATAATGACGATGGCATTGATTGCACCAAGGAGCAGTTCCCTTATACAGCTTCTTCCCTGAGGCGAGTCATGGTGATAGCTAAGTCAACGGTCCTCTGGAGTACGACGCCTATTCGCTGGGTAATTGCAGCACCTGGTTCGGACATTGTTGTTGCGATGAAGAGGCATAATGAAGAAAATGGAAGACATAGAAGGAAACAAGCAAAAGATAATCAAAAGAGAATAACAACACATGAAGATTGTGACCATTTGTTTGTTACCAAAGGCAAACAAATGAGATGGTGACTAATCAAAGTAAATGGGTCAATATAATGTATCGCGAAGACATGCTCGCCTATAAGTGACACTCATCCCAAGAATTCCCAGGTAAGCACAACTGGTCTCGCGTCTAATGAGATGTATACGAAGTGCTTGCCTAGACAGAAAACCCAGAATACAGGCATTCACCCTTCCAGTTTGCACGTGTTCACATTATTTAAAACCCAAAACCTTGACGAGAATTTGAAAACTCATAGGGGTTCAAAACCATATAACAGAGGGTTCAAAACCTTACAATAGAGGGTTCAAAACCTAGTAATAAATCATCCTAGAACAGATGATTAGTCTTCAAAGCGGTTTTGAAATTTATGTTCTTGTTGTGGTCGTCGCCTAAGGATAGGTGACGGTATTGTTTTATGACTAAACGCAAGTAAACTCGCGTTAGGGTCCTAAGAAAGTTATAGACTAGGTCAAAGCATTACTAATAACCTAATTCCCTATAACCATTGGCTCTGATACCATCTTTTCTGTCACACCCCGACCACGTAGAACATACAAAACGTGGCGGAAATGTCGGGGAGTGTTGTAACAGAATTAATTGTTTCAAATCCATGGCAATTGAAGTTTCGTTTTATTGATTAAAAGTGTTACAATGTCTTAACAAACAAGAAATACAACATAATTAACTAGTCTTGCATCTTTTATTGTCACTAAAGCCCAAGTCTGCCTATATATATCTTGATCATCTTATGCAACAGTTCCTGAAAAACACATGTGAAAATAGGTACGTCAGCATAAAAATGCCTGTGAGATACATAGGTTTTGTGAAAATAGGTTTCATGACTTATGTTTGAGAAAATGTTTAGTCATGAACCTTGTTATTTGCTTTGCTTTGTAAATCATTTGAAAATCGATAAGATCAGATGATAAGTATAAATAAATGAATAATGTATGGTTAAATGAATAACCATAGAAAAATGGATTTGTATAAGATAAGTTGTTTGTAAAACAATGTCTTGTGAAAAGTATGTTATTTGTATAAAATGTTATATGTATCAAACTAAAATGATTCAAATAACGCTACGATATGTAATACCATACAAACACTTATATATAGGAAGTACCAGCGGCGTATCCACCATGCTTGTATCATATTACACACACATCGTTACTTAATCACTTAATCAAACCAAACAATGTAAAATGTCTATGTCAAAGTATCCATGTCAAGATGTAAATCATGTCAAAATGTCTATGTCAAATATCCATGTATGGCAAGTGAAATGTCTCAACTAAACCATATGCACAAAAACAAAGTATTGAAGTAAAACTTGGTTTAAATCAAAGTTATGTTTTGTGGGAAATGCATGATCTAATGTCAATCATGTTAAAATGTCTATGTCGAAATGTCATGTAAAACGATGTACTAAGTAATGCACACAATGGCAATACATAGCATGAAATGTAATGAAATCATGTACTATAATGTACTAACGAACATAGCAGTATATGATGTGAAAACAGGAAAGCAGGAAAGTAACAAGTAGGCACATGTGTTCCACCCCAAAACAGTTTGGAAAACAGTAAAAGAGGGGTCTATGTACTCACCTGAGATTGCTCAGTAGTTCTGGAGTGACAACTAAATAATGCTAGAGATCACGGATATCAAACGGCACCTAGTATAGGTAACTATGTTAATAAACCGGACCTAGATCGGAAGATCGGGTAGTATTAGGGTTTGTAAACCAAACGAGTGTAGAGACTCGTGTCATTTGGTTTAACAAAGCCTACATACTAAATGAAACTTAACCTGAGTGATTTCGACCCATTACGACCCGTTTAGGTAGCTTATGCTACTTTAACGCGTCGTTCGCGTGAAACGCTTTCGGACCGCCTAACTAGCCCTATGACAAGTGTTATATGCCTAAACATATTACATAATCAGTTATGTGACAACGGTTTAGGTTACATATGCTTAATTACCAATTATACATGAAAAGGGTATTCTGGTAATTTACCTAAGGCATATAAACTACCTATCATACAACTACTTAAACGATGTGACCATAGGGTATAACCTCGGAAGGTTATTCCCTACCTACTATGGTCACCTAATGTGTTTGGTCGGATCCTAATGATCGACCAAATGGGTCGGGTTCGAGGTATAAGCGATTTATTAGATCGCTTACCCTACGACCCTAGACAACGTGGTAATCAGTAGGCATAGTCCCAAGGGACTATGACCATCGTGATTACAATCACGTTGCGAAGTCCCTACGAACTTCGCATTGACCATTACTGGTCAACGCTGAAAGTCAAACAAAGTTTGACTTTCTGACTCGAAAAGCAGTAAAATAAGGAAAAGAACGAAAGAATACTTACGAAGGGTCCCCGAATGCTAATCGTGATCACAATAACTCAGGTATGAAACAATGGTTCCAACTTAGAGTCAAATAGATCAGATTCTTGTAAGTAATAAGGTTGGGGGTGATGGGGTATTTATAGTTTTCGGGTAACCGTTAGGATCGTTTGTCGAATATCGTGCCTTAATCTCATGCGTACACTTGTCGGAACCTTATGGTGGCTCATTTGGTCACTCACCATAAGAGATCAACATGTGGCAAAGTGATTAGGAGTGGGTAACAGCTGTTAACAGCTGGATTAGAAGTTTCTGATGTGCAGACATAAGCTTACGGACCTCAAAGCTGCCAATGTTGAGGTCCGTAAGGTAAAACTTTGGCAGATTTACAGTTTTGGTCCCTGCAGTGCAATCAGCCCATTTTCGACACGTTTAAGGCCCGTTAACCCCATTTCAAAGCTCTAAAATGAAGTTAAAGTATAGGGAACTTAAAATGTGCTCAAAAATATCTCGGATGTCGGTTCGTTTAGCCGTACGGTTGCGATGTTCGGTTAATTACGACGGAATGCGCATAAGCGCGAAAAACGAACCAAATGACGCGACGAATGGATTTTTCTTATGGAGAACACTAAAATATAATGTAGTCATGCTTACATAAATTTTTGGATGTCCAGATGTATTCAGAACGTAAGTTATGCGCGAAAATGCAAACTTGTGCACTTTTTGACACTTTTAGTCCCTGAATGACACAAAAGTTTATTTTAGCACACCGAACCCCTCAAAGCCTATTTCTAAGCTATGTAAAGGATATTTATGGTATGTTTAACTTATGGTCATGTTCCGGAATGTCTGTTACAGTTCAAATTGGCATACTTTCGCAGTTTGTCAACTTTAGTCCCTGTAAGCGATTAAACTTTGATTTCACCACACCAAACCTTCCAAAACTTGTATCTAAGTTATGTATAGGTTATTTAAGGTATGTTAAGCCTATTTCACTATTCCGGAGTGTTCGTTGCATTAAACTGGTTATATTTACGCATTAGTGCGCGTATAACCTTCCAGAAAGCGATTTAGAGCTTGAAATCGAACATGAGTCGATATGTGCAAAAGATACACATATTTATACAAGTCCAAAGTATGAAATACATTATTTCATTGGTTTGGCATTTGTTTGATGGTTGAAATGACACGGGTGTCACACATGAAGCGAGGATGTAAGGCATTCATAATTTATGCAAATGAGACTGAGAAAGAATCACGGAAGATTGGAGATGTACCGATAGTACGGGATTATGAAGATGTTTTTCCGGAAGATTTACCGGGAGTACCGCCTGAACGGGAAGTAGAGTTCGGGATCGAATTGATTCCGGGCGCGAAACCTGTGGCAAAGGCCCCGTACCGACTTGCACCGTCGGAATTACAAGAGCTGATGTCCCAAATTCAAGATTTACTTGATAAAGGATTCATAAGGCCGAGTGTGTCTCCTTGGGGCGCACCGGTGTTGTTTGTAAGAAAGAAGGACGGGAGTATGCGCATGTGTATCGATTATCGGGAGTTAAACAAACTCACGGTAAAGAACCGATACCCGCTCCCGAGGATAGACGACTTATTTGACCAACTACAAGGCGCAAGTTGGTTTTCAAAAATTGATAGGGCTGTAAACGAGTCGAGCCGAGTCGAGCCAGGGTGGGGTCGAGCTCAAGCTCGAAATTAATTCAGGCTGTTAAACTTGGCTTGAGCTTTACGTCGGAGTTAAACGAGCCTAAGAACGAGCCAACGAGCCGAGCCATGGGCCGAGCCGAGCTTAGCTCGAGCTGGGCTTGGTTACAAAATGAGCCGGCTTGGTTCACGTCATCTCAAATTGAGTTTTTTAGCTAGTTTTTCTCGAGCTTCTTTCGAGCGAGCTACGAGCCGAGCTACGAGTTGCGAGCTTTATGAACAGCCCTAAAAATTGACCTTAGGTCGGGGTATCACCAACTAAAGGTCAAAGAAGAAGATGTGCCGAAGACGGCTTTTCGCACAAGATACGGACATTACGAATTTCTCGTGATGTCATTTGGGTTAACAAATGCGCCCGCGGCATTCATGGACCTCATGAACCGGATTTGCAAGCCAATGTTGGATAAGTCGGTCATCGTGTTTATCGATGATATCTTGGTGTATTCGAAAAGCGAAGCTGAGCACGCGCGCCACTTGCAAGAAGTGTTAGAGACACTTAGACAAGAGAAGCTTTATGCAAAATTTTCTAAGTGTGCCTTTTGGTTACGAGAGGTACAATTTCTCGGTCATGTCATAAGTGCCGATGGAGTTTTGGTGGATCCGTCAAAGATAGAGGCGGTGTCAAAATGGAATCCCCCGAAGAACCCTTCTGAAATTAGAAGCTTTTTGGGGCTTGCTGGATATTATAGGAGATTCATTCAAGATTTCTCCAAGATTGCATCGCCGCTAACAAAACTAACCCAAAAGAAAGCAAAGTTTGTTTGGGGAGTCGATCAAGAAAAAGCGTTTCGGACGCTAAAAGAAAGGCTAACTCAAGCTCCGGTACTGACATTGCCGGACGGAGTCGAAGACATGGTGGTCTATTCGGATGCTTCGTTATCGGGACTCGGTTGCGTGTTGATGCAACGGGGCAAGGTAATAGCCTATGCCTCGAGACAATTGAAGATGCACGAGAAGAAATACCCCACGCACGATCTCGAATTGGCAGCGGTAGTGTTTGCATTAAAAATATGGAGACATTACTTGTATGGGGTAAAGTGCACCATATTCACCGATCACAAAAGTTTGAAATACTTCTTCGATCAGAAGGAGTTGAATATGCGGCAAAGGCGATGGCTAGAGACGGTGAAGGACTACGACTGTGAGATACATTATCACCCCGGAAAAGCAAACGTGGTAGCGGACGCTCTAAGTCGAAAAGCGGACTATGTCCCAATACGAGTGAGGTCAATGCAACTCGTGGTGACCTCGGGTATACTTGAACGTATTCGAGAGGCGCAGTTAGAAGCAGTAAAAGAAGAGAATTGGAAGAAAGAAAGGATAATTGGTCAATTGAAAGATTTGACGGATGGGAATCATGGGTTGAAGACTCGATCCGGAAGGATATGGGTCCCACATACCTGTGGAGTAAAGGCGCTTCTACTTGATGAAGCTCATAAATCCCGTTATTCGATTCATCCGGGTGCGACCAAGATGTACAATGATTTGAAACAAAATTATTGGTGGCCCGGAATGAAGAGGGACGTGGCGAAATATGTGGAAAAATGCTTGACATGTTTACAAGTCAAGGCGGAGCACCAGAAACCATACGGTAAACTCCAACCGTTAGAAATTCCGGTTTGGAAATGGGAACATATTACAATGGACCTGTTAACCAAGCTGCCTAAGACGAATCGTGGTTTTGATGCCATATGGGTAGTGGTGGATAGATTGACGAAAAGTGCTCACTTCATTCCGATTCGTGAGACGTACACGTCGGAAAAGATGTCAGAAGTCTATACCAATGAAATCATAGCACGTCATGGAGTGCCGGTGTCCATCGTGTCCGATAGGGATACCCGGTTTACTTCGAATTTCTGGCGTGATTTCCAAGAACAAATGGGGACCAAATTGTTCATAAGCACTGCGTACCATCCTCAAACGGATGGACAAAGTGAAAGAACGATACAAATATTGGGTGACATGCTACGGGCATGTATAATCGACTTTGGAGGCAGTTGGGATGTTCACCTACCGTTGGTCGAGTTTTCGTATAACAACAGTTACCAATCTAGTATTAAAATGGCACCATACGAACTGCTTTACGGTAGGAAGTGTCGAACCCCGGTTTGTTGGGGAGAAGTGGGTCCACGTGAACTTGCCCACCAAGACATAGTACGAGCCACGAACGAAAAGATCGATAAAGTTCGGGCACACTTGAAAGCGGCTCAAGACAGGCAAAAGGCGTATGTTGACAAAAGGAAAAGGCCAATTGAATTTCAAGTCGGTGACATGGTCATGCTAAAAGTGTCCCCATGGAAAGGTGTTATTAGATTTAGAAAGAAGGGGAAGTTAAGCCCAAGGTTTATCGGGCCATTTAAAATCATCGGAAGAGTTGGCAAGGTAGCTTACCGTCTTGAACTACCGGAGGAGCTGAGTGGGATCCATGGCACGTTTCATGTATCGCAATTAAGAAAGTGCCTAGCAGACGAAACGACATATATCCATTACGACGATATCGAAGTGGATAATAGTCTAAATTATGTGGTGAGACCGGTTGAAATTTTAGACAGAAAGGTCAAACGTTTACGAAATAAACAAATTGACCAAGTCAAAGTCAAATGGGAGCATAGAAAAGGTTCGGACACTACATGGGAGTCCGAAGAGGAGATGCGACGTCTTCACCCTACATTATTTGGTACGTACTTTGGTTTCGGGGACGAAACCCTTTTAAGGGGGATGGACTTGTAACATCCCGAAAATATAAAAACATTATATTAGAATTATAAAGCCTAAATAAATGGGAGTTTACTAACTAAGAGTTTTAACCTAGTTAGTTAAAAACTAGTCTAGAAATAGCTTATAACTTGATTAAAAGTTACCAAACTATATGTTGAACAAAGTTGAGGGACCATAGTCGTTTAAATTGAAAACTTAACTAATTAGAACAAATAAAAATAAACCAAACACCTCAATTAGAGGTGTTGGTCGATCAGAGAGAAGCAGGGGGCGACACCCCCAACCCAAGAACCCTAATCTCACAAATCTCTTAAATTGAAGATGAAATTCTGATCCAAAACGAAATCCGAGTTTAGATTATCGATCCTCATCACAAGAGGATCATAAGGTATGTAAAAATTCGTGTTAAATCCTTGTTTGAAATTCTCATGATTTTGGAAATCTGAAATTAGATGCTTGCATGTCTGTTACTTGGATAGATTGAAGTTGAATAGGTGTTTAGAAGTACAACCTAGTTAACTATTTGAGAAATCATGCCCAAATTCAGGAAATTCTATGAATCCATGGAAGCTAGGTTATGGGTTTTATTAGATGATGATGATGACTAGGATTTGAATGATAATTCTAGTATAAATTTCATTATAGGAGGTAATTCCTGTGATATTGATGCTAAAATGTGTGCAAGGTTCACTAATTAAAGTGAAATTTGAGGTTTTGTTTGCAAGTCATGAACTTGGAGATGATGGTAGGAAAATCTGACCCGTTAGGTGTTTGTAGAAATGCCTAAGTGAGGATTTTGATGTTAAATTGATGAGAACGCAGATTTGATCATGTTTCACAATGATATGAATATGGTCATGGAAAGAGTTCTAAACAAGTTGTAAAACTGAATTTTCTAGGCAAAGAGTCCGGATCATCAAGCGGACAAGCCGAAGGGAATTCACGGGGGAAAGGCGTGCTCTAAAGGTACGAAATTTCCGTTTCGTTACATTAGGTATTATTTGATAAATTTACGTTGTAGTTTAAAAAACATGGCAAACAAGATGAATCAATATATATTACGGAAGTGACTATTCGTCTTAATCTAGTGAGACGGGTCAAGACAATTGTTTGAAATTGAGGTCTGAATTACATGGTTTGATGATTAACTCTTGGTGTCTAAACGGGTCGAACAATCTAACAAGGCGTGATTAATACTTTGAATTATGATTGAAAGATCTTTGATGATTGGTTAATATATAACATTTAAGTAATATGAGGTTTTAATGTTTCGGTATCATAGATGAATCGAAATTCGAGAGTTGGAATCTTGTTGTAATGATCAAACAAACAAGACAAGAAATTCCCAGGTGATACCGTAAATTACGGTGTTACCGTAATTTACGGTAGATGCCAGAATGTTTACGGTGAGGATCTACTGGTTTACGGTGGAACCAAGAATTCCCAGATGTCACCGTAAATTACGGTAATACCGTAATTTACGGTGGAGACAGGAAATTTTATATTTTTATTTTATTTAAACTAATGTGTAACATATGTTTAACCTTATTTCCCAAAGTCAAAACTAATGTTCTAATGGTTTTGACCCTAGGTGGCTAGATGGACCTTACGGATGGTGGTCAAGCAGTGTCAAGAACCGAACACGATAAATGAAGCTTCCGCTATATTTTAAAACTTTTGTAGTCCTTGTATATGGGTTGTAATCATATTGTTGAACATCTTTTAAATGTTTTCAACTAAGTTATTAGAAGTTAAGTTAGATGGAAATTATGAACTTTAACATGGAAAACAGGTTTTGTAATCAATTTTATTAGAAATGGTACAAATTATTATAAATATCATGGGTTTAAATTTAGGGTGTTACATCACTTAATGGCCACTACAATCTTTATAAATTTTAAACTTACAACCCTGTGAAGAAATCCATTTTTCTAGCAAAAAAATGTGTTCTAGGAGTGATTCTACAAAGCTATAAACATGACTTCTATTAAACCTCTTATACCTGTTTTGGGTTATGTAATGTATTGTTGTTTTGAAGTACTCGTGTATTTTTATCAAAGTCACATATTTGGAGTTGTAGGTTTAAGGTCATAGGTTAGTATGATTGGGTTCTAACGATAATTTTTGTTAAAAAGTCTGTTCTAATATTTCATAAAAAAACTTTTCAACAAACAACGTTCACTAATTTGATAACAAAAATAAATTCTTTTTATTTATCTTTTCAGACATTACTTTTATAGCTTTGACTAATTGTTCGTTTTAAGTCGCATTTTGCGCCACCAGGCCCGGTCGGGGCGAGTGACTATTTTGGACAGAACACTTAATTGATTTGCGTTAGCTTTTATTAAACGGGCAGGTTTATAAAAAGAGTTTAGTTTTACTACACGTGTCAGATTTGTTGAACAGGTCAACTTCGAAAACGGGTAATGTCTATAAATTGCTCATGTTTGGGTCAGATTTTATTAAGAGTTTACAAGTTGACCCAAAAGCTCGACTAGAAAACATTGAACTCCGTAATAGAATCTAAAATTTTAAGTTTGGTTGGCAACAATACACAAAGAAGTTAAATTGTTAAATTATTATATACGAGGGCCTATGACTTCTCATTTGTGGCGAGGCTGCAAATTTTAGATTTATATATGAATCTCTACTACATCTATCATCATATATGTTTTGTATGGTACATGATGTTTTATACACATTTAACTCACAGTTAGAGAGTTGCATTTGTTATTGACTTATTATGACTTTTTGGTACTTAAATACAAACTTTGTACTGGACAGACTTATGAAAGGTCCAACATCCTCAAATGGTTCTCATTAGGCCACTTCACTTGCCCCACCACAATGAAAGAGCTTTGGTAAGTGGTGATTTCCATCATAATCTTATGGTTTGAAGCAAACTTTTGAAATGGATTTCAACATTTATACTTTCTAATAGAAAAGAATTAATACTAAGAAGTAGGGGTGTTCACGGTTCGATTTTGACTGTTTTTAGGTCAAACCGTAACCAAACCGTTAGTAACGGTTTTTTGTTATTGAAAACTGAAACCCAACCATTAAAATTTAAAACCGAACCGTTCTAACGGTTTAGTTTCACAGTTTAACCTTTGTTGGGCCTTTTTATTAAATGTATAATGTATAAAATAAAACTGTCAAGTAAATTGTCTAAAATTCAATCAAGCTGACGAGAATACAAGCTTAAAACAAGCTGCAAAAACTTTAGTTCAGAAAAAAAAAAGCTACTTATTGTTCAAAACATTTAGAATACATATATGCATATGTGACTGTATATGATATATAAAAAAATTATAATATATAATTAATCTTACGGTCCGGTTTTACTCGACCGGTTTTTGGTATAAACCGTAAACCAAACTGTTTGTTACGATTTGAAAATTATGAAACCGACCGACCGAACGTTAAAGAAAAAAATTGACCACGAAACCAAACCGATGACCAGTTTGGACGGTTCCCTATAAAAGCTCCAATAAAAGAATTAAGACGTTTTCACAGTAGCCTAATGGGTTTGATTATATTCAAATAAAAAATAATTAGATGGAAGTTTTTGGTATAAACCGTAAACCAAACCGTTTGTTACGATTTGAAAATTATGAAACCGACCGACCGAACGTTAAAGAAAAAAATCGACCACGAAACCAAACCGATGACCAGTTTGGACGGTTCCCTATAAAAGCTCCAATAAAAGAATTAAGACGTTTTCACAGTAGCCTAATGGGTTTGATTATATTCAAATAAAAAATAATTAGATGGAACATTGATGATCATGCAAGATTATTGGTATAGCTATATCTTTCTCATTATTTTAATGGGTTCAATACTTATTTGACGTTTCTTATGTAGTATTGTGCTTCTAAGGAGTAAAGGGAGTTACTAGAAGAGCTTGCAGATCAGTAGGAAATCCAACTCGACAATTTCATTTTTTGCGAGTGTAGCTGAGTCGATAAGTAAAATCGATCAAGTAGATGGATATGTATGTTTCATTTATTTGGTCTTTTTTAACGGTACTTTATACATGTAATTTTAGAAGTTGTGATAACTTCAATTTCCACCGTTTGACAGTTAGAACTCATAATCCGTTAGTACAAGTTGGATGATCCGAATCAAAAGGTCCGATCCATATTCATTCGGATCCGTGTCCATCTGAAATTAAATAGGTATTTTGTAGAGAATTAATAGTATTGCAATTTCTATTACTTATTATCATATTGAAGTAAATGTCCTACGTAATTCAATTTCTGTTTTTTTTTCTTCTTGGTGAGGTTTGTCAAACATGAGTCTTAGCATGAAGAGATATCAGGTTAAAAATCATACAAAAAAAACTTTTATAGATATAGTTTTTTTAACATAACCCATAACCCGTGAAGCTCACGGGTATATAACCTAGTATTTCTATAAATTAAAACTGTAAAATTACATGATAGTATCCATATTTTATATTTCTATAAATTAAAACTGTAAAATTACATGATAGTATCCATATTATATATTTCTATAAATACTGGGCTCAAAACTGTTACTTTACCCATAATTGCTTTAGCCCCCCACTTCAAAGGTTATAATACGATTTTGAATTGACTCGAAGAGCAGATTTTTGGTTTTATTTAAATTTTTCTTTAGCCATGATTTGACGTAAGCCCGAGATGGACCGACGAGTATTGAACCAGGTATGGGTATAGAGAAAAGATAGTTCGTGGGTATGGGTTATAAATCATACAAAAAAAAAACTTTTATAGATATAGATTTTTTTAACATAACCCATAACCCGTGAAGCTCACGGGTATATAACCTAGTAAATCTATATGTCTAATAAGTTCAAATCTAAAAGGAAGTTATTTTGGCACATTCGTTTTAATTTGGGACACGTGACACGAACCTTGCTTTATTTTGTTTTGTTTTTTTCTTTGAACGACCAACAAAAACTTTATTGAATACAAACCAAGCCTGCTAGCTAGTGACTAGTACATGTTCACCAACAAATAGACAGAACCCCAAATACAAAACAATCACAAGCCACAACTCAGTTCATACACACTTCATACAAGATATATCGAACCTACGCCACTTTTTCCACATAAGAGACGGAGTCCTCGAATGGTTTTTTTATCCACAAGAGGCGCCAAAGAAACTGAGTTGGCCAGGGACGATATACCACAACCCCTGGTCTTATAATATAAAACTATTTCTTATAATATAAAGAATACACTAACAAATATATAAGGGATTCATTGTGAATGCTCGAAGATGTTGTATCTTTAAATAATATTGAATAATGAATATACCACTATTATTAAAGTATTAATAAACCTAGCCGATAACATTTTATTTATTTTTCTTAATTACAATAAAAAAAGAATTAAAAAAATAAAATTAACACATTATAAAAAAGTAGCATTTCAGTATTAGTATCAAAAGCTACCGGTATCATTTACGTACTAAAAAAATCTGGTACCAATTGGTATTTTCGATACGATACAATACAAATATTTTACCGATTTTTACCTTTAAATACTATACCTTACCATACCAAGGGTATGCTTGGCAAAAGTAGATGCTGGCTGGTGGTTGGAAGCTGGTACCTGGTGGCTGGAAGCTGGTACCTGGTAGCTGGAAGTTGGTAGCTGGTGGCTGGAAGCTGGTAGCTAGTAGCGGTGGCTTTTTAGATATATTTGGTGTTGGCAGAGTAGCTGGAGCTTTTAATAGAATGTATACAATGACCAAAATGGACATAACTAAAAATTTAAAAAATTGTGCATTAAAAAGTTCATTATTTTTAGAGGTTTAAATAGTCAGTTTTTTCCTAAAAACTTGTAGCTTCTTCTAAACGCTAGTAGTATGAGCGTTCAACCAAAAGCTTCAAACTCCTAACATAAAAACTTGAAACTCATTCAACCAAACAAGCCTTTTTATTGAGTAAAAGTTTTTTTGTTAAATGTTTAAAGATAGAACCTCCTGAAAATTTCATTTAAGATATTTTTGATATCGATAAGCAACTTTAATGTTCAATACCGGAAAGATAATAAAAGGCCCAAAATACAGTTTCAAATTCATAGCCGTTAACCTACCACGCCAACAATGTTCCACCCCCCTCTCCTCTTCACTCTCTCCCGCCACTTCCTCCGCCGCCACCACCACCACCGCCACCTCTCAACACTCTCCCACACTCTCTCCCACCCTATCTACACCATCTGGTCCGCCAACACCGGTCTCGGCAAAACCCTAGTTTCCGCCGGCATCGCCGCCGCCTCCGTCGCATCACCACCGTCAAAACTAGTCTATATAAAACCACTCCAAACCGGTTACCCTCTAGATTCCGACGCCGCCTTCGTTTACCGTAAAATTCCCCAAATTCTCCACCGTAGAAACCCTAATTTAACCCTAACAGCTTCGAACCAAACCCTAAATGTCTCAATTCCCGCTGCAAAAGTCAAAATTGGTGACAATTTTAGTGATAGTAGGAATGGATTTGGGGAATTTGGGTTTTGTGAAGAGAGGAAGGTTGGGGAAGGGGTGGGGGAGGGTAGTGAGTTGATTTGTAAGACGATTTACGCGTGGAACGAGGCGATTTCGCCGCATTTGGCTAGTGAGAGAGAAGGGGCACTTGTTGGGGATGAGGAGGTGTTGGTGTTGTTGAAAAAGTGTTTGGAGATTGGGGTGGGAAGTGAGGGACTGGGTAGTGTTTTGAGCTTGGTTGAGACGGCTGGTGGTGTTGCTAGTCCGGGATCTTCGGGTTCTCTTCAATGTGATTTGTATCGGTGAGTGTGCGTAGTTCGTTTATTGATCCTATAGTCTAAGTAGGGCTGTTCGAAAAGCTCGCGGTCGAGTCTTGCTTGAAATCAACCCGGTTGTAAAGGAGCCGTGCCTGAGCCAAGGCAAACTTGCTCGTTAGTCGGCCCGTTTAAACTAAAACACAAATTTTAGTATATATAAAACCCGGATTTTAATACATATATTTTTTATTTATATATAAATTATATATCTTATAAAAATAATAATACTAACTAATTTCATTGTCAAATTCATCAAAATCATCAGAAGCACACATAAAAGGACATAAATTGCTTGAAATTGACACAAAAAAGTCAAAAATATCAAAAACCCCTTGGGCGCACCTGAGGCCCGGCCTTTTTAGCGCCTCAGCCCCTCTGAGGCACACATACAATATAAACCTCCTGAGGCGTACCTCAGAATTGTTTTTTTAGCATTTCGCCTCAAGGCGCACGCCTCTACCGTTTTTTAAAACCATGGGCCCGACTTGGTTACTATCCAAATTTCAAGTTTTTATGTAGTGACATATAGTATAAGTTAATTTGTCTCTGATCATAGGGAGTGTAATATTCAATAATGAAAATTAAGTAATAAATTTATTGAGTTCAAAGATACCTAGTTATATTGGGTGTAAAGAAAATCAGAGATTCATCGTGTAAAACAATTTATTGCAACTTCAGATCAAAATTATCACTTTTGCAGCATATACAAAGCTAGTTATTTCTAATTTTTTTTTTTTTTTTTTTTTGAAGATTGCATGGCTTAAGTAAATCACTACTTATGGGCTTAATTTATTTATAGTTACTTATGTGGTTCGATATAATTAACTTGAACATCATATAACATGTTTGTAGGCCATTTCGGTTACCTTCTATCCTTGTGGGTGATGGAAAATTAGGGGGTATTTCTGGGACAATTTCAGCATATGAAAGTTTGACCATACGAGGTTATGATGTCGTTGCTATTGTGCTGGAAGATCATGGCCTTGAAAATGAAGTACCATTGTTGTCTTATTTAAGAAACAGGTATGATCTTGTTATGTCGATTTCATACTCCTTGCTATGTGTAACTTATGTTATTGATTCGTTGAACGTAAATAGAAATTTATTTTGAATTCGTAAGGGTCCCGGTTCTTGTTCTTCCATCTATCCCAAAAGATCCTTTGGACAACCTGATGGAGTGGTATGATGAATCACAGAGCGTCTTTGACTCATTGAAGGGGATAATGCTATCGTCATATGAAAAACAAATGTATAGATTACATGAAATGCCAAAAAAGGCTCAAGAAATCTTTTGGTGGCCCTTTACTCAACACAAACTTGTACCACAAGAAAAGGTCATGGTTATTGATTCTCGGTGCGGAGAAAACTTTGCAGTTCAGAAGGTTTTCTTCTCACTGGTTTTGTCTTATATTTGTATTCAATACATCACTTGTTCATGAGATTTAAAAATAACAAAAAGTGGTGGCGGGTCTATCTTATTTGAAGTCTGATTTGTGTACAGGTGAAGGATCATGATTATATTACTCAAATGTTTGATGCTTGTGCAAGCTGGTGGACTCAGGGCCCTAATGCTGCTTTACAGGTCATTCTGATTTTGTGTATCGTCGATCTTTTCTTCATTAATCTTTGGTAGATAATTCTTATCAGTAATGGAGCTACTTTTAAATATATATACACCTATGTTGTCAAAAGCGAGCTAGGCGCTCAGGCGCAGAGAGGGGCAGCTAAACCGCCTGGTGGAGAGCTAGGCGCAGATCTGCGTCTTTTTTCAAAAAACACACTCAGGCTCTCGTGTGGAGCTAGGCGCAGGCGCAACAATCCACCCTAAAACCATAAAAAAAAACAGCCTGAAACGGAACAATATAGAAGATAGATGGAGAGGAACCTTGTTTAGCAACGTCTTGAAGGGAAGAGGAGAACCTGATTTACACTCTAGATCATGGTCGACACCAGCAACGTGGTGGACTGGTGTCGGCTGCCCTTTTTTGATAGAAAAGGGTAAATTACGCTTTTCGTCCTTTATGTTTGTATCGAATTGCAATGGATGACCTTTAACTTCAATAATTACAGTCATAATCCTTTATTTGGAAAACTCGTTACATCTTTCATCCTTTAGCACTAACAAAGTTAAAATTTTAAGTTAACTCAAAACATGTGCCTTGCACATGAGGGTAGATTGGTAATTTTACTTTTTTGTTTTTATAAAACCCTATCTCTTATCTCAACCATCTCTTTCCCTCTTTCTTTTCAACCAATCTCCACCACCACCATCATATCCAGTGGCCGCCACCACAACCATAATCAGCAAACACCACTTCTCTCTCTTTATAACAAATCCCCCACTTCACAATTCAAGATTCAAAGATACCCTGTTCAAATTCCAAACTTTACACTTCAAATCATTATCCAAACACAATTAAACCATTCAAATCCGTTCTCTCCTACAACGGTGGTTCAGACGGCGACGATGGAAGCTGGAACTATGGTTAAAAAAAACAATTCCAAATAAACATCCAGTTTATGTTTACATTATCTTCTTCTCCGTCAACCCATTTACTCACCAGTCATCACCGCCTCATTCCGTCGTCATCAAAGAATCGATGAATCGGAGAGTTAACATAACCGTTTTTTTAGATCTGAGTTTCCGGTGAATCCTACGTCAGCACGGAGGTCTTCGAGTGCACGGATGACGTCATCGTCATCGTCGTCATCATAGGAATAGAGAGGCTACTTCTAGTGAGACCCCTTACCTCTATCCCATAGGAATAGAGAGGCTACTTCTAGTGAGACCCCCGGCTCGATAGTAGTTTTGTATCAAGCCTTGGACATAAGGCACATAACACTCAACAATTGGGACAAAAGCCGATTAGTGCATGTACCCCTTGTCTTTCGGCTATCAACGCCACCACATGATGCATGATTAACCGTCCCTCGCTTTTTAACGTTATTTTCACGAAATTAGTAAAATAACGTTAAAATTAGTACACTTTCACTTTTGCCCTACGAGGGCCCACACATATATACATTATATGCGCATACCGTAAGCGGGGCCCAAAATACTGATATATTTTAAAAGTATTAATTATTATTGATATTATTATATATATATTTTAAAAAGATATTTTGATTTCTCTTCTATTATATTTGTATATATAGTGTAAAACTATTAATTTAATGCCTATCATATATATATTTTTTATTTTTTGTATTATGGCACCTTACTTAAAAAAGCCCTCGCTTTTTATTTGCGCCTTGCGCCTAGGCTCCAGGCGAGGTCTTTGCGCCTTTGACAACATAGATGTATACATTTAATATTTCTTACACCTGTTAAAGTTATTTAATGTTTTAGGTTGAGCTCGAATCTTGTATCTATGTTCGTGTATATATCTATATATATAGGGAAAGGTTAAAATGAGAACTCCCCCGAGTTGCGAGAACTTTTTCAAACATGGAATTAAAAAAAAATTGACGAAATTTTTTAAAATTATATATCTTTTTCACAAAAAAAAAAAAAAAAAAATCGTATACGAAATCTTACATCAGTGTAAAACAAATTTACACAAATGTAAGGTTCTCAAACTGCCAAACTGGTGATGTCATCAGTTTTGTAAAACAAATTTACATCGGTGTAAGACAAACTTACATGTCAAATAAATGCCTGTTCGACGATTTTTTTTTCACAGATGTCTTAGTTAGATGTTCATTACGTTTGTGCAAAGTTTGGTTGAAAAACACGCACAGGAAGTAGGATTTCCCCCCGGAGTTCTCGCGGTTTCTCGCAACTCGTAGGAGCTCTCATATGAACCAAATCCTATATATATGTGTGTGTGTGTGTGTTAATATATCTGTTCATAATTATATCCTAAAATACAAGGATTTCGTAGTTTAGCAGTATTTCTTTTACGTGATTTCTATACAAGTATATTTGCTCGGTTTGTGCGACTCTGTAAGTTGTTCTTAATGGTGCTTACTTGTTTAGGTGGGTTCAGATTAATCTGGCACGGGAAATGGGTTACACTGCTGCTAGATATGGCCATGTAATGTTTCCCGAGAATGTTTACGAGCCAGCACTCCAATGTGCTGAGCTTTTGCTTCAAGGTGTAGGAAAAGGTTAGTTTTATAAACAACCAAAACTCTTTTTTTATCTGAAGCATTTTATTTGCTATGAAGATTAGTGTGTCAAATTCGATTAAAAGGTCATGTAATTTCACTAATAGTTTTTGTTACTTACTTGGAGGTTTTACATTTTGTTTTTGCAGGGTGGGCTTCTCGTGTATTTTTTTCGGACAACGGATCAACAGCAATTGAAATTGCTTTAAAGATGGCATTTAGGAAATTCTTGGCTGACAATAAATTGCTTATGGATCTTCCCCACTATAACACCGATGAAAGCAATATCGAGCTCAAGGTATCTCTGCTTTTTTAGTAGGGTAGTTTCCTAAGCAGTTAATATCGCCGATCGATATATCGGTTATTGGTCCCCTTGTGAGATATCGATGCAAAACATCGGTACCGATATTATCGGCGATGTTGACCGATATATCACCGATTTTCCCGATATCAATACCTTTCTTCTTAGTTTTACCATTCGTCTTTCTTCTTATTGCTGCTATTGTTGTTTTTAATTGTTAATTGTTAGTGTTAAATGCTAGTGTTTTAAGTCTTAATCCGTTCCTATTTGCTACAATTGTTAGTGTTTTGCAAGTTGCAAAAGGTTAATTTGTTAATGTTAGGAGAGTATACTGAATTGTTAGTGTTAAATTGCTATATATATAAATTCAGCATGATATTAAAATTACCCATATCCCACCGCGATTACCAATATCTCAAATATAGGTCCTTGACCGATATCCATTTTTTTATCGCATTAACTGCATAGGTATGAATGTAACCGTTGCTTACTCCATTACTATTCTAATATTTCGTACAAGTATGAATGTAATAGTTGCTTACTCCATTATTATTCTAATATTTCGTACAAAAATGGACCATAAAACTTCCTCATAAGCTTGTTTTTGTTAAGTAACTAAACTTATTATTAAACTGCTTACACTATCCTTCAGGTGGTAGCACTTAATGGATCTTATCATGGAGATACATTGGGTGCTATGGATGCGCAGGCCCCATCACCATACACTGGTTTTCTCCAGCAACCATGGTAAGTTGACCTTTTTTCTTTGTCGGAACTTTTTTGTAAGTTGTTTTTTTGCAAGTTCTTATCTGATTAACATACACCATGTTCATTGTTCAGTCAATCTGATGTTGCGTTGGCATTTTATCAATGTTTACATTTGGACTCTTAAGTTAATTTACGTGGTATTGTAAAGGGTGACAATATGTTTTCAACAGGCTGCATCAAAGATCTTTATAAATTAAATTTTGCAGGTACACTGGAAGAGGCGTTTTTCTGGACCCGCCTTTTGTTTCCATGTGTGACGGCGTTTGGAAAATAGCCGTTCCTAAAAAGATGCATTATGAAGATGTGATTTTGGAAGATACGTGTAAGTGAAACACTTATGACTCTTGTAACCATCTTTATATATTTTTGAAGTTGTTTAATAGTTTATTTCCTTTTCAACAGCATTTAACTCCCGTGACCAAGTTTTTAATAGAAGCAGAGATGATTCAAAACTTGCTTCCATTTATTCAACGTATATATCGCAAGAATTGCTGCCGAGTTCAGGATCAAGAAAATGTTCTTATGCTGGTGCATTAATTATAGAACCAGGTAAGTGTTGTGATTTGAAATTGATTATGTAATATTGAATTTTCAAAGTCATACTATCAATTTGAACATGCAATTCAGAACTTTGTATTCGTTTTTTCAGCCCCTTGCTGGCTCTTTATATCTATATATAAAGTGAATTGCCGTTCAAAAAAAAAATTGAATATGCAATATGTTAATAATCAAAGTTTAATGTTTTAGTTAAGAGGCTAAACATGTCCTTATTAAAGTTAAGGGGCTAAACATGTCCTTATTAACATTGAGGGGCTAAACATGTCATTATTAACGTTGAGGGGCTAAAGTTGTTTATTATTAAAATTGAGGGACTAAAGTTGTTTATTATTAAAATTGAGGGGCTAAACTTGTTTGATGTAGTTAGTTAAGGGGCTAAACATGTCATTATTAAAGTTGATGGGCTAAAGTTGTTTATAATTAAAATTGAGGGGCTAAAGTTGTTTATTATAAAAATTGAGGGGTTAAAGTTGTTTGATGTAGTTAAGGGGCTAAACATGCCATTATTAAAGTTGAGGGGCTAAAGTTGTTTATTATTAAATTTGAGTGGCTAAAGTTGTTTTAGTTTTTTTTTTTTTTTTGAACAGAAAGCTGTTTAGTTAAGGGGCCAAAATATCATTACCAAAGTTGAGGGGCTAAACATGACATTATCAAAGTTGACGGGCAAAAGTTGGTTAATGCCAAAATTGAGGGGCCAAAGTTGGTTGATGTGACAAAATAACATATTTATAGTATATATAATAGTTGAAATGACAAAAAAAATCTTGTTACTGTGAAAAATTCTGAGTAATTTTTTTTTTTTTTTTGTATTTTCATAGTGATACAAGGGGCTGGTGGGATGCTGATGGTTGACCCGCTGTTCCAGCGCATACTTGTAAAAGAATGCAAAAATAGAAAAATCCCGGTTATTTTTGATGAAGTTTTTACAGGCTATTGGCGCTTGGGAGTTGAGGTTTGTTGATTATACATTAGTGGGCCCAGCACATGCACACACGTACGCCGAGTTGGCAAGATGGGCGGGTCACAGTAACGGGTCAAAACAGTTTCGGGTCAGAGTGCACTATTTGTGCAGTTTGTGCCGAGTTGGGTCGACCCGAAACACTTTGGGTTTTGGTATCATTTAAAATTTAGCATGTTAGTTAAATATGATTAAAAGAACTGTTTTATTAAATATCACTTTTTTTTTAATAAAATGATTTAGGTGGTTTTATGAATAAAAAATACACTTTGGACTGCCTTCAACCCCTTCGACCTGTTTCACTTTTAACTAATTTTGTTTTAAATTGACACATAATTTTTTTTTATTTCATTTAAACCTGTTTTCAGCTTTTTTATTTCTTTGCTCGTACCAAGCTTGACAATAATTGACTGTTCTCTTTACAGTCTGCAGCAGAGTTACTTTTCTGCCAACCCGATATAGCCTGTTTCGCAAAGTTAATGACTGGTGGCATGATACCATTGGCTGCTACATTAGCGACAAATGATGTTTTTGAATCATTTGTTGGAGATTCAAAGGTGAGTAATGATCTTATTTTCCCACATATAATGCGTGTTGTTTTTTCTAAAGAATGTTAATTTGTTTTGTTTTTCTTGTGACAGTTAAACGCCCTTCTTCACGGCCACTCTTATTCCGCACATGCTGTCGGGTGTGCGACCGCTTGTAATTCCATCAAGTGGTTTAAAGATTCTCAAACCAATCCTAATCTTGTTCCAGGACAAAATCTTTTGAGAGAGGTACTCATGAACATTTTTTTTTACAAAGGAAAGTTATAAATAATTATTTTGTTAAGGTGATATACACGGTTTTACACATTGAATACGTTTCGGATTACCTTCAGCTCGTGTGATTCACTCGACTCATTTGACATGTTTTATTTATAGTAAAATGTTTCTAGCTCAACTTCCTTGACTTGTTAGATATAACTGTAAACATAACCCAGATTGACCTGTTTATACTTGGATTGGAATTTTTGTCACGTGTTAACATAATATATATCTTTTTGGATTTAATACCATTGCAGTTATGGGATGCAGAGCTAGTTCGGAAGATCTCATTTCATCCTGCAGTTCAAAGAGTGGTTTCATTGGGAACTCTCTTTGCTTTGGAGCTTAAAGTAGAAGACAATGATGCCGGGTGTGTGCATTTTTGACCTTTACATCCTTCAAAGAATGTTAATAATTTTTTGAGTAAAATGCCATTTTCGTCCCTGATGTTTGGCCAGTTTTGCGACAGTCTAAAGGTTTGTTTTTCCGCATCTGGATCCAAAAGGTTTGAAATCTTGTCATTTTCATCCGGCTCGTCAACTCCATCCATTTTTTCTTTGTTAAGTCAAGGGTATTCCCGTCATTTTTGTTAACTTTAAGGGAAGTTTGTTCTTTTTCAGGGGTATTCGGTCTTTTTACATAAAGTGGAAAGACCGAATTGCCCTTTAAGTTAGCAAAAAAGACGGAAATACCTCTTAACGGAGAAAAATGGATGGAGTTAACGAGCCGGATGAAAATGGCAAGATTTCAAATCTTTTGGATCCACATGTGGAAAAACAAACCTTTGGACGAAAGTCGCAAATTTGGCCAAACCTCAGGGACGAAAATGGCATTTTACTCTATTTCTTTTGTAATAAATATTAAAATGATTTGGGAGATTTTACTATGGAAATATATTTTGGTTGACTTTCGACCTGTTTGATGTGTTTCATTTTGATTCTCATCTATGTAGGTATGCATCACTGTCTGGAACGGCTCTACTTTTAAAGCTTCGGGAAGATGGGATTTACATGCGTCCCTTGGGAAATGTGATTTATATGATGTGTGGGCCCTGCACATCCCATCGGGTTTGCTTGCAAATGCTGGAGAAACTCTACATGAGGCTTGATGAGTTCAAGAAAGAAAAGATTCAAATGGCCCGCGATTATGATCATGATCACAGATTACCAATAGCATAGGGGTGAATGCTAGTTGTAACCTTATTAGAAAGAATATAATTAGGAGGGAGACAGCCCAACAATACGGGGAATGCTAGTTGTAACCTTATTTGTTGGAGATAATCTCCATATTATTCTATCTTTTAGAGGTACAGTTATTCTATCTGTTTTGACCCATGCAAAATTCTCATTTTGACCCCTCAATAACATGGCATTACCATTCCCTCAATGCACTAGATTCAAAATACAAAAAAAAAAAAAAAGTGAACTGGTATCAGCAGCTTCATGATTCCCACGAATATAATGTAACATTTTGTGGATAGTCAACTTTGAAAAGTCAAACTTTAATATACATGGTGAATCATAATTCTTACCGAATTAAAGCAACTTTCCACACAGTAAGACCTGACTAAAAACCTAAGAATCTCGTAATTTAAAGCAAGAATGGACTCGTAGAGCAGAAACATGTGCAACCTCCTGGAAGCAGGTTTTCTGGCCGTCACTAAAGATTTTCCCTAAGTTGTAGCCATTTTTTAGAGTTGTCAAGCCATTGGTATGTTTAACCCCAACTACGCCCGCCCTAAACTCTTTCGGTTGATATTCGCTCTTCAATTCAACTTTATCACTTAGAGATCCAATTCCGTCACTAAAGATTTTCCCTAAATCGTAGCCATTTTTTAGCATTGTCAAGCCATTGGTATGTTTAACCCCAACTACGCCCGCCCTAAACTCTTTAAGTTGATATTCGCTCTTCAATTGATAACATGTGAAACCATGGTTTCTCTTCTCACTGAAATCGTAGGTCCAATGCAAAGTGTCACCTATTAAGGGTGGCGCGGTGATGTGCACATAATTATACATATTTTTTTTGGATCGTGTAAAACCCATTTTAAGATTGTTTTCTTGACAATATTAGTAAATTAGTTTTTTAATTTGCTTACTTTTGATTTTCAGGACAATCGGGCCGCAAAATGACACAACAAGCGAAAAAACTAAGAAAATCAAGAATACGTCAAGCTACAACTCAAGACACGGGTCGTGCCTGCAAGGCATGCTCCGTGCCTGGTCCTCAAGTCAAGACTAAAAGACTAACTAAAAGACAACAATGTTGTCTCACCCTCACCGTATGCAGAAACCACAATGGTGACTTCATGTTGCGGAGAGACCAATGCAATAAAGAAAAATACTATTAAAAAATACCCATAGTGATTACAATGTTTTGAAAAGAAAACAAACAAAGGAAACATTCATCCAACAAAATCAAAACAAATTAAACTATAGTCTTGATTATATGATTTCTAGGTCATCCTATGTGATCTTCTCTTGTGTCTTTAAGCATGATTACCTAAAACATGGAGAGAATCTATCAACTCAAAATAGTTGGTGAGAGTATAGGTTTATAATAACAAGTACGATAAAATACGTTTATACAATTCATAACATTTATTCATAAAACACATTATAAAAAACAATCACAAGACTTATGATCATCACAAACAAACCTAATGATACGATAGCTTGAGGCACACCCCCACCAGATGTCCGATGATGTATGATGTGGGTTTCACTCTTATAGGCTCATAATGTACTAACCGTTGGCTCTTACGAGTTAATGATTCTGTAAAGAATACTCACAATCAACCCTAATGATTTGATAACTTGAGGCTCACCCCAACCGGGTGTCCTATGAGGTGATAGCTTGAGCACACCCCCACCTAGTGTCCTATGATGTATGATAAACATGGAACAAAAGAATACTTGTGACACAAAAGAATACTGCGTCACACCCCCACCGGGTGTCCAATGATGAAATCTTAGTGACTTGTTTAAAATAATGTTACGTTTATGAAATCATTGTTATTGAAGAATTGTATTAGAGAATATGATTTAGGTTTGTACATGTTCTACCCCAAGAAGTTAAATAAATAGAAGAGGGGATATGTTCACTTGATGCATTGCTAAAGTCCACACAAAAGTTTGCTAATGTTAATGAAAGTTCATCCTACGGTACAACACACATGTCATGTTTAACGACTATGTTTAAATGACAGATAAGCATTTGTGGTAATTGAAGTTGTTTGGTAAATGTTGATTGGTTGAATTATGAGTTTACATGTTAGAAATAGTTAAACATAGGGCTGTAAACGAACCGAACGTTCAGCGAACAGTTCGTGAACCGTTCGGCGGGAAGTTCGTTTATGTTCGTTCGTTTAATAAACGAACGAACATGAACAAGAAATTCCGTTCGATTAATTAAATGAACGAACATGAACAGAAGTCTCGTTCGTTCGATTGTGTTCGTGAACGTTTGGTAAGATGTTCGTGAACATTCGTTCATTTGCGTTCGTTTATGTTCGCATGTTTGTGTTTTAATTAAAGATTTTTGTACTTTCATATATTTTATCTATACTTTTTATATTATTAAACTTTTATTTATTTTAGAGTTAATTACATAGTTAGTCCCTATGGTTTACACAAAGTAACAATCTAAGGTACTAATAGTTTAAAATCACATTCTAGGGTACTAACTTTTCATTTTTTAACATCTGAGGGTATTAACGTTTAATGGCTGGTTAATTATAACTCTGACACCCTCACGTGCAAAAAACGTGAGGGTATTTTCGTCATTATAAACCCATTCATTTTTCATTTATATTAGAGTAAATTACAAAAATCGTCCTTTATGTATGTTGCTTATTGCAAAGTGTGTCCTTTGTCTTCAAAAATTACAAAAAACGTACTCAATGTTTGCAAATCCTTACATGTTACGTCCTTTAGTCCTAACCCAGTTACTTTTCATGGTTAAATTTGACTAAGTCAGCCCCACATAAGGGTATTCTGGTCATTTTATCGTAAATGTTAAAATAAATAATCAACAAAAACAATAAATAAAACAATTTTAAAATTATATATGTATGTATAGTTATAAATATATACAGACTAATGTTTCTCCTTCTCTCTCTAACTATCCTAACCCCACCACCACAACCCAGCTGCCACCGCCACCACCACCACCACCGATCTGCCACCACCACCACTTCACCTGCAAGTTTACTCTGCTCCAAACCAGTTTTCCGGCAATCAAATCATCAAGCTTATTGAGGAGCTTACTCATCTCACTCAAAAGCTTTGTTCCAAACCAGATTTCTCCCCCTTCCCCTCTCTCTCACACACATACGCCCACCACTATCACCAACACCATCACCACCGTCAACCACCATAGCTCCATCATCACCACCGCTGCACAAACCCCAACACCGCACCTCCACCACCACCCAACCCCCAACCCCAACCTGCATATTCAGATCTGAATATGTACAGATCTGAACACCACCACAAAATTCAAACCCTAATCTAAATTTAAGCTACTAACCCCAAACAAACCCCAAATCCGGATTCAAACTACAAATCTCCCCACAACCACCACCTAATTCGATCCGATTAGAGAGAGAGAAAAGAGGGCAGTAGAACGAAGACCGCATACGGTGGCGATTAACTGCGATGATGACATCCTTAACTGCGATGATGACATCCTTAATGACATCCTTAATGTGCGGCGGCGTACGGCGGAGAGGCGGCGGCGTACGGCGGAGGCGAGGAAGAAAGTGGCCATTTGAGTGTCTCCGATAACTAACCGACTCAAAGTAACTGTTTCATTGAAGTATAACCGTTTTGGAGTCCAACGGTGGGGGTGTGGAGGTGGTGGTAGTCCGGTGAGGTGTGTGCAGGTGGTGGCAGTGGTCCGGTGAGGTGTATGGCGGTTGTGGTATGTCTGGTGAGGTGTATGGCGGTGGTTGTCGGTCCGGTGGTGGTGGTCCGGCGATTAGAGAGAGAGAGAGAGCTGGTGTGTGTTGAGAGAGAGAGAGATAGGTGTTTATGTGTGAGAGAGAGAGAGCTGATGTGTGTTGTGAGAGAGAGAGAGCTGTATGTATATATATATAATTTTTTTATTATTTATTTTAGTATTTAGGTAAAATGACCAAAATACCCCTTATGTGGGGTCCAGTTGGTCAGATTTTACCATAAAAAGTAACTGGGTTAGGACTAAAGGACGTAACATGTAAGGATTTGCAAACATTGAGTACGTTTTTTGTAATTTTTGAAGACAAAGGACACACTTTGCAATAAATGACATACATAAAGGACGAGTTTTGTAATTTACTCTTTATATTAATATACTGGATAATAACAAACCAGTTTTCTTCAATCTTCATCAACCTTCTTCAAAATCCCAAATTTCAAACCCTAACCATGTGCCGCCGATCACTCTCATCTCTCTCTCTAGAACTCGTCGACAATCTATCCACTTTTCATGAAATATTGAGCTTAAACCAATAAATGGAAACATCAGGAAGAACAAAGAGCCACCGAGCACAGATGAACAGCCATGGACGCCGGCGAAGGTATAGAGAACAAGAACAACGAGGTTGAACAAAGCACCAGTAGCAAAGTACTCGAGAAGGTCGGAAACGTCATCGTTTCGATCAACGAAGCAAATCATGGTTCCGTCGATCACTGATTTAAGTACAATCGCAGGTTAATCATGGTTCCGTCTATTGTTTTCTTAAGGTTACTCAACTGATATTTCTGTGTCTGATTTATCTGTTCCCGACTTCTTGTATACTCTCTGTTTGTGTATTGTTACAATCTAGGAACATATAGATTTTCACTGGATCGTCGAATTTTTCGATTCAAGAATCCACTTTATGTTGAAGCCTTATCTTTATGTTGTGAAGGCTAGTCTCTAGGCATGCTTAACTACATTAAACTAAAGTTTTAAACCAAATGGAATGCGGTTTTCGACTAGATATTTTAATATTTACAACATATGATTTTGATTGAATAACTGAATAGCAAGTGTAGTATTAGCTGGTGTAGTTGTCACCAATAATGGAACAAACATTTTTGTATTCTCTCTTTAAATTTATTGATAAATTTCATGTCTGTTATAATGAGACAAAGGTTTATCTACAGGTAGAGATTTATTTGAACCTGTACAGATATTAGTTACTTGTAATGGGTTGGCTTAGCAAATTTGTTAAAGGCTCCAACCATGAAGTTTCAGAAGGGGATTATAACAGGAGATACGAAGATAATACAGCACCATATGGAAATTATCCTTCTATATCATGGGTAAAAATTATTGTTATTTCTTGTCATTCATATATTCACTCACTTATTGAGGCGTTTCGATATTTTATATATCAAAAATTGATATTTCTGATGTTTGATCTCTGTCAGGTGTTCCACTTTGGGATCGTTCTTGTTTTATGCATGATTAATTTGTCAAAATTTGATATTGAATTGTGGAGTTAAATAGAGTAAAGGTGTAAACTTTATAAAGAATTAAGTGGAAAGATCAATGGAATGTGGAAAGATCAATGGAATGTGGTTTGTTTACCTTCTGATTGGGGATTCTCAGTGAAGCAATGACCATTATACCCTCACGTTTTTTGCACGTGAGGGTGTCAGAGTTAAAGTTAACAGCCATTAAACGTTAATACCCTCAGATGTTAAAAAATGGAAAGTTAGTACCCTAGAATGTGATTTTAAACTATTAGTACCTTAGATTGTTACTTTGTGTAAACCACAGGGACTAACGATGTAATTAACTCTTTATTTTATTACCCTAACAATTAAACTAGGAAACCCTCTTTCACATTGTTTATACATCATTTCCCTTTCCTTTCTCATTATTTACATCGGCGAATACGATTGACCTCCGTTCCACAATAAGGGATTGAATTTCTAGTGCTACTCTCTGGGCCATCTACCTTTATCCTTCGTCGCGTTCGCCAAATCTATTTGTGTTCGTAAACCGTTCGCGAACACGCTCATTTCCTTAATGAACGAACACGAACATAACATCTCGTTCGGTAAGTGTTCATGAACCGTTCGTGAACACATTTATTTCCTTAACGAACGAACACGAACAAGGCCTTGTTCATGTTCGTTCGGTTCATTTACAGCCCTAGTTAAACAAGTTTGGCTATTGTTTATTAAATTTAAATTATGGTTTTGACCTCACTATGAGGTATTAAGGTCAAATGAGTCCATTGGTGTTAAGTTTTAACAAGTTTTAGAATATGAGTTTCAAGTCAGATTTTGAGGTATTTCAAGGATTTTATTAAAATACCAAATTGACAACGTAAATTATGAATTTTTTTATAGAATGTTTCTACGGGTTCTGATAATCAAAACTATTTCTATTTTGTTGTAAAAGTTTTTAGAAAAATTAAGAAAAATCATACAACACTGAAAGGTAGTAGCAGTGTTCTTTTTCGTGACAGTTTACACCAAAAATCATTAAAAATTCTAATTTTATTCAAATTATGTCATTCCCAAAATTCATTTAATTACATAGTTAGTCCTTGTGGTTTGCACAAAATAACATACTTAGGTACTAATAGTTTAAAATCATCTTCTATGGTAGTAACTTTTCATTTTGTAACGTTTGGAGGTATTAACTTCTAGGGTATTAACATAGTTAGTCCCTGTGCTTTGCACAAAATAACATATTTAGGTACTAATAGAATGTGATTTTAAACCTACAAATAACGTTAATACCTCCAAACGTTACAAAATGAAAAGTTAATACCCTAGAAAGTGATTTTAAACTATTAGTACCTAAGTATGTTACTTTGTGCAAACCACATGGACTAACTATTTAATTAACTCTTAAAAATTCTAATTTTATTCACATTATGTCATTCAAGTTCTGACACATAGTATTGCCTTGCATATAAATTTTATGTTATTTGAACTAGTATTTTGTGTGTTATGACCCTCGTAAGATACCCTATAGATTCTGATACGAAAAAAGTCCTGACATATGTTTTTATAAATTCAAAAATACCGACTTAGAATTATTGAAAAATTACAAAATTTAGTATCAGAATTCTTGACACATATTAGGGAGGACGGAGTCATAGCGATGAACCATTCGGGGAATGGTATTCACCGATTGGTGAATGATAGCCGACTCCAAATCGGTGAGCGGTGAGGGTGTTGTGCGGTGAGTAGTCACCGATTGTTTGAGTGGGATTGATGGAGGAATATAATTTCTAGAAATAAAAAAATATATAACTCAAACACCCTAATAGTGATTGACCATTGCCAGTGATTGAGTGCAAAATAGAGAGTGGAATGGGGACTTGACATGGCATGATATTATTGGCTAGAGAATAACTCAAACACCCTAAAGTGATTGAACGACTCCCTCCACCCTTAGTACATCTTAAACTCAAGCAGCATTAAAAATAGTTTATTCATCATCAAGTTATGATTCCCAAAGTTTGGGGTTCAGATTTAGTTTGAAAATTGATGTTACCGTTTTGAGTTTTAACACGTTTAAATGATTAAACTACAGTGTATGACCATATAAAGACTAATTAATGACTTGTTTATGTTATATCACTAGATTCATGTGTATTTAGGATATTATCATAAATACTTCTAGAAAACCAAAATAAAAATGTTAGGGTTTGAATCTTACCTTGGAATGTTGTGATATGTGTAGTTAATAGTTCAGGGGGGCCTTTTGTAAAACAATAATAGTGTAGGGTTGTTACTGTAATTGTTGTAATGAGTTAGTTGAGATTGACAGTTATAATACAGTTAGGCTAACAGTCAGTGGTTAGCTTGATTTCGAGAATTCCTTCCTCTCTTTAGTTTCTTCTCCAATTGAGCTCTATCATTGGTATCAGAGCTGTTCGATCTTCGGACAACTCGTGATTCAAACCCTAATTCATTGAAATTCAATCCAGGTGATCGTTCAAACAGCGTTTTCATTTCGATTCATTGGAATTGGTCAATTGTTCGATTCAATTCCATTCATATTTCAATCCAGGTGATCGTTCAAACAGCGTTTGCATTTCGATTCATTGGAACTGGTCAATTGTTCGATTCAATTCCATTCATATTCATTTCAAATTCGGAATTAATCACTTGTTCGATTCAATTCCATCCCAATTCATTTCAACTTCTATAATTGATCTTCGTTCGGTCAATTCACAATCAAGATGACAAATGTTACCAGGCAACAAGAGATGGAGAAATCCATTAAAGAGATCAGTGTGCAAGATCTTCAAGCAAATTCGCAATTAATTTCTGAAAATGTTCAACTGATGGCGAGTAGTGTTGAAGAAAACAAAGCAGCTATAGTGCAGTTGCAATTGCAGATTCAGGCAGTCTTGGATAATGTCACACCTCAACCGATGGCGGAATCATCGGGGCGCGGCACTAGGCAAATCAGATTGCTCAAGAGAATCCATAACAACTATAAAGCGACAATATTTATTACATTTGTTATCCCATACTAACAAACTGTAAGGACCTGCAAAATTGTCTAAAAACGATCCGTGAGTGAAAACCCGGACCCCTGGAACCCTAGTGCTTATGAAAAATCAAGAAAACAAGATATTTGGATTTCAGGCGGGCCGCGTAAAACGTAAGCTTAGGCTTACGCGGGCCGCGTCAAATCAAAGATCACCGGATAAGCATTCCAGGCCACGTGGCAACCACGTGGCAACCACGTGGCAACCCTACTCGTGACACGCTAGCCCTACACGTAGACTAGGGGTCCTCGCGGGCCGCGTAAAAGTCATGTTAAGGTTTACGCGGGCCCCGAAAAACCTAAAATGTTGCTATAAGTAGCCTGAGCATGGGACTTGCTTCTGTGTTCGAAATCTCAGTCTCAAAACGTCCATATTCTGCTAAAAAACAAGTTTTACGGTGTCAAGACGCTGCTACGAATACAGGGTATTAACTCGATCACTGCTACGATACAATGTCCGATCGATTGAAACCGATCCGATGGATGTTTAAGTGCTGCCCGTATTTGGGCTATACTTTGTCATTCATCGTGAGGGTTTTGATTTCGTGAGTTTATCGTAAAGAGTTGTATTAAGTTACTAACCTAGTTTCGCATGCATTGTCATTTTAACTAGGTTACACGGCTAAATCAGTAGGCTAAACTCTGCCCGTCTAAACTTGCAATGTGAGTCATTCTCTTTTTATTAACTATGTTTTACAATACTCAAATTGTTTTCAAAAGTTATAATTACAAGGATTAAGTCTTGGTTATCTTGAATCACTGGAAAGTGGGGTATTGTGCACATTACTAATTTCTCACGATTAGGATAACAATCCTAACAGTGATAATCATCACTATTTGGGTGAAAGGACCCAATAGTGGTATGACCATCGTCACCAGGGTGTGACACGGCGCCAGATAAAAATAAGATAGTAGCCATCGTAATCGCTCTTATGCTGTAATCTATAACTAATGTATCGTTTTATTTAACCGGAATGACTTGCCAGTATTTCCCCGCTAATAAAAATCTTTTTAAAACATGTTTCAGGTGACTTACTGTGAACCAAGGAAAAAGTGCCGCGTAGCACTAAAGTTTGAAGAAGTGGCTCAGTAAAATAAATAAACATGTTTTGTAAAACAGGGAATTTCCCCGTGAAATTCCTTTATTGTAAATAATGGGGTTTGTCCCAATTTGTGAAATAAAATAATTGGGCATTTTCAGTTGAAAAGATCCTGTCAACATTTCCGCTGCCAAATTAAATAAAAAATACCACGGGTTTCTGTCCCGCGGCTTCTGGACCGGGTAACACCGGGTCGGGGGCCGTGACAGAAAAAGGTGGTATCAGAGCCACTGATTTAAGCTAATTAAGTATTTAGAAATACTTAATTTCTTTTCAAATTGCTATTTTGTGATTCTGTGAAAATTCAACGGGATGAATAAAATATTAACCTAAGGTTGTGTGTGTTTTTCATATATGCTAACAGCATTGATGTGAGGGTGTGACGTGTTCAAAAACTTGGTTGGACATGCTTTGGCCTAATAGGTATCGGTACTCTCATTGATAGTCCCCAGGTAGGCAACGGGTCCTTTTATTTGGATTTGTACGAATGCCAGCCTAGACAGGAGTTCTCAACTACCGGTACGTAACCAACAATCATAAGATTATTAATTTAAATTGAAAAGTAAGTTTAGGGGAGATTTCTCTATGCCTAAATTACTGATTTCAATAACCAAGTATAAAACAAACAACTTCCATATGCATTATCAAGATCAATTCCAAAGACAAATCATGTAAATCACATAAAATAGTCATAACAAGATTTAGAACAACATCACAACGTCTAGTTCATCTTAACCTAAGTAGCTTATAAGTTTAGCCACACATATTATTTAAATACATAATTGAAACAAGTCTGAAAACAAAAGATAACATTATTGAAAGCGAAATAAATACGAAAACTTAACGTTTGTCGAACCCTTTACGCTCCAATCTTGAACCGCAAGCTTCCTAGACCCTCGGGCAGCTCCGCAATGCTTCAAAATCCTTCCGGCTCGCTCCTTAATCGCCTGAATCACGAATTTCTCCAACTTTTTGGGTTTTGGGGTGTGTTTTCGAATGAGGCAGCTTCTGCTATTTATAGGCGAAATTTTGAGTGCTTCTTGTCTCCAATTGTTTTGTCTCTTTTTGTTCCCCCATAAATTTATTGAAGATAATGGCATTTAAAACATAAAAGTAATAATCCCACTTTGAAATCATGTTCGTATATTTTAATTATTGGGGACAACAATGCAGCCCACTTAAATTCCAATTACTCGATCTGCACATGCTTTATTAATTAATTGCATCCTCTTGTAATTGTTGTCACCAATCATCATTTTTCTATCCATTTTGTAATTCCCACTTCTCTTAATTGCCACTAGAATCTTTTATTTATTTATTTTTTTCTCAAAGTTGGCAGCACAAACCCATTGTTTATTTTTTTATTATTATTATTTTTTTTTCACGATGCACATTTTTTTATTTATTTATATTATATAATTTATATTGCCATCTTATAACATAGAGATAGCGGGCTCGGACCAATCAAAGAAAATAGCGGGAATTTTAATTCGGTCACTGGCGCCCTACTCTGGCCAACTGGTTGGTTATTTCTTTATTGCTTGTTTTCGCTCCATTTGCACCAGGACCTGGCAAAACACACAAAAATATAATATAACACTAAAAATTAAATAAAAACAAATAAAAACTATACAATAATTATACATTTCACACTGGACAAATATGTGTTTTTTACTACACATCAAATATCCCCACACTTAAAACTTTTGTTTGTCCCTAAACAAAATCTTAAACAACTGTACAGACTGACATTTTAGCGGTTAAAAATAGACATGAAAATTAATGTACATACATGACTTAAAATTAGCTAATAATGATAGAGATGAGAAAACAAATGCAATTTTTCAAAATGAACCTTTTATTACTAACTACTCACTTACTTGCGTCTTTGATTCGCTTACCCTCGGTTCACTTGCATAAACTGGTAAAAGATGTACCAGAATTTTTCTGTGATCACTCAAAAGCCGGGCCATAAAGTAACATTATCATAAGCTTGTAAAGGAATCTCGTCTCTAATAATTAACATATAAAAATCATATAAATCAAGAGGACTTTATTATAGGGTTGTAGCGTGGCTAAGGTTTAAGGTAGGAAAATATGTACGGGAATTACTGGTTAAAGTGTTAAAATCCGGTCTAGAAAATTATCCTAACAAACCTTACATTATTATTATTATTATTATTTTTACAAACCAAGTGACTCTTTTAAGGTCAGATTGTCAAGACCAGTTTTATCCAAGATGTGAATTAAGTCTTCCTCAATCCTGTGGTGAACATTACTTCCAACTATAATGGACCGTTCGGCATTGAGCCTAATAGCCCCCACCCTCATTAGAAGCGTGTATTCATGCTGAGATTCTGTTTGACCCCTTTTACATCTTCCTGTGTGATACCAGTTTCCACATCCCATGCATTTTTCATATCGTTTTGCTCTTCTTTTCATAGCACTTTTGGATGTCCCACAAAATGGTGGCGTTTGTTCTTGTTGACGCCATTTTTTTCTCACTTCGTTACTTAAAAAAAATTTCTCTCTAAGCTCTGTAGGCAATCTTGGAATCAAAGGAATGCATTTCCAGTTCTTTACGGTCTGCCGGTAAAAGACCATACTAAATTCCTATGAAAGGAAAATAATCCTAAACCGGAATTCACACATGGGTTGAAAAGGTAAAACAAAAAGGCTTATATGGTTTAATATGGTGGGTTTACAACAAACGAAAAAGGAAAAGGCTCAACTTGGTTTTCTATTGGATAACATTTTGGGTTTAAAGTTTACAAGAAAGGTTAAACAACTGAGTGTATCCTAATGCCTCTATCATTTTTATACAATTTTATAGTTTTATGATTTTGACAAGTATATCCAAGACAAGTTCTGAAATGTATACTATTATGCGGCACACTCAATACAAATTAAGTCTTGAGCATATGATGAATGCTCGAAAAAAAAAAGGCTCAAAACTCACTAAAATTGGGTATGTATTTTAGATGCAAATTTATGAATAACTAATAACAAAAATCTATTTATGAAAAATACTTGAATATTTTCTTATCTGTAAGATTATTATATAAAAATAAGCCAAATATGCACAAAAATCAAACTAAATTAACAAAATTTTAAAAAAATTTTATGACTTTTTATGAACTTTTTATGACCTAAACGATAGTTTCCCATCCCCACACTCAAATTCTACATTGCCCTCAATGTAGGATGGAAACCGACTCAAAAACACTAAGATAATTAAGAAATACAATACTAAAGACAAATTGGAAAGGACTTAGCTGGTTATGATGACAATCTGTGCCAGCAATGCATGTTCCTAATCCAAACTTGAATATGACCGTATAGCCTTTCCTTCGCGGTCGCCTTTTACACCTTGGTTGCTTTTCCACAAGATTGCAGTTCTGAGATTTCCACCCGAATGGAGATTGAGTACGGGCGGATTAAACAAACCTGCACATGACACAACAAACAAACCTAGGCGTAAAACTGACTCAAAATAAAAGACTAATTAAAGCAAAACAAAAACTAATTAAAGTTACACACAATAAAACCTAATATTTACAAGTCCTACCACTTTTCATTTCACATTCAAGTCTCCATTAAAGGGTGGTCAAGTTCCTCCAATTTCTCATCACTCGGTCCCTCTATATAATGCTTTAAACGGTGACCATTTACCTTAAACTTCTGTCCATCCTTATTCTCCAGCTCAACCGTTCCATATGGAAAAACTTGCGTAACCATATATGGTCCAGTCCATCGAGACTTGAGCTTTCCCGGGAATAACTTCAATCGGGAATTGAATAACACCACCTTTTCCCCACACTTAAATTCTTTCATACTCTTAATGTGGCGATCGTGCAACTGCTTAGTATTTTCCTTATAAGCCCAAGACCTTTCGTCGCCTCATCACGTAACTTTTCTAACTCATGTATCTGGAGAAATCGTTTCTTTCCCGCGGCGTTCATATCAAGATTTACCTTTCGTAGGGCCCAATATGCGCGGTGCTCCAACTCAACCGGCAGATGACATGCTTTCCCATAGATCATCCTAAAGGGTGTGTTCCCAATAGGTGTTTTATACGCAGTGCGGAAAGCCCAAAGTGCATCAAGGAGATTGTCGGCCCAGTCAATGCGGCTTTGCCCAACAGTCTTCTCCAAGATACGCTTTATACCACGATTTGCATTCTCCACCTGTCCACTCGTTTGTGGATGATAGGCAGTCGAAAGCCGATGGGTTACCCCATAACGTTTCAATACCTTCTCCATTTGTGAGTTACAGAAGTGTGTGCCACGATCACTAATGATGGCCTTAGGAGTTCCGAACCTAGCAAACAACTCTCTTAGGAACTTCACTACAACCTTAGCATTATTAGTGGCCAAGGCTTTCGCCTCTACCCACTTAGATACATAATCGATAGCTACAAGGATGTAACGATTCCCTCGTGACATGGAGAAAGGTCCCATGAAATCAATGCCCCAGATATCGAAAATCTCAACTGCTTGAATGGGGTTTGGGGCATCTCATTTCTGGATGAGATGTTTCCGGCTCTCTGGCAGGCATCACAACTACGGACAAACTCATGAGCATCCTTAAAGATGGTGGGCCAATAAAAACCTGTGTCAAATACTCGTTTGGCAGTATAAGTTGCTCCGTAGTGGCCACCAGTCGGTCCCTCGTGACAGTGTCGTAGTATACTCCGGGACTCTGCTCCAAATACGCATCTCCTCACAATCTGGTCTGCACCAATCCTAAACAAGTAAGGATCCTCCCATATGTAGAATTTAAGGTCGGCAAAGAATTTCTTCTTTTGCTGATATGGCATCTCGGGTGGAAGCTCTCCTGTGGATAGGTAGTTTGCAATATCCGCGAACCATGGAAAACCTTCTTCATAGGCCTTTATAAACATCAACACCTCATGGGGAAAATCATCCCCAATTTTGTCATCCCGAGTCTTTTCCATCTCAGGGTTCTCTAATCTGGACAGATGATCAGCAGCAACATTTTCAGCACCCCTCTTGTCTTTGATCTCTAAATCGAACTCCTGAAGCAATAAAATCCACCGAATAAGCCTAGGCTTTGCATCTTTCTTTGCAAATAGATATCGAATAGTAGCGTGGTCTGTGAAAATAGTGATCTTAGAAAGCACAATATAAGAACGAAATTTATCACAGGCGAACACAACTGCTAACAACTCTTTCTCAGTTGTGGTGTAGTTTTCCTGGGCGTCGTTTAGGGTTTTGCTTGCGTAGTAAATCGGATGAAAATGTTTCTCTCTACGTTGTCCTAACACGGCCCCGACTGCAAAGTCACTTGCATCACACATGATCTCAAAAGGTAGGTTCCAATCAGGTGAAATCAGAATGGGTGCACTTACTAACTTTTCCTTAATCAACTCGAAGGCCTTCAAACACTTATCATCGAACACAAACGGTCTATCCTTCTCTAGTAGCTGGGTCATCGAGCGAGTAGTCTTTGAAAAGTCTCGGATGAAACGGCGATAGAATCCTGCATGTCCTAAGAAACTCCTAATTGATTTGACTGAATTGGGTGGTGGGAGTTTAGAAATAACATCGATTTTGGCTTGGTCAACCTCAAGACCCGCTTGCGAAATCTTATGTCCTAGCACAATTCCTTCTCGAACCATGAAGTGGCACTTGTCCCAATTAAGCATTAGGTTCGTTTCCTCACAACGAGTCAACACATGCTCTAGATTATGCAAACAATGATCGAATGAACTTCCAAATACAGAAAAATCATCCATGAATACATCCATGGAGTCCTCGATCAACTCATGAAATATCGCCACCATACATCTTTGGAATGTAGCTGGAGCGTTACATAGTCCAAACGGCATACGTCGATACGCAAAAGTGCCAAAGGGGCATGTGAATGTGGTCTTTTCTTGATCCTCCGGTGCAATGGGGATCTGGAAATAACCAGAGAATCCATCAAGAAAGCAATAGAATTGTTGTCCCGACAGTCTTTCCAGCATTTGGTCAATGAATGGCAAAGGAAAGTGATCCTTGCGTGTGGCGTCATTTAGTTTGCGATAATCTATGCAAACTCGCCAACCGGTGACGGTCCTGGTGGGTAGTAATTCATTCTTCTCATTGACTACCACAGTCATTCCTCTTTTCTTGGGAACCACCTGGACGGGACTCACCCATGTAGAATCAGAAATTGGGTAAATAAGCCCTGCATCAAGTAGCTTTATTACCTCTTTCTTCACGACTTCTTGCATATTTGGGTTTAACCTTCTCTGAGGTTGAACCACCGGTTTAAACTCCTCTTCCATCAGAATTTTATGCGTGCAAAATGAAGGGTTAATACCTTTGATATCCATGAGTTTCCATGCAATAGCTTTCTTGTGCATCTTAAGAACAGTTATCAGCTTATTCTTTTCTTCCTCCGTCAAATTCTTGGAAATGATGATGGGTAATTGGGATCCCTCACCTAAAAATACGTATTCTAGATGAGATGGCAGTTCTTTCAGCTCCAAGGACGGAGGTTCTTCAATTGATGGCTTTTCTTTTGGACTTTCTTTCTCACAACTATCAGATTTTGGAGAAAGTTCGCTAGATTGTTCAAGATTGAATTCAGTGATCATGCTTAAGAGTTGTGTGTCAAACTCTTTTTCACTCATTTCATTGGGAAAGTCATCTATGAGAGTGTTGATAGAGTAAGCAGTATCGTCGTGCTGTTGGGTATGTTTCATAGAACGGTGAATATCGAAAGTGACTTCATCTTCATCGACACAAAGAGTCAACTTGCCATCAAAAACATTGATGATTGCTCGTGCAGTAGCAAGGAATGGATGACCTAAGATCAACGGGATCTCAGAGTCTTCATCCATGTCGAGAATAACAAAGTCAACTGGAAAGACGAATTTGTCGACTTTAACCAATATTTTTTCTACAATACCTCTCGGAAACTTCACCGATCGATCAGCAAGCTGAATACTCATGCGAGTAGGCGATGGTTCTCCTAGGTTGAGCTTAGCAAAGACAGAATAAGGCATGAGATTAATACTAGCACCTAGGTCGGCAAGAGCATTCTAACAGTAAGATTATCGATCAAACAAGGAATGGTAAAGCTACCCGGATCATTCACCTTGGTTGGTAGCTTATTCTGCAAGACAGCAGAACATTCCTCGCTTAGAGTGACAGTCGAAAGATCCTCTAATTTCTTCTTATTGGTAAGAAGATCCTTCAAAAACTTTGCATACTTCGACATCTTGGCCAAAGCTTCGACTAACGGGATGTTTACATGCAGCTTCTTTAACATTTCCATGAATCGACCATATTGCTCTGCGTCTTTAGCTTTCATTAGCCTTCCAGGGTAAGGTGGTGTTGGTTTGTACACACTTATGGGCTCCTTCTTCTCTTCTCTCTTCTCTCCTGGAGACTCGCTGGGCTGTGCTGTACTTTCTGGGAGCAGCTTCTCGTGTACTTTGCCAGCAGGTGTCTCCATTTCGATTTCTTCGTCGACCGGTTCCTCGTCAACTACCGGCTCAACCTCTACAGCTCCTCGTCCACTTCTTGTAGTGATTGCTTTTGCAGTGGCATTTGGGTTTAGAGTGGTATTACTAGGTAGATCTCCCTGAGGTCTCTGACTTAGTTTCTCCGATATCGCTCCTATAGTTTTTTCAAGGTTTTGTAAAGCGGTGTTTTGATTGTTTATGAAAGCTTCATGCTGCATGAACCTCGCTTGGTTTTCTTGATGGCGTTTCTCTTCTATGGTCATGAATTGAGTCAGTAGCTGTGTTTGTTTGACCAGGGCCTCTTGATTTAGCTTCATTGCTTCCTGGTTTTGCCTTAGCATCTCCTCGAGTGCAATGTTCTTATCCCCACCGCTTGATCCTGTGCCTGTGTCTTGGAACAAATTCTGACGCGGCTGAAATCCTGGCGGGTTGTTGTACTTCCAGCTGACGTTCGGGTTATTTCTCCAACCGGGATTGTAGTTATTTCTGAAGTTGTTCCGGTTGTTCACATAATCTACTTGCTCATGGACGTCCTCGGGAGCAATGGGGCATGCAGCAGTCTCGTGACCTCCCGTGCATATCTCACACAGTTGCTCCTTCTTTGTTTGCATATCCTTCATCTGTTTTGTCAACATGTCAATTTGGGCTTGCATAGCGGTGTTAGAATCGAGTTTGTGTACTCCTCTCTGTGTCGTAGATGTGTCCCTGGAATCAGGATACTCATAGCTACTCATTGCAATATCCTCAAACATCTCATTGCACTCCTCCGGTGTTTTGGTGATCATCAGATTTCCACCAGCAGTGGTGTTCAGCATGTTCCTCGTTGCAGGCGTTACTCCATGAAAGAATTTTTCAACTAACGCCCAATCTTCGAATCCATGATGAGGGCATTTGATTAACAGCTCCTTGAATCGCTCCCACGTCTCGTAAAAAGATTCTCCCTCCTTCTGGCGGAACTCTTGAATCATGCTCCTCAGACGAGCAGTTTTGGCAGGGGGAAAATATTTGCTTAAGAACTTTTCTTGCATCGCAGCCCAAGTAGTGATGGATCCCGAAGGAAGGGATTCCAACCAAGCATGAGCTCGGTCAGCAAGAGAGAATGGGAATAAACGTAACTTACAGGCGTCCTCGTTTACACCTTGCTGTTGGAACGTATCGCAGATTGCAGAAAAACGGGATAGATGAACATTCAGGTCTTCAGAAGGTAACCTGTGGAATTGGAGGGTGTTCGTAACCATCGTGATGATTTGTGGTGGAATTTGCCAGCTATTGACACCGATAATGGGTCGGGCAATGCTGGACCGAGCACCGGCAGCAGTCGGCCGGGCATAATCAGCGACAACTCTCCTAGCTGGGGGTTCTTTAGCCATAGTGAAAGTAGGAATAGGAATATGTAGCTCACTAGCTCGGAGAGTTCGTAATCGTTCGTGAAGATCTCGTTCAGGCTCAGGTGAAGCAGAAAATGTAGGCGGTCCTTGTGAACGAGTTTGTGGCATATAATGAATAAACTAAGAAAGTAAGAAGAAGAAAAACAAACAAAAAGACACAAATTTCAAGCAAAAGTACAAATAAACAAACTTTAATCTAAGAAAAACAAGTAAAAACTAGATTGACGACTTGGGTTGTTCTCAAAATTTGCCAGTGTCCCCGGCAACGGCGCCAAAAACTTGATGTGAGGGTGTGACGTATTCAAAAACTTGGTTGGACATGCTTTGGCCTAATAGGTATCGGTACTCTCGTTGATAGTCCCCAGGTAGGCAACGGGTCCTTTTATTTGGATTTGTACGAATGCCAGCCTAGACAGGAGTTCTCAACTACCGGTACGTAACCCTTCCAGTTACTACATGTCCGTCAGTTTTAAGCATGTTTGAAACTATGATCGATTATTAATTATTTTCCTTGTTACAAGTTTTAAAAATGGAATTGCTACTAAACCACACACAATCGGCAAGTGCACCGGTCACAGTGTAGTGTAGTTGGCAAGACCGGATATCAATCCGTGGACACTATGGGCGAGATATTGATATTTAACCGTTATCGAAAACCTAGCTAAATTTTGATTTGAGATTCATGACTGACTAACTTAATTAATTTTAAAAACATTAAATAAGAAATTCAAACAGATGGTTTAAACAGCAAATTGGAATGATATAAGTAAGCGGATTTTGGAAATGAGTTTAAATAATATGAGAAAGTACTACTTAGGTATCGAATCCCTAGACTTATGTGTGATGTTATTCTTTCTTCAGGTTATGACTAAATACTCTTATTTACCCGATAAATCTCCCGTTAGAGATGATAAATTAAGTAAAAATGAGCAAAATGCGAAGTGCTAAAATGAACTGGCTCGATTTCTCTATACCAAAACCCACGAGAATAAAATCTTGTTTGTCTCAAAAACTTTTTATGTTGTGGGAAGATTTCAAAAACATGAAGCAGATAAAATCTTTGAAACTTGAAATCCTAGGAAACCTTAGACGCGAAGAAGTAAACGGGGCTGAGTTATCAGTCTCCTAATCTACCCACCAACGGCTAGCTAATAACCTAGCAAACCCAGATCTTATTTCTAATCACTAGGTAAGGATGCAAATTTTAATTGTTTGATTTTTAGTTCTTGATTAACTTGATTTATTTCTAATGTCAAGGCTTAAACCAACAATCATAAGATTATTAATTTAAATTGAAAAGTAAGTTTAGGGGAGATTTCTCTATGCCTGAATTACTGATTTCAACAACCAAGTATAAAACAAACAACTTCCATATGCATTATCAAGATCAATTCCAAAGACAAATCATGTAAATCACATAAAATAGTCATAACAAGATTTAGAACAACATCACAACGTCTAGTTCATCTTAACCTAAGTAGCTTATAAGTTTAGCCACACATATTATTTAAATACATAATTGAAACAAGTCTGGAAACAAAAGATAACATTATTGAAAGCGAAATAAATACGAAAACTTAACGTTTGTCGAACCCTTTACGCTCCAATCTTGAACCGCAAGCTTCCTAGACCCTCGGGCAGCTCCGCAATGCTTCAAAATCCTTCCGGCTCGCTCCTTAATCGCCTGAATCACGAATTTCTCCAACTTTTTGGGTTTTGGGGGTGTGTTTTCGAATGAGGCAGCTTCTGCTATTTATAGGCGAAATTTTGAGTGCTTCTTGTCTCCAATTGTTTTGTCTCTTTTTGTTCCCCCATAAATTTATTGAAGATAATGGCATTTAAAACATAAAAGTAATAATCCCACTTTGAAATCATGTTCGTATATTTTAATTATTGGGGACAACAATGCAGCCCACTTAAATTCCAATTACTCGATCTGCACATGCTTTATTAAGTAATTGCATCCTCTTGTAATTGTTGTCACCAATCATCATTTTTCTATCCATTTTGTAATTCCCACTTCTCTTAATTGCCACTAGAATCTTTTATTTATTTATTTTTTTCTCAAAGTTGGCAGCACAAACCCATTGTTTATTTTTTTATTATTTTTTTTTCACGATGCACATTTATTTATTTATTTATATTATATAATTTATATTGCCATCTTATAACATAGAGATAGCGGGCTCGGACCAATCAAGGAAAATAGCGGCAATTTTAATTCGGTCACTAGCGCCCTACTCTGGCCAACTGGTTGGTTATTTCTTTATTGCTTGTTTTCGCTCCATTTGCACCAGGACCTGGCAAAACACACAAAAATATAATATAACACTAAAAATTAAATAAAAACTATACAATAATTATACATTTCACATTGGACAAATATGTATTTTTTACTACACATCAAGCATGAATGAGTTGTCTGAAGCTCTTCAGAATCTCACTATCTATTCTACTGACATGGAAGTTTTCGGGGGCTTTTCCGGTTGTTGGGCCGACACTGAGAAACCTATGGAATTTCAAGCCCAACCTCAGGAGAAACCCAAGTCGAAAAAGAGAAGGAGAATTATAGGCTGGAGACGCGGACGGAGGAAGAAGCCAGCTGCACAAAAGGTTAAAAAGACTGAGGATCCCAAGGATAAAGGCAAAGGAAAGGAGATCGGGGAAAGTTCAGGGCAAGCCCAGGAAATGCCACCATGGGAGGAGCTGGACCGCAAACTGGCAAATAGCGACCTCATCGGACCTGCCGATGAAAACCTCTTCAATTACCCAGCTGAAGCACAACTTCCAGTTAATTTGGAACCTGCTATCACAGATCCTATTATCAACCCCTGACCCCTACAAGGAGAGCTGGAAGAATTATGGACAACTGACTGGCAATTTCAGAATCTCTTGAATAACCCTAACACCTTTTTCCCCCAGTTTGACCCTGAGCCTGCACCAAACCCACCTATGAGCACTGAGAACTTGGCTGAACTCCGCCACTATGGTGAGGAGCTGGTGGACGCAGGAAATAGAATCCGGGAAGTGGGGGAGAGGATATCATGGAAATACGACGAGAGGGAACGTCGTTTCTAAAGTGCCAGCCGACGGGGATCGTATGTGGTTGTGTGGTTACGTGTTTAATAATAATAAAATAATAAATATTAATAAAAATATAATCATGTAAAATAACTTAAAATAAAACTTTTGTAATATAACTGGTGTGTATGGATGCATACTAATATATAAAAATATCAACGTCGCAAAGTCGACAATTTTGGCTATACGTGTTGACATGATTATGTGTGATTGTTTTATTGTGACTGATTATTAATTATTTTATTTTATGCCAATAATTTATACATTTGTATATTGAAAATTATCAGATGGAACCTGCTGTTAATGAACCAGTTAACGAAGTTAACCAATCTGAGCAAAACCATGAAGATCACTTTCTTAATAGGCAAGATATAGAGAATATCGTTGCTCAAGGAATAGCCAATGCTATTCCAGCAATCCTTGCTGCTGCCCGAAATCCAGTTGAACCTCAACCAACTATTCCCAGCAAACGTACTCGCGACGACAATTTCAGTAATACTGTAAATGGAGGCGGCAACAATAATAATAATGATGTGATGCAAGCCCCATTTCTTAAGAAAATGAAAGCTGCAACGCCTGGTTGCACTTACAAGGAATTTCTTACCTGTAAACCAATCGAATTGGCAGGCAATGAAGGGGCCACTGCTACACTGCGTTGGTTAGAGAAAACCGAAGCAGTAATTAAAATAAGTAAATGTGCCGAGGAAGACAAGGTCATGTACGCGTCGCATCTTTTTAAAGAAGGGGCACTAGAATGGTGGAATACGGTACTACAAGCCAAGGGAAGCGAGGTGGCTTATGCCATGAATTGGGAAGAATTTAAAAGTCTGGTGGAAAGAAAATTTTGTCCTGAATATGAAAAGGAACAAATGACAAATAAGTTCCTCAATCACCGGATGGTAGACGTTGATTGTCGAGGATATACTTCGACATTTTTCGAATATGCCCGAATTGTGCCAACTCTGGCCTCGCCAGAACCGGTACTTATTTCTCGCTATATTTGGGGTTTAATTAGCGAGATTCGTGATATCGTCAAAGCTGCGAGACCCCGCACAATTGACGATGCAGTGGAATTAGCCACCACCTTGACCGACGGGCTGGTACGCACAAGAAAAGAAAACCGGAAGAAGGAAGTGGCCCAAAAGATTACCCAAGGATTCCGTCTGGGTAATAGTAGTAATTTCAAGAAAAAGGGAACTGGGCAATCTTCCACTGCTCCATTTTGCAATACCTGTAAAAGAAAGCATTTTGGAAGATGCAAAGGGTATTGCAATTTCTGCAAAATTCCAGGGCATCAAGAAGAAGATTGCAGGAAGAAGAAATCAACTATCTGCTTCAACTGTGGAGAAGTTGGACATTTTAGACCAGACTGCCCCAAATTGATCAAACCAGCTGACAACAAAGCCAAACCTGCAGAAGGAACAAATAAGAAGAACGCAAGAACCTTTTAGTTGACTACCCAAGAAGCAGAACTAATCCCTGACGTGATAGCTGGTACGTTCCTAGTTCACGAGGTTTATGCAAAAGTGTTATTTGACTCTGGCACAAACCAAAGTTTTATAAATACTTCATTCTGCCAAGCTCTTAACCTACCTTTAACCAAACTTAGCCAGATTTTTACGATGGAAACCGCAGATGGTAATTCGGTTTACATAGATAAGGTTTTGCAAAAAGGAAAGATAGAACTCTTAGGCCATAAATTTTCTGCAAACCTGTTACCTATGAATTTAGCTGGATTCGATGTGGTGTTAGGAATTGATTGGTTGGTAGCCAACCACGCTCGAATCCTCTATGATAAGAATTCCATAGAAATTCATACACCCACAGGAGAAATAGTGGTGATTACAGGAGATAAGCCATGTAAGCCAATGTGTAACACCCCAAAAATGGGTTTGGTAATCAAACCACGTTAATAGTGACAACGGGTAAAATACCGTTAGTGGTAAAAATTAACGTGGTAAATATTAGAATTTAAATAAATAAACTTGATGTTAATTAAAAGAGGATAAATACTTTGAGAAAACAAAAGTATATAGAAGGCCCGAGTTAACGGGACCTAAAATAAAACGGGTTATGACTTCCCGAACCCATTAAGTTAACTAGGAATGTTTAACCTAGTTAATAAGGGGAATATTACTAGAAATAGGTGGGTTATGGTCTACTTAATGACTAACCAAACTAGAGGGACCTAAGTTGCCAAAAAGGACACTTGAATTATAATAACTAAAAATCAAAACACAACACACACTTTGTGTGTGTGTGTGCGTACGCCCAGGAGCAAGAACAAGGGGTTCTAAACCCTAGTTCAACAAATTGATCAAATTGAAGCCCAAATCAAGAGCCAAATCAATGCATGAACACAAATTCGTGATCACCTTAACATAGGGATTGCAAGGTATGTTAAATTTTGTGATTTGGTGATACTTCAAAATTTTGATCAACATTCATAAATAAAATTCTTGTATGAATGATGAATGTTATAGTGAAATTTAGATGTGTATGAATCTAGGGACAAACCCTAGATGTGAATTTGGTAAAATAATGCCATAAACTAGAAATCCAATGAATAACCTTGTAGATGATAAGTGGATTTTATGGTATTAGGATTAACATAGAAGCTTTGTTAAAGTGTTAGTCAAGAACTAGACAAAAGATGTATAAAAAAATCTTGCCCGTTAGGTGTTTGTTAAAATGCCTAAGTGAAATCGCGTGTCTACTCGGTTGTAAGTAGAACTTGATTAGATTAGGTTTCCGGAAGAATGCCTAATAACATGACGAAACGTGTTTCACATATAGATGAAAACCAGTAGATTTTGTGAAATGAAGAACTATAGTGTCTTCAATAATCGAGAGCTAGGCTAACTTATTGTTAATAATAGCATGAACTCGAGTTAAAAGATTAGTTAGAACGGTGGCTTAAAATAACGCCTACCGGGTAATTATTGGAATGCTTAAACTAGTTGTCGAACTTGAATGTGCATTATATATGCTAATGGGCGTTTGACTTTTAGTAGTCAAACCGACCATTAATAAGATCGAATGATAATTTTGATAGAAAAATACGTAAGATGGAATAGTTATGATTGAAAATGACTAAATTAACCATCTTATGAAATATGATGATAGTTTGACGCCTAACAAGCTAGGTGGAAGCTTGTGGATGAAGCGGGTCAAACGGAGCAAGTACGGAAAGAAAAGCGTGGCATGGATGCAAGGTAAGTAAAGCTTACACTCTAATTATTTAATACCTAATGATTTTATAGGTTATGAATGATAAGTCTTATTTAGATTATGATGTTCCGACACGTCAAGTGCGGTCCGGAACAAAAGACAATGGTCATAAACATGTTGAATGGATAAAAAGGAGCTAATATGGTTAAATAGTCATGAAATGACTAAAAGATAACGAGTTTTTAATAATTACCTTGTATGGTAAACCAATGCAAATAATAAGGGTTAAATGATACTTTAGTCACTTGTTGACAATAACCGTTAGTTTGGGGAAAGATACGTCAGAGCGTGGATTATAATGGGTCAAAGGAATCAATCGACGATTTACAAGTAAAACGACTATACGGTGTAAACCGGAGTTAGTCATATGGATAAGATGGTAATAAATATCATCTCATAGGGTTTCACGGTCATTTAGACCAAACGGGTCAAAAGGTGAAATTATCACCCTTTGACAATACTGACTAATGGTTTGTTGAGCTATATGATTATAGGAATAAATATCAAATGGATATTTACATCGCTATTGCTTAGCGGCTACTAAGGCAAGGTATCGAAACAGGTCAATATATTGATTTGGAGCCAGGTATGTATAATGATCCAACTCATCATGTAGAACTTGAGATTCTATAAGAGTTAGACAAGGTTAAAATATAGATATTCGGTTATCTTTTAGGTAAACCGAATAAATTGAGTTTTGATTATGGTGTTTTAGAAGCACATGGGTTTATAAACAAGATTATAGTTAAAAGGTCGGATTTTGGGTCAAACAAGTATTTTAAAAGTCCCTTTGTAGTAAAAGAAGGATGAAAATTGACCAAATTGCCCTTGTAAGCTAATTCGAACGAACGACCCTTAAAGGTGGTTCGGAAACGAGTTTTATGATTAAATAAATGCTTAGAATAAGAATAGATAGTGAAAGATGTAAATTCTTGGGTCGAATGACTTTATATGAGTATTTGCCGTAAAATGATAATCCGAGGGGTAAAACTCTGAACATATAGATATCCACATTAAATCCAACACACATCTAGTTGTGGTGGAAGATTACTTGATAAGAAATGTAGGAATAAGATGCTAGAAATGTATGAAAGCGATTTCAAGTTCTAAAGCGCTTAAATACCCTTAACGGGTCAAAATAAGCATACGAGCGAAAACGGGTTTAAATTGTGTAAGAAACCTGTGATCAAAACCTAACATGGTAGATAACATTAATTTGAAGAGGTGCATGTGAAATAAGGATCAAACAAATATGTTTGTTTGATAAAATGCATAAACGGGTTAAAATTCGGTAAAAAGGTAATGAATCGAAGGCTTAGAAGTCTCAAAATTTATTATGTCTGATGTTGGATTTTAACTCCACAAGATGGAGAATTAAATTACGGACGCGTAGGAAAAATAATCGGGTAAAACGGATAAAAGACGAGAGGGTTATGCTCGTTTCCGTGAAATCAGGTGATGCTGGTAATATGCAGCAACTGCTGCAAACTTTCTGCTCATTTAAGGGCGTCGCGCCGCGCGACAGGGGATGCCTCAGGCCTTTGCGCGACGCCACCAAGTGCCAAATACGCAAAAATTTGTTATTTAAACGTTTATGCATTGCTAACCCATTGAAATGCGTTTTTAAGCTATGTATGAATAATCTAACTCATGTTTTTATGAGTTGTATGTAAAATTCTTGTACCGGAGGATGATCAAGCACAATGAAGGACCGAACACGATCAAGAAATAAGCTTCTGCATGACGTTTCGTAGTTACTTTTTAATGACGAACTTAATTACATTATGTTCAAAACTTTTAAATTGTAAAAGGTTTTAATAAACCCGTATTTCCGATGTATATGTAATCTTAATTACATGATCCTTTTCGTAAAAGATACGTTAAACAATGACTTATAAGAACGGGTGTTACAAGTTGGTAATCAGAGCTCAAGGTTAAAAGAATAAAGTGTTCAGTTCGAGGCTTGATCGTAAATCCGGTAAGTACATGTATGTTAATAGTTTAGCATGCTAAAGTGTTGTAAACAACACATAGGGCTATCATGTGATACACGTTACCCCAATTAAAATGATTGATATAGTTGACGAAAATACGCGCATTGACGCGTATAGTAGAAAAAGCCTTGTATTATAATACGGGCGATTATTGAAGTTGACATTACTAACTTTTGTGAATGTTTTAATTGAAGGACACTCGCGTCTGAAGATGACGAGAGTTGAATGAATTGTGGATATGATGATGGAACGGTCTGAGGTATGACAAGAAGAGCATACTCATCAAGGACCTAAATCGCGTAACGATCGCAAATAAGTAATGGAAAGGAAAGCCCGTTAGGGCAAGCATTTACCAGGTGCACGTTTAAATTTAATTGCATATAAATAGTAATATGCAACAAATACGTAGAGATTGAAAGTTGCATATGTAGATTGAAAACTTGGAAAAACCTGAATAGAAAACCTATCCAGGATATTGTTTCCAAGAGGAACAAATAGAGGCACTACTTACATGGGGCGTAATGTGAAAATTATAAAAAGGTCATGTATACCAGGTATTGATCGGTTACTCTGGTCAAGTAAGTGGTGAGCACGTGGCACCATGAACTTTTTATGATGGGCATGCTTACATCCGATGTAGTAAGGACGGGGTGAGTGGGACAAATTAAAAAGTACCCCAATGAATCAGATAAGCAAAATATTTGATAATAATGTAAACGCACAGCCGAGTGACGGAAGCGTATTATATTAGGATAATGAGCCCGAGTGAAGGGACAAAGAAACATGTAAAATGATTAAAGTACGCACTGGGAGGGGGTGTACTTACACTCGAACCCAGAAAATGCAAATATGCCTCTTAACGGGCCGTTTTTGTAAAATGTCAAACTTGAGGACAAAGTCGGAATATAAAATGAAGCGAGGTCTTAATGCGTACCGGGAGGGTTGCAATAATAACGACTTCGGTAAAACACCCGGATGATGGGTAAGAATTAAACACATGCGTAGACCGAGAAACGGGAACTCGGACGGAAAGTTAAAAGACTCGGGTTTTGAGTCAAAACTAAAAGACAACAAGATAATGTAAATAGAAATTTTGAATAAATTATGTTCAACTATTTTAAAGTTGAACAGGTCGAATATAATATCATGCCGGACGGCATGAGTAAACGCAAGCAGGATAATGGTAGCGTTAAAAGCAAAAGAATAATGAGCCCGGTAATGGGACATAACCAAATATGAATGTATCTAAACTGGATAATGGTGAGCATAAGATAAACCGACGCATAAATGACGTGAGAAGTCATAAAGTCGGAAAATTTGTTCGAAAGGAAACGAATGTAACCTTAGACTACGGTCAAGGTCAAAGAAAATACCAAGGCGAAAATAAATGATTTTAAACAAAAACAGGATGCCTTGACACCAAACATGTATTTTAAGAATGACATGAGTAAGGAATGATCTACGGGATCAACCTAACCCTTGGGGTTATAAACAATGGAAAGGTCTACGAGACTAAAACGACCCACGGGTCATGAGTAGAAAGAAATAGATTATAAGGACCTCGCCTTAAAAAGGTGAAAGTCTAATAAAATAGCCCATAAGGCTAAGTGATAAAACCTACGGGTTAATTAGACAAAGTGAGGGAATCAGTTGAGAATCCTCGCATAAAACAAAGACTGCAAAAGAATAAATTTTGGACTGTCAATATCCCGGTATGGATAATTGACAAAAGTTAAAGAGAAGATGCTAAACTAAAACTTCGGTTTTGGTAAGAAATGACGTTTTTACAAATATGAATTCTGATAGACGTATATATATAGTAAGCATGAAAGACATAAGTCTTGACACTGATAGTTGCAAGATAATATATTCGAAAAGTGATATTTTTGAAAATAAAAGTTGATATAAAATTTGGCATGACGTGACATGATCACGGTCAAAAAGTGCAATGTGAAGTGTAATCACATTAGAGCCGAGCGATGAATGTTGTTCAGTTAATTAAACTAGTGGAAATAACGAGATTACGTTATTTCAAGTTGCATTATGTCAAATAAGATACGTAGATGTTTAATAACCAAAAACATATTACCATACTTTTCTGGTAATACTAACAATTGGTTAAAATATGAGCAATGCTCAATTGATTATCGAGAGCAAATGCATGGAGTTAAACTCGATAAATTATGTGAGAAAAGGTTTCGAGGACGAAACCTCTTTAAGGGGGTAGACTTGTAACACCCAAAAAATGGGTTTGGTAATCAAACCACGTTAATAGTGACAACGGGTAAAATACCGTTAGTGGTAAAATTAACGTGGTAAATATTAGAATTTAAATAAATAAACTTGATGTTAATTAAAAGAGGATAAATACTTTGAGAAAACAAAAGTATATAGAAGGCCCGAGTTAACGGGACTTAAAATAAAACGGGTTATGACTTCCCGAACCCATTAAGTTAACTAGGAATGTTTAACCTAGTTAATAAGGGAAATATTACTAGAAATAGGTGGGTTATGGTCTACTTAATGACTAACCAAACTAGAGGGACCTAAGCTGCCAAAAAGGAGACTTGAATTATAAAAACTAAAAATCAAAACACAACACACACTTTGTGTGTGTGTGTGCGTACGCCCAGGAGCAAGAACAAGGGGTTCTAAACCCTAGTTCAACAAATTGATCAAATTGAAGCCCAAATCAAGAGCCAAATCAATGCATGAACACAAATTCGTGATCACCTTAGCATAGGGATCACAAGGTATGTTAAATTTTGTGATTTGGTGATACTTCGAAATTTTGATCAACATTCATAAATAAAATTCTTGTATGAATGATGAATGTTATAGTGAAATTTAGATGTGTATGAATCTAGGGACAAACCCTAGATGTGAATTTGGTAAAATAATGCCATAAACTAGAAATCCAATGAATAACCTTGTAGACGATAAGTGGGTTTTATGGTATTAGGATTAACACTTGAAAAGTGATGATTACTATGTACAATTTGAAGATATGATAAAAGTTCTAGATGTTGTTCATGTATACTAGACATAGAAGCTTGATTTTGATGTTAAAGCTTTGTTAAAGTGTTAGTCAAGAACTAGACAAAAGATGTATAAAAAATCTTGCCCGTTAGGTGTTTGTTAAAATGCCTAAGTGAAATCGCGTGTCTACTCGGTTGTAAGTAGAACTTGATTAGATTAGGTGTCTGGAAGAATGCCTAATAACATGACGAAACGTGTTTCACATATAGATGAAAACCAGTAGATTTTGTGAAATGAAGAACTATAGTGTCTTCAATAATCGAGAGCTAGGCTAACTTAGTGTTAATAATAGCATGAACTCGAGTTAAAAGATTAGTTAGAACGGTGGCTTAAAATAACGCCTACCGGGTAATTATTGGAATGCTTAAACTAGTTGTCGAACTTGAATGTGCATTATATATGCTAATGGGCGTTTGACTTTTAGTAGTCAAACCGACCATTAATAAGATCGAATGATAATTTTGATAGAAAAATACGTAAGATGGAATAGTTATGATTGACAATGACTAAATTAACCATCTTATGAAATATGATGATAGTTTGACGCCTAACAAGCTAGGTGGAAGCTTGTGGATGAAGCGGGTCAAACTGAGCAAGTACGGAAAGAAAAGCGTGGCATGGATGCAAGGTAAGTAAAGCTTACACTCTAATTATTTAATACCTAATGATTTTATAGGTTATGAATGATAAGTCTTATTTAGATTATGATGTTCCGACACGTCAAGTGCGGTCCGGAACAAAAGTCGTTGGTCATAAACATGTTGAATGGATAAAAAGGAGCTAATATGGTTAAATAGTCATGAAATGACTAAAAGATAACGAGTTTTTAATAATTACCTTGTATGGTAAACCAATGCAAATAATAAGGGTTAAATGATACTTTAGTCACTTGATGACAATAACCGTTAGTTTGGGGAAAGATACGTCAGAGCGTGGATTATAATGGGTCAAAGGAATCAATCGACGATTTACAAGTAAAACGACTATACGGTGTAAACCGGAGTTAGTCATATGGATAAGATGGTAATAAATATCATCTCATAGGGTTTCACGGTCATTTAGACCAAACAGGTCAAAAGGTGAAATTATCACCCTTTGACAATACCGACTAATGGTTTGTTGAGCTATATGATTATAGGAATAAATATCAAATGGATATTTACATCGCTATTGCTTAGCGGCTACTAAGGCAAGGTATCGAAATAGGTCAATATATTGATCCGAGCCAGGTATGTATAATGATCCAACTCATCATGTAGAACTTGAGATTCTATAAGAGTTAGACAAGGTTAAAATATAGATATTCGGTTATCTTTTAGGTAAACCGAATAAATTGAGTTATGATTATGGTGTTTTAGAAGCACATGGGTTTATAAACAAGATTATAGTTAAAAGGTCGGATTTTGGGTCAAACAAGTATTTTAAAAGTCCCTTTGTAGTAAAAGAAGGATGAAAATTGACCAAATTGCCCTTGTAAGCTAATTCGAACGAACGACCCTTAAAGGTGGTTCGGAAACAAGTTTTATGATTAAATAAATGCTTAGAATAAGAATATATAGTGAAAGATGTAAATTCTTGGGTCGAATGACTTTATATGAGTCTTTGCCGTAAAATGATAATCCGAGGGGTAAAACTCGGAAAATATAGATATCCACATTAAATCCAACACACATATAGTTGTGGTGGAAGATTACTTGATAAGAAATGTAGGAATAAGATGCTAGAAATGTATGAAAGCGATTTCAAGTTCTAAAGTGCTTAAATACCCTTAACGGGTCAAAATAAGCATACGAGCGAAAACGGGTTTAAATTGTGTAAGAAGCCTGTGATTAGAACCTAACATGGTAGATAACATTAATTTGAAGAGGTGCATATGAAATAAGGATCAAACAAATATGTTTGTTTGATAAAATGCATAAACGGGTTAAAATTCGGTAAAAAGGTAATGAATCGAAGGCTTAGAAGTCTCAAAATTTATTATGTCTGATGTTGGATTTTAACTCCATAAGATGGAGAATTAAATTACGAACGCGTAGGAAAAAGAATCGGGTAAAACGGATAAAAGACGAGAGAGTTATGCTCGTTTTCGTGAAATCGGGTGATGCTAGTAATATGCAGCAACTGCTGCAAACTTTCTGCTCATTTAAGGGTGTCGCGCCGCGCGACTGGGGAGGCCTCAGGCCGTCGCGCGACGCCACCAAGAGCCAGATACGCAAAAAATGTTATTTAAACGTTTATGCATTGCTAACCCATTGAAATGCGTTTTTAAGCTATGTATGAATAATCTAACTCATGTTTTTATGAGTTGTAGGTAAAATTCTTGTACCGGAGGACGATCAAGCACAATGAAGGACCGAACATGATCAAGAAATAAGCTTCCGCATGACGTTTCGTAGTTACTTTTCAATGACGAACTTAATTACATTATGTTCTAAACTTTTAAATTGTAAAAGGTTTTAATAAACCCGTATTTCCGATGTATATGTAATCTTAATTACATGATCCTTTTCGTAAAAGATACGTTAAACAATGATTTATAAGAACGGGTGTTACACAATGAAATTCATTTCAGTAATGAAAATGGCCAGTTATTCAAGAAAACAAGGAATAATGTATATGATTTCGGTAATCATTAACACTAAAGGTAAGGAACTTAAAGAAATTCCAGTAGTATCAGAATACTCAGATGTATTCCCAGAAGAACTACCTGGATTACCACCTGATAGGGAAGTAGAATTTAGAATTCATCTAATTCCTGGAACTACACCGATAGCTAAGGCACCTTATCGGTTAGCACCCACCGAAATGCTAGAATTGAAAAAGCAGCTAGATGAATTATTAAGTAAAGGATTCATACAACCTAGTTCATCCCCGTGGGGAGCACCAGTGTTGTTCGTAAAGAAGAAAGATGGTTCGGTGCGAATGTGTATCGATTACAGGGAATTGAATAAGGTTACAATTAAGAATAGATACCCATTACCTAGGATTGATGATCTTTTCGATCAACTTCAGGGAGCTAGATATTTTTCTATGATAGATTTACGCTCCGGATACCATCAGTTGAAAGTACAAGAAGAAGACATACCTAAAACTGCTTTCAGAACTAGGTATGGGCATTACGAGTTTACAGTCATGCTCTTTGGATTAACAAATGCTCCTGCAGCATTCATGGACATGATGAATAGGATCTGTAAACCGTACTTGGATAAATTTGTAATTGTCTTTATCGACAATATACTCATTTATTCCAAAAGTCAGGATGAGCATTGTGAGCACCTACGTGCACTCTTAACTTTGTTAAGAAAAGAAAAGCTTTACGCCAAATTCTCAAAATGTGAATTTTGGCTACAGGAGGTACAATTTTTAGGACACATGGTGAATCACGAAGGTATTCACGTAGATCCCTCCAAAATAGAAGCGATTACCAAATGGAAGGTCCCGCAATCAGCTATGGAAGTTAGAAGTTTCCTAGGGTTAGTCGGATACCATAGACGGTTTATTAAGGATTTTTCCAAAATAGCTGTGCCATTAACTAAGCTAACCTGTAAAGCAGTGAAGTTTGAATGGGGATCTAGACAAGAAGAGGCTTTTAAGATTTTAAAGCAAAGGTTAACAAACACCCCAATTCTTGTCTTACCAGAAGGGACAGAAGATTTTGAAGTTTACTGTGATGCTTCTAAGCTAGGATTAGGATGTGTGCTAATACAACGCAAAAAGGTAATTGCTTATGCCTCAAGACAATTGAAAAAGCACGAGGAAAACTATATGACATATGAGTTAGAATTAGGATCGATAATTTTTGCCCTTAAGATTTGGAGACACTATCTGTATGGAAGTAAGTTTACCGTTTATACAAATCATAAAAGCTTAAGGTATATATTTGGGCAAAAAGAATTGAACATGAGGCAAAGAAGATGGATGGAAATTCTAAGTGACTAAGACTGTGATATCCAATATCACGAAGGAAAAGCAAATGTAGTCGCAGATGCTCTAAGTCGTAAGTATCATGAAAAGAAAAAGCGAGTCCATGCCCTTAGATTAAATCTACAGTTAGATTTAATGGAACAACTGAAAAACATTCAAGAAACAGCAATCAAGGATGATGCTGAAGGAATGAAAGGAAGGATAAAAGACTTGGAGCAAGGGGCTGATGGAATTTGGAGATTGCACAAGAAAAGGATTTGGGTACCTAAGCAGGGAGAGTTAAGAAATAAGATTTTAGAGGAAGCCCATAAATCTAGGAATACCATGCATCTTGGTAATAATAAGATGTACCAAGATTTAAGAAATAATTTCTGGTGGATAGGAATGAAAAAGGACATAGCTAGATATGTATCTAAGTGTCTAACTTGTTCACAAGTTAAAGCAGAACACTAGAAACCCTCAGGGTTACTCCAACAATTAGAAATGCCTGTTTGGAAATGGAAACTAATAACCATGGATTTCGTTACTAAGTTACCCAAAACCAGAAAAGGTAACGATGCAATTTGGGTAATTGTGGATCGATTAACCAAATCAGCTCATTTTCTACCCATGAAGGAAACCTTTAGCATGGAAAGATTAGCCAAATTATACGTAGACGAGGTAGTATCCTTACATGGAGTTCCGCTCTCCATTATATCGGATAGGGATAGTCGTTTCACTTCACATTTCTGGACCAGTTTCCAGGAAGCAATGGGAACCCGACTAAATTTAAGTACTGCATACCATCCCCAAACAGACGGACAAAGTGAAAGGATGATCCAAACCCTGGAAGACATGATCAGGGCATGTGTGATAGATTTTGGAGGAAACTGGGACAACCATTTACCTTTAATTGAATTCTCCTATAACAATAGTTATCATTCAAGCATCGAAGCTGCCCCGTTCGAAGCACTGTATGGACGAAAGTGTAGAACTCCAGTTTGCTGGGCAGAAATAGGAGAAAGACAGTTATCAGGTCCTGAAATCATACAAGAAACCACCAAAAAGATCACTCAAATCAAGGAAACACTGAAAACGGCTCGAGATCGCCAGAAGAGTTATGCATACAGTCGTCGCAAGCCACTAGAATTTCAAGTTGGAGACAAGGTACTCTTGAAAGTTTCTCCTTGGAAAGGAGTAGTTCGATTCGGTAAGAAAGGAAAGCTAAGTCAAAGGTACGTAGGACCATTCCCAGTAATCCAGCGAATAGGACCGGTCGCCTATCGCTTACAATTACCAGAAGAGTTAGCCGGGGTACATGACGTATTTCATGTATCCAACCTCAAGAAATGTTTATCTAACGAATCCCTGGTAGTACCTCTTCAAGACATAGAGGTAAATGAAAAGTTAAAGTTCGTAGAAAAACCACTTCAGATAGAAGACAGAAAGATTAAATTCCTTAAACAGAAAAGATTGGTACTTGTTAAAGTCAAGTGGGATTCGAAAAGAGGACCCGAGTATACCTGGGAGCTGGAATCGGAAATGAAGCGAAAGTATCCTCACTTATTTCAGTAAATCTCGAGGACAAGATTTTAAATAAGGTGGGGAGGATGTAAGGACCTGCAAAATTATCTAAAAACGATCCGTGAGTGAAAACCCGGACCCCTGGAACCCTAGTGCTTATGAAAAATCAAGAAAACAAGATATTTGGATTTCAGGCGGGCCGCGTAAAATGTAAGCTTAGGCTTACGCGGGCCGCATCAAATCAAAGATCACCGGACAAGCATTCCAGGCCACGTGGCAACCCTACTCGTGACACGCTATGTAACACCCGTTCTTATAATTCAAGGTTTAACGTATATTTTACGAGAAACAATCAGGTAATTAAGATTACATAAACATCGGAAATACGGGTTTATTAAAAACTTTTACAATCATAAGTCATTCAACAACACGTGAACGAATTCGTCGTTTAAAATTTTACAACGTAACCAAGTGCGGAAGCATGAGTCTTTATTGTGTTCGGTTCTTCGTTGAGCTTGATCGTCTTTCGGCATCTAAAATGTACCTACATTTCATAAACATGAAATGTTTTAGTCATATGGGGATTAAAATGTGTCTAAACAAATCCGGTAACGATAATGGAAGGAAAAAGAATCCCAACGTTAAACTCTTGATCTCAAAACATGGATTTCCAACTGGCCTCCACCGTAACTTACGGTGACACCGTAAGTTACGGTGGCCTCTGGTGTGACATGCCCCTACCGTAAATCAGTAGGGGGCTGCCGTAAAGCCTTCAGCTCCACCATAACTTACGGTGGCACCGTAAGTTACGGTGGCCCCTGCATTCCAGCTTTCCATTTTGCCGTTTATTGACACGAAAACTTTCGTATCTTTCAAACCGCTTATCCGTTTGACCCACCGTTTCTTCCTACGTGATTGTAATTTGACCCTTCATCATATGGAGTCAAAATCCAACATCCGGATTAACAAAATTTAAGACTTTTAAGTCTTCGGCTTATTACCATTTTTACCAAATTTTTGACCCGTTCACGATTTTATCAAACAAACATGTTTACTTGATCTATAAACTCATGAGAATCATAATTTCAATATTTCCTATCAAATAAATCATAAATCATGGGTTTCTTACTTAGTTAGAACCCGTTTACGTTCAAGTGCTTATTTTGACCCGTTAAGGGTATTTAAGCACTTTAAAGCTTAAAATCGCTTTCATTCATTTCTAGCGTTATATACAACATTCTTATCAAGTAATCTTCCACCACAACTATAATTGTGGTGGACTTAATGAGGTGATCTATATAATCCGAGTTTTTTTCTCGTCTGATTGCTAATTTACGACAAAGACTCATATAGAGTCATTTGACCGAAGGTTTACATCTTTCGCTTCTTACACTTATTCCAATTATTTTTTTGATCATAAAACTCGTTTCAAAACTACCTTTAAAGGTTGTTTATTCGAATTAGCCAACAAGGGCGTTTTAGTCAATTTTAGTCATTCTTTTACGACGAAGGACTATTAGTGCTTGTTTGAACCCCAAAATCCGACCTTTTAACCATATTCTTGTTTAGAAACCAATATGTTTCTAAAACACCATAATCATAACTCAATTTATTCGCTTTACCTAAAAGATAACCGAATATCTTATTTTAACCTTGTCTAACTGTTATAAAACTCCAAACTCTACATGATGAGTTGTATTATTATACATACCTGGCTCGGATCAATATATTGACCCGTTTCAATACCTTTCCTTAGTGGCTGCTAAGTGATAGCGATGTAAGCATCCATGTGCTATTTACTTCCTAAAATCATGCATCTTGACAACCCATTAGTCGAAATTGTCAAAGGGTGATAATTTCACCTTTTGACCCGTTTGGCCGAATTGACCGATTATATTAACGAGATGATATTTATTACCACCTCGTATATATATGACTCGCTCCGATTTACACTGTGTGGTCACTTATAATTCCATTTCTTAACACTTTTTGGCCTACTATGGCTTACGTCATAAATTATCTTTTTCGTAATACGACAAAAAGGATATTCTGAAATATATGACTAGTGTAAGATATACTTACCTTGCATCCGAATTACGTTTTTCCTTCATTCTTGCTTTGTTTGACCCGCTTCCTTTCCAAGCCTTCACCTAGCTTGTCAAGCGTCAAACTATCATCATAATTCGTAAGACGGTTAGATTTGCCATCATTAATTATGACTATTCCATCTTACGGGTTTTATATCAAAATTCACCATTTGATTTCATTTTGGTCAGTTTGACTTTTAAAGGTCAAACTGCCTATTAACATAAGTGATTATATCATAAACCCCGACAATTCATTTAAGCACTTTGTCAAGTATCCGATTGGCATTATTCTTACGCCACCGTTTTAACTACTTTTCAAATCTAAGTTCATGCTATTATTAATACCAATTTAACTTAGCTCTTGATTATCAAAGTTAATTATTCATTTGTTAAGCAAGAACTAAAGGTTTCCATCTCCATGTAAAAACCCGTTTCATCATAGCATTAGACATTCATCCGGACATCAATATAATCAAGTTCTACATATTAATTAGTAGACATCATGATTCCAAACCCTATTTATATGAACCCGAATCGCTAATTTCATCATAATATACTAAACCCCTTTCATGAAAGTATGATCATGTACCCAAATTTCATGGTTTAATCAAACACCTTCCATTCATTCTCATGCATGATGATTCTAAACATAGTCTTATCATCAATTTCATCATAACAATAAAACCCACTTAGCTAGGTGTGGTGATTCAACCAAACACCTAAATCATAGCAATTTATTCTAAATCTTCACTTAGGGTTTGTTCCTAAGCAATCCTATATCTCAAATTCAGCCATAACTTCTATGATTCATGCACAGATCGTATCATGCAAGATTAACTAATTTTCACAACTTCATGAATGTTAGAAATTCGACATACCTTACGATCCCCTTGACTTGGTAATCGTTTATTCATGTTTGGTTGTGAATTTGAGCTTCATTTTGACCTTCAATTTGCTGGATTTGTTGAAGGTTAGGGTTTGGCTCCATGGGGAGCTCCCTGATGTCGATCCAGAACACACACTTGTGTGTGTGTGTTTTGTTTAGTTATTAATAAATAACTTTTCAAGTTATCCCGCTTTGCCCCCTCGTGTTTGGTTCGTTATTTAGTAGGCGACAACCTAATTATTTTCAACAATATCCCCACTTATTAACTAGGTTTAATATTCCTAGTTAACTTAGCGGGTTTGGGAATATTTATGACTAAGCTTATTTTAAGTCCCGTTAGGTCGGGCCTTCTATAAACTTTATTTCCTCAAAAGCCTTTATACTTTTTTATTTAATATTAGGTTTATTTATTTAAAATCCTAATATTCACCGGGTTACTTTTACCACTAACGGTACTTTACCCGTCTTTTAGTATTAACGTGGGTTAATTACCAAAACCCGTTTTCGGGGTGTTACACGCTAGCCCTACACGTAGACTAGGGGTCCTCGCGGGCCGCGTAAAAGTCATGTTAAGGTTTACGCGGGTCGCGTAAAACCTAAAATGTTGCTATAAGTAGCCTGTGCATGGGACTTGCTTCTGTGTTCGAAATCTCAGTCTCAAAACGTCCATATTCTGCTAAAAAAAAGTTTTACGGTGTCAAGACGCTGCTACGAATACAGGGTATTAACTCGATCACTGCTACGATACAATGTCCGATCGATTGAAACCGATCCGATGGAAGTTTAAGTGCTGCCCGTATTTGGGCTATACTTTGTCATTCGTCGTGAGGGTTTCGATTTCGTGAGTTTATCGTAAAGAGTTGTATTAAGTTACTAACCTAGTTTCGCATGCATTGTCATTTTAACTAGGTTACACGGCGAAATCAGTAGACTAAACTTTGCCCGTCTAAACTTGCAATGTGAGTCATTCTCTTTTTATTAACTATGTTTTACAATACTCAAATTGTTTTCAAAAGTTATAATTACAGGGATTCAGTCTTGGTTATCTTGAATCACTGGCAAGTGAGGTATTGTGCACATTACTAATTTCTCACGATTAGGATAACAATCCTAACAGTGATAATCATCACTATTTGGGTGAAAGGACCCAATAGTGGTATGACCATCGTCACCAGGGTGTGACACGGCGCCAGATAAAAATAAGATAGTAGCCATTGTAATCGCTCTTATGTTGTAATCTATAACTAATGTGTCGTTTTATTTAACCAGAATGACTCGCCAGTATTTCCCCGCTGATAAAAATCTTTTTAAAACATGTTTCAGGTGACTTACTATGAACCAAGGAAAAAGTGCCGCGTAGCACTAAAGTTTGAAGAGGTGGCTCAGTAAAATAAATAAACATGTTTTGTAAAACAGGGAATTTCCCCGTGAAATTCATTTATTGTAAATAATGGGGTTTGTCCCAATTTGTGAAATAAAATAATTGGGCATTTTCAGTTGAAAAGATCCTGTCAACATTTTCGCTGCCAAATTAAATAATAAATAACACGGGTTTCTGTCCCGCGGCTTCTAGACCGGGTAACACCGGGCCGAGGGCCGTGACACAAACAATACAATCACATAAGTTATCACAGATTTCTTGTCCTCTCGAACAATACAAATCCGACAACCTAGATTTTTGGTGAGTTTCCAGACTTCCTAGCTTGATTTGATGTAGACTGTGACTAAACCTGCAACATACGTTAAAACAACGTCAATACAAAAGTATTGGCGAGTATACAAGTTTTGATAGAATAGCGTAATGAATAATAAGTGCTGCGAATTACCACATACATAAACGAGATACAACACACATATATTGGACGGATACTACCAGCTAAGTCTCTCGAGCTGCGATTGCGATTACTATTCATCCTAACTAGACCCCGTCGGGTACTATAGTACTATACTAGTTAAGGCGGGACCTCGCGAGTAAAAGTCCTAACACAAATGTAACTAGCATCATGTGTAAATATGCATAACAGTTATTCACAAATGATAAGCAGTTTGATTAACAATTCGTTTTGATAAATTCGATTTGATAGGAACGTATGTTACACCCAAAATGCGATAAAAAGGGTTCGAGTATACTCACAGTCGGTGCTCAACACAACTTGGTTGGATTGAAGGGAGCGAGTCTGAGATTAGCCTGATTACAGAATGATGGCGTAAGCGTTGAACAGTGCGTTAAACGGTGGATGGTCATTCGATCGGATGTCAATCCGTTCGAATGGTCATCCGATCGGATGACCATTTGATTGGATTGACATTCGTTTGAGATTGATGTGTTTGTGTAGGATGGCTTTGAATTTTTCGTTGTAGCATTTTGAAAATAGAGAAGTATCTCTACCCTTCAGGTCGATCGATCGAACGGTCGTTGGATCGGATAGGAATCCGATTGGCGAGACATTTCTAGTGAGAACAAGTTCACAGCAGGATGGTCACTCGATCGGTTGGCAATCCGTTAGAACTAATGATCTTTAAAAATTATGAAAATGATTTAGTGTCGAGGTTCCAAATGTCAATTGATCTGATGGTCGTTCGATCGGATAGCAATCCGATCGAACGGCAATCCATTCGACATTCAGATCCTTAAATAGTTTGAAAATGTTTAAGTTTTGGAACTAAGTGTAATCCGATCGGATAGCAGTTCAATCGGATGGCAATCCGATCGGATGGCTATCCGATCGGACGGCAATCCGTCCCAACGAACCAGATCGTCTTGAACTTGATTATTTTGAAAGTTTGCGGTTTGACTGAGACGGTATGACAACGTATTAAACAATGGAACTCCACCAAGGCTAAGTCACCAGATCGGATGGGAATCACCCCGTCCGATAAGTTAACTGTCCTTGACGGTTGTTCGTGTTCAACCCGTTAACCGGTCATCTCGTAGATAGAAATAAGTTCTCAAACCGACACTTCACAAGAGAATGAGTAGAAGGCTCGAACGAGCTCTGAATCTATCGGTTTTGAGTAAAAGTTAAGAAAGCTTGAGGGAAGCTAGAAATACTTAGATTCGGCTTAGATCTAGGTGAGATTAGTGCTTACACGCCGTGGAATCCATTAGATCTGAACTGTTCTTGAGGAGATGAGGTACACTTCCTTGTTCCTAAGAACTCCAAGATGACATCACCTTAGAACACCCCAAATCAGAGGATTTTACGGTGAAAAAGTGAGATTTGATGTTGGAAAAGATGAAGGAGTGCATGTAGATCATAGAAGTACAAGATTTGAGGTAGAAACTTACAAGAATCAAGAGGAATCGAGAGAAAATAGCCCCAAAGCGTGCAGGTCAAGTGAGAGCTGTCACATCACTGTTCAAGTGGTGTGACAAGTGCTATTTATAAGTGAAGATGAGAGAAGGTGATGGAGTGCCATGGATCGGATGGCAATCCGATCGGATGGCCATTCGATCGAATGGTCATTTGATTTGTGGTCTCCGACGATTTGCGTTTCGATGTTTCGTTTTGTTCGTTAAGTGTTGCGATAGTTTGGTCACACATTTTCCTACACATATTCATATATTTTTATTATAATTAGTCACATAGGGTCGTATAATTATCCATATTTCAAAGTCTGCGTTGCGATAATCGAGTTGCGCGTTTCGAATATGCGTTGCATTGCGACACATCACGGCTATCGAGGAGGGTAGAATAGGTCCTCACTCAACGTCATCGTGAGTGTTAGTGTGTACGATGTGAGGTGTTATAGCGATAAAGTATGCGTAATATGCGAAAATACTGCGAAGTAGCGATGTATTCGATATAGCTACATTATGATCCGAATCTCTAGTGCTAGGCGTAACGAGTATAGCGAGTAGTAACAACCCACAAACGTGCGGGTTGTTACAGTCTCCCCTGCTTCAGGAAATTTCGTCCCGAAATTAATCCAAAAGAAGGGTTGCGAGAATTTATGTGAGTAAGAGTAGCGATAAAAGCATCAAAATAAACGAGCGATCAATTGAAATTCGACGAGCGAGAGCCTTGCGACGACTGGCGATGGCAGCGAGTAAGGCGATTTGTATCACAAAAGATGGCAACACACGAAAAGCGATCCAAAAGTGTTTTGAATTCTTGAAAAGTTGATTAATTCGAAAGGTTGGAGAAAACTTATTTATGAAAAATCTTCCCACAGTGCGGTGTGAAACTGTTTCGATGTTCGCACCAGTGCTCTGAGAGGAGTTCTATTAAAGGTTTTAGGGTGATTAAAACTTGTTTTACGAAATTTTCTCGTCACGCGGCATTAACTTGAGTCGATTGTCACACCAACGTTACAAGAAAATCTCGTTTTGTACAAAGATTTTGATTAAATTTTTAGAAAAAGTTTGTAGGAAAAGCTTTGTTTACACAAAGGTTTTAAATAACATCAAAGATTTAAATTTAAAGTCGTCCCCGCATGGCACTTTCCCACGAAAGTTCGACAATATGGCTAAAACACTTATATATAGGAAGTACCAGCGGCGTATCCACCATGTTTTAGCCATATGGCTTCCGTCCCGTGAGGCAATGTCATGTGTGTCGACATATTACTGATAGATTTCGATTTCCTCGGTCCAAGCGAAAGATGGTTGGACCAAGTTTAATAGAGAGATTGAGCAAACTGAGCGATGAAGTCGTTTACGAACTCAGTTCAGCGATGCGAGCGAGTGCGATAAGTGATAAGCGGTACACGATAATTGATAGCGCAACACAAACATAAACATAGTAAGCGAAGATGACGGTGATAAATGAAAAGCGATAAGCGATACGTGACGAGCGATAGTCGACGATTGATGCGTTGCAAGTGATGGGAACATGCGATTTGATTAGATTCAACAACACCATAAATTTTAATTAACATTAAGCCCCACATGGCCTTTTTCCATGAAATTCTGCTGACATGGCTAAAACACTTATATATAGGAAGTACCAGCGGCGTATCCACCATGTTTTAACCCTATTAGTTTCATCTCGTGGAGCGGGATCATGCGTGCTAACATAACACAGATAACATAGATAACGGTAAGCGACAGCGATAGCAATAAACTTCAAGCGATACATGATGAGTCATAGAGCAATGCACACGACACACATAATAAGCGATTGAGCGAACACACAATAAGCGATTGAGATTGCGAGATAGATTCCAGCGATAATGCGATTGTGAGCGTGTTGACTTACGAAAAGTCTAGCGATTACACGCTTTGAGTTGCGATTGAGATTGTTACGCCTTGCGATGTAGTTTAGTGTGTCGAAAGTAGACTTAATAGTATACTTGGTCTAATAACGTTCGACTTGCATGGCATTTTCTTCACAAGGCATTGGTTGGCATGGCGAAGCACTTATATATAGAAAGTACCTGCAGCGTATCCACCATATTTCAACCACACGCCTCTGCCCCGTGAATAGATGGCACACTGTGTCGACATGGTCAAGACTCTTATATATAGGAAGTACCAGTGGCGTATCCACCATGCTTAACCATGCTTTTAACGTTATGGCATCATTGAAACTTATTACGATCTCCGTGCACTGATCGCAGTAATCCCGTATGCACCCGTGATTAATTTGATCCTTGCATGTTTATCGTACCTTATTTCAAGAATGCATAATAGGGGTAAAACATGTTATATAGTATATAGTGCTAGTAAATAGTCTGTGCGCGAGTGCGAGAGAATGAGAGATAAATAGAGTCCACATTGCGCCGAGAAATAGAACAAATTCATCACGTAAAAGAAATTAATGGCGAAAATCGTAGCATTACAACAACATTGGAAGCATAACTAATGTTGTTGTGGAGGACTTCTGCGGAGACTGCGATTATTGCTGAAATTCCTCAAGTCTGCGGCCCCGTGCGACAGTGCTGGGTAAGATGACCATACCAGTTGCAATTTGCACAATAGCGACAGATAGCTTCTGGCGGGTGATGATACGTACACGTTAGACACAGGGGATGAGTTCCGTTGTAGGTGTGCTTCAAGTGAATTGGGATTGCTTGGAGAGGTTCTGGTTGCGACAGTTCAGTTGTTGAAGGGCTTGGGCTCATGGTCTTTCGTTTGCGGCTGAGCTGAGCTTCCTGAAGCGATGCGTTGTTATCGGAGGATTCTTCTGAGGACTCTCTTGAAGATTCATTGGAGGAATCGTCGGAAGAATCGATGACGATTGCTTGATGAGCTTGTTTGACAGGATTCTTGGAGAAAAACCCGTCCAAGGCTCGTCTGTCGTTGATTTCTGCGGCTAAGCAGTAGGTTTCTATGATGGTAGCAGGCCTTGCAGCTTCGACAAAATCTCCCACACATTCAGGCAAGCCGCGAATGTACTTCGTGGTGGCTTTTTCTGAAGTGTTGACTTGACTTGGGCAGATTATGCTAAGTTGTTTGAACCTTGCGGTGTAGCCAGTATTGTCACCTGCGACTTGCTTGATTTCCCAAAATTCGTCTTCTAGTTTCTGGACTTCGTGGGGAGGGCGGTACTCTTTCTTCATGAGCTCCTTCAGCTCATCCCAAGAGAGAGCATAAGCTGTAGAGATCCCACGTTTGTTACGTTCGGCAGTCCACCAGTCGAGTGCTCGCGATTGAAATACTCCGGTTGCGCAAGTAGTATGGAAACTATCGGGACACCCACTATGACGAAGGGTAACTTCGATAGAATCGAACCACTGGAGTAGCTAGGACACACCTCCTTCACCCGTGAACTCCATCGGGTCACAGGCTTTGAAGTGTTTGTAGAGGAAAGCAGATTACGGCGCTTTCGTCTTAGAGTCTTCTGAGGTTCGAGAGTTGCTGAGAGAGTGTACTTGAGCGACAATTTGAGGAATGACCTTGGCCACAAGCGAGGCAATCCTCTTTTCGGCGCTTAGTTTGGCTCTTCTCCTAGCTGTTTGTCTCGAGGTAGAGTCATTGGAAGACATCTAGACAGAGAGAGATTTGGAGTGAGTTTCGATCATAATGATTTTTGAGTTTTGTGATGCGATTTAGCGCGTTCAAAACTTGTTGCGAGTGATACAGTAGATTTCACATACGAGCCACATAGGAGACACGAGATTCCTAAGTTCTCACACAATTGATTCGTTTTGTACATATAAATAGTTGTAGTTTATACTTATACCCATACATGTCGGCGTAGAATGCGCGAGGACGCGTTGAAGGAAGAAAGCGAGGGCGAGAAATTAGACATTAGTTTTGTTGCGAACGTTCGGTTTTCGTTTTTAGATTGGGATGGCTGTGCGAGTTGTGCGTTCATAAAACAGGGAGCGAAAATTGATAAATCGAAAAATTGATAAAGCGTAAAGTTTTAAATTGTAAACACATAAGCGTAAATAGATTCCATAAAGCGTAAAGTCGGCAAGTCATATGCTAGAAAAAAATAGATAGAGTGCCTCGGGTGTTTAGGCGTCGACTACCCAAGGTAACCCAACTATACCCAACAAGTTCGTGCACACGCATTGCCCTAGAAGACTTATGCTTCCACTGGGATGCAACTCATGGCATTCGTCTTCCTAGTCATCGCGTGGCTCGAGTTATCGTTATAGCCGAGTCCTTGGTGAGAGCTTTTTGAAAACCTTTTTATAGAGAGTGGAACGGTTTATTAAGATACGGGTTTCACCCCTGACTTAATAACTTCGCTCCTAGCTGTGGTTGTGCTCTTTGAATAAATTCGGGAGTTCCACTAGATTTTGAAATGGAGACTTTCGTTGAGATATGGATGTCACTCCTAGCTCGACGAAAAGTTCTCGTGTTAGAAAAATGTGCTGAGTGAGCAATCTTATCGAGAGTTCTTGGTTTTCACGCCTGATCTCGACTGGACCACTCGGTTGTGTTACGCGAGTATTTTCAAAAACGCGTGTATTGTGTTGGCCTTAGGAAAGGCTAAGTAATATTCCAGCCTTAGGAAAGGCTCTTCGTGTGAAGTTGTAGTATGCGGTGTTCACGTGAAGTTGTAGTTTTTTAGCGGATTCGAATGAGAGTATTAAGTGGGCCCGTACAAATCCTACTGGGTTCACACGTGTCGGCCCGTTGGTACTTAGACTATAGACTAGGTCATTTCTAAGACATCGACCCGGACTAGGTCAAGTCTGGCCTAATTCCCTATAGTTATGGCTCTGATACCAATCTGTCACACCCCAACTGATGGCAGAATCATCGGGGCGCGGCACTAGGTGAATCAGATTGCTCAAGAGAATCCATAACAACTATAAAGCGACAATATTTATTACATTTGTTATCCCATACTAACAAACAATACAATCACATAAGTTATCACAGATTTCTTGTCTTCTCGAACAATACAAATCCGACAACCTAGATTTTTGGTGAGTTTTTAGACTTCCTAGCTTGATTTGATGTAGACTGCGACTAAACCTGCAACATACGTTAAAACAACGTCAATACAAAAGTATTGGCGAGTATACAAGTTTTGATAGAATAGCGTAATGAATAAAAAGTGCTGCGAATTACCACATACATAAACGAGATACAACACATATATATTGGACGGATACTACCAGCTAAGTCTCTCGAGCTGCGATTGCTATTCATCCTAACTAGACCCCGTCGGGTAGTATAGTACTATACTAATTAAGGCGGGACCTCGCGAGTAAAAGTCCTAACACATATGTAACTAGCATCATGTGTAAATATGCATAACAGTTATTCGCAAGTGATAAGCAGTTTGATTAATAATTCGTTTTGATAAATTCGATTTGATAGGAACGTATGTTACACCCAAAATGCGATAAAAAAGGTTCGAGTATACTCACAGTCGGTGCTCAACACAACTTGGTTGGATTGAAGGGAGCGCGTCTGAGATTAGCCTGATTACAAAACGATGGCGTAAGCGTTGAACAGTGCGTTAAACGGTGGCGAGTGAACCAAGTGTCGGATGGTAATCCGATCGGATGGCAATCCGATCGGATGGCAATCTGATCGGATGGTCATTCGATTGGATATCAATCCGTTCGGATGGTCATCCAATCGAATGGCCATTCGATTGGATTGACATTCGTTTGAGATTGATGTGTTTGTGTAGGATGGCTTTGAATTTTTCATTGTAGCATTTTGAAAATAGAGAAGTATCTCTACCCTTCAGGTCGATCGATCGAACGGTCGTTGGATCGGATAGCAATCCGATTGGTGAGACATTTCTAGTGAGAACAAGTTCACAGCAGGATGGTCACTCGATCGGATGGAAATCCGATCGGATGGCAATCCGTTAGAACTAATGATCCAATGTCAATTGTGTCACACCCCGACCACGTATAACATTCAAAACGTGGCGGAAAACGTCGGGGAGTGTTGTAACAGAATTAATTGTTTCATAACCATGGCATTCAAAGTTGTATTTTATTTATCAACATAAGAGTTACATTATCTTAAACAGGAAATAAAGAGTTCAGAACATAATTAAACTAAGTCTATCTTCATTTTATGTCTCTAAGGCACAGGTCCGCCCTAGTGTCACGATCATCATCCTATGCAAAAGCTCCTGAAAACACATGTGAAAATAGGTACGTCAGCATAAAGATGCATGTGAGATACATAGGTTTGTGAAAATAGGATTCATGACTTATAAGTTTAGAAAAAGTTGTTTATCAAAAGTCAGTCATGAACCTTGTAAATTGTTTTGTTTTGTAAATCGTTTAAAAAGCGATAAGATCAAATGATATGTATAAATAAAAGTATAACGTATGGTTAAATGTATATCCAAGTAAAATGAGTTGTATAAAGTAAATTGTTTGTAAACCAAAGTCTTGTGAAAATCGTGTTACTTGTGTAAAATGTATAAGTCCAAATTGAATGATTTAAATAACGCTATGATATATAATATAATACAAACACTTGTATATAGGAAGTACCAGCGGCGTATCCACCATGCTTGTATCATATTACTCACATCTCGTTACTTAAGTCACTCAAACAAACCATCAATGTAATAAGTCTATGTTTAAACCAATTGTCAAAAGTCCTTGTATAACCCATGTCAAATGTTTAAAAGTTCAAATGTAGTCAAGTAATGTGTAACAAATGTTATGTATTGTAAGTAAAGTATTGTCACATAATCCAAATGTAGAAATGTACAAAACAAAGTATTTTGAATATATCAAAAAGTTATGTTTTGCAAAGTAATGCATGTTACATTGATACAAACATTTATGTGGTAAGTTAACGCATACATTCATGCCTTAAGACAGTCGGATAACCCTTTCAGTTAAGGTTATCAAAAGAAATGTTTTTGGATTCAGTCATTCCTTACATCCAAACAAACCCGAGATGTCAGGAATGGGATTTGTCAAGTCCTATGGTACCACTACTTACTACCGAGCGGCGTAGCAAATGTTAATGAACGTATAAAAGTCTCGTTTGTGCAAACCAAATGTTATAGCAGTTGTATACATGTCATATGAAAACAATGTACTAAGTATGCTAAGTTAACATACAAAGCAGAAAAGTCATGTAAATCAATGTGCTAGCATGCTATCAGTCAACATACATAGCAGAAATGTAATGTAAAACAATGTACTAAGTATGCACACAATGGACATACATAGCATGAAATGTAATGTAAAACGATGTACTAAGTATGCACACAAAGAACATACATAGCATGAAATGTAATGTAAATCATGTACTATAAATGTACTAATGAACATAGCAAGTATATGATGTGAAAACAGGAAAGCATGAAATTAACAAGTAGGCACATGTGTTTCACCCCAAAACAGTTTGGAAAACAGTAAAAGAGGGGTCTATGTACTCACTTGAGATTGCTCAGAAGTCCTAAGGTAACCACCAAGCAATGCTAGAGATCACGGAATCAAACGGCACCTAATATAGGTAACTATGTTAATAAACCGGACCTATATCGGAGGATCGGATAGAATGAGGGCTCGTAAACCAAATGAGTATGGGAACTCATGTAGTATGGTTTAACAAAGCCTACATACTAAATGAAACCTAGCCTAAGTGCTTACGACCCATTACGACTCGTTTAGGTAGCTTATGCTACTTTAACGTGTCGTTCGCGTAAAACGCGTTCGGATCGCCTAACTAGTCCTATGATAAGTAAAATATGCCTTAACATGTCTAATATTGTTCTCAAATTAGTTTAGATGTCAAAAGTTATGTTACATATGTTTAAAATGAATTTTGGCATCAAAGGGGTATTTTGGTAATTTACCTAAGGCATATAAACTACCTATCATACACTACTTAAACGAAGCGACCATAAGGTATAACCTCGGAAGGTTATTTCCTATATACTATGGTCACCTAATGTGCTTGGTCGGATCCTAATGATCGACCAAACGGGTCGGGTTCGAAAGTATAAGCGATTGTTTAGATCGCTTACCTTACGACCCTATATAAGCACTAAACTAAAAGTGATGAGCTAAGCATGCTAAAACATACTTAACTAAGTTTAGAAAACAGGTTTGGTATCAAAACAAACGGTTTTGATACCCATAAGTAGTTTGGTTACAAAATACGCAAGAATACGTATTCTGACCGAAACTACGGCTCGTCACTGAGCCTAGATAACGTGGTAATCAGTAGGTATAGTCACTAGGGACTATAACCATCGTGATCACGCTCACGTTATGAAGTTCAAACGAACTTCGCATTGACCATAAACTGGTCAATGCAGAAAGTCAAACAAAGTTTGACTTTCGGACTCGAAAAGCAATAAAAGAACGAAGGAACACTTACAAAGGGTCCCCGAATGCTAATCTTGATTCAAGTAGCTCAGGTATGAAACAAAGGTTTCAACTTAGAGCTTCTCAAATCAGATTCTTGTGAGGAATGAGTGAAAATGTGGTGGGTATTTATAGATTTCGGTTCATCATTAGGATCGTTTCTTGGAGAAGAGGGAATGATCACATCCCTACACTTGTCGGAAAGTTATGTTGGCTCATTTTGCCCCCACCACAAGAGTTTGACAAGTGGAATTGGCCTTTGGGGGTTTGAAGGGCTGGAATCAGCTGTTTAAAACATTGAATCTGGTCAGAAGGGGCCTCGCGTGACGCCAAGACCCCTCGCGTCACGCCTAGCCCTCCTTTTGGCAGAAATGGCAGATTAGGTCCCTGCACATTGTTTCGTTGCGTAACGTCACTTCTAACACCCGTCAATCCCAATTTCAAGCTCCACAATGATGTTAAGACATAGGGAACATGAAATATGCTTGAAAATATCTCGGATGTCGGTTCGTTTGGCCGTACGGTTGCGATGTTCGCTTAATTACGACGGAATGCGCATAAGCGCGAAAAACGATCTAAATTGCGTGACGAATGGATTTTTCTTATGCCAAACACTAAAATAAATTATTTTAGTGCTTACATAAATTTTTTGGATGTCCGGATGTATTCAGAACGTAAGTTATGCGCAAAAGTGCAAACTTGTGCACTTTTTGACACTTTTAGTCCCTGAATGACCCAAAAGTTTATTTTAGCACACCGAACCCCTCAAAGCCTATTTCTAAGCTATATAAAGGATATTTAAGGTGTGTTTAACTTATGGTCATGTTCCGGAAGGTTCGTTACAGTTCAAATTGGCATACTTTCGCAGTTTGTCAAGTTTAGTCCCTGTAAGCGAATTTACTTGTTTTTGCTATACCAAAGCCTTCAAAACTTATTTCTAAGTTATGTAAGGGTTATTTAAGGTATGTTAAGTATATGTTGATGTTCCGGAGTATTTGTCGCATTAAAATGATTACGTTTACGCATCAGTTTGCGTATAACTCTCCAGAAAGCGAGTAGAGTTTGAAATTGAATAAAAGTCAAAACATGAAAAATGTAAAACACAACCAAACAAACATTGGGATCAAATAACATTGTTTTATTGATAATAGAACTGTTCACAATGACTACAAGCACAGATGTTACAGTCTCCCCTACTTGTGGAAATTTCGTCCCGAAATTTATTTAGAGGAAACTCGTGGAAAAAGATGCGGATATTTCGCCTTCATTTGATCTTCGCGTTCCCAAGTAAACTCGGGTCCACGTTTAGCTTCCCAGCGAACTTTGACCAAAGGAATGCGCTTGCGTTTAAGCCACTTGACTTCACGTTCCATGATTTCCACTGGCTTCTCAACAAATTTCAGTGTTTTGTTAACACGAATTTCGTCAAGCGGTATGTGGAGGTTCTCGTCAGCTAAACACCTCTTGAGATTGGACACGTGAAAGGTTGGATGAACATTTCCAAGTTCAGGAGGTAACTCAAGTCTGTAGGCTACCTTACCGATTCTTTCGACGATCTTGAATGGTCCAACGTATCTAGGTGCAAGTTTTCCTTTCTTTCCAAATCTGATCACACCTTTCCAAGGTGAGACCTTAAGTAATACTCGATCACCGACTTGAAATTCCAAGGGCTTGCGTTTTGGGTCCGCGTAACTCTTTTGACGGCTTCTAGCTGTCTGAAGGTTATCACGAACTTTCTTAATCTTGTCAGTTGTCTCTAAAATGAGAGCAGGTCCAGTAAGCTGAGCCTCGCCGATCTCATTCCAGCAGACTGGTGAACGACATTTTCGACCATAGAGAGCCTCGAAAGGAGCCATTTTGATGCTGGTGTGATAACTGTTATTGTAGGAGAATTCGATCAACGGAAGATGTGAATCCCAGCTACCACCAAAATCGATCACACAAGCTCTAAGCATATCCTCCAGAGTCTGGATTGTTCTTTCAGATTGACCATCCGTTTGCGGATGATAAGCTGTGCTCAGATTAAGTTGGGTCCCCATAGCAGATTGCATGGTTCTCCAAAAATGAGAAGTGAAACGAGCATCTCTGTCAGAAATGATGTTCAAAGGAACACCATGTCGAGCTACAATTTCATCCACATAGATTTTAGCAAGTTTGTCAGCAGGAAAATCCTCACGGATTGGCAAGAAATGCGCTGACTTAGTAAGACGATCAACAACTACCCAGATGGCATCATGACCTTTCTTTGTGCGTGGAAGTTTGGTAACAAGATCCATAGTAATGTTTTCCCATTTCCAAACTGGGATCTCTAGTTGCACCAATAAACCAGAAGGACGCTGATGTTCAGCCTTAACCTTAAGACAAGTAAGGCATTTTGATACATATAAGGCAATGTCTTTCTTCATACCAGGCCACCAATACTGAATACGAAGATCCTTATACATCTTATCTGAGCCAGGATGAACTGAATAACGAGACTTATGGGCTTCATCCATAAGCAAGGTACGAAGATTATCTTGGCTTGGGACCCACAAACGGTCCATGAAGTAATACGATCCATTGTCCTTCAGTTCCAGATCAGGTGTTATGTGATAAGGAAATTCCTTATCCATCAAACCTTGTGAAACACAAGATTGTTGAGCCTGAGAAATGCGGGCTTGGATATCAGATCGAGCTTGAATAACAGATTGGACACGAACACAATGAAGCTTAGTACGTTCCTTACGACTCAATGCATCGGCTACTACATTCGCCTTACCAGGATGGTAGCGAATTTCGCAGTCATAGTCGTTTAAAAGCTCGACCCAACGTCGTTGCCTCATGTTGAGTTCTTTCTGATTGAAGATATGTTGAAGACTTTTGTGGTCCGTGAAAACCACACATTTTGTACCGTACAAATAGTGTCTCCAGATCTTAAGAGCGAAGATAATTGCACCTAACTCAAGATCATGAGTGGTGTAGTTTTTCTCATGTATCTTCAACTGCCTCGATGCATATGCTATGACTTTGTTCCTTTGCATCAGAACACAGCCAAGACCCAGTTTAGATGCATCGCAATAAACGACGAAATCATCACTGCCCTCAGGCAAGGTCAGAACAGGCGCATCACAAAGTTTCTGCTTCAAGTGTTGAAAAGCTTCCTCATGCTTGAATCCCCAATCAAAGGGTTTGTTCTTCTGAGTTAGAGCAGTTAGAGGAACTGCAATCTTTGAGAAGTTCTCAATGAAGCGGCGGTAATAACCCGCTAGACCAAGAAAAGAACGAACTTCAGTAGGAGTAGTAGGCGTATCCCAATCCTTAATCGCACTGATCTTGGAGGGATCTACATGAATACCTTGTTCGTTGATAATATGTCCTAAGAATTGAACCTCTTTAAGCCAGAATTCACACTTGGAGAATTTAGCGAAAAGTTGCTCTTTCTTTAGGAGTTCCAAAGTAAGACGAAGATGTTGTTCATGATCAGCTCGCGTCTTAGAATAAATCAAGATGTCGTCAATAAAAACAATGACGAACTGATCCAAATAGGGCTTGCAGACCCTATTCATTAAGTCCATGAAAACAGCAGGAGCATTAGTCAAACCGAATGGCATGACTGTGAACTCGTAATGCCCATAACGAGTGCGGAACGCTGTCTTGGGAATGTCTTCTTCATGCACCCGAAGTTGATGATATCCAGATCGCAGATCAATCTGAAAAATAAGAAGCGCCCTGTAACTGATCAAAGAGATCATCGATGCGAGGTAGGGGATATCGATTCTTGATGGTGAGCTTGTTAAGCTCACGATAATCGATACACATCCTAAAAGATCTATCCTTTTTCTTGACAAAAAGAACGGGAGCACCCCAGGGTGAAAAGCTAGGACGTATAAAACCTTTGTCAGAGAGCTCCTGAAGCTGCTTAGACAACTCTTGCATCTCAGATAGAGCAAGACGATATGGAGCTCTGGCAATGGGATTTGCACCAGGTACGAGATCAATACGGAACTCGACTTGGCGTGCTGGGGGTAGACCAGGTAAATCTTCAGGGAATACTTCAGAATAATCCCGAACAACAGGAATATCTTGAATAGACTTACCTTTGCCTTTATCTGCTGTGACATGTGCCAAAAAGGCCACATAGTTCTTTCGCAGATACTTCCGAGCTTTAAAACAAGACATGAGTTTGAGACCACCGGCAGGTTTCTCACCATGCACCTGTAGGATCTCTCCTGTTGAAAGTGGCACACGAACAATCTTCTCAAAACAAACTACCTCTGCGCGATGCTTGGCTAACCAATCCATACCCACAATAACGTCGAAGCTTCCAAGTTGCATAGGTGTTAGGTCAATAGGAAAAAGTTGGTCGTTAAGGTTCAACTGGCAGTTGTAAAGAACAGAATCAAGAACAATGGGTTCACCACTAGCAACCTCTACTGTCAAAGGTTTACCTAGTTTCGTTCTAGACACTCGAAGTAATGGCTCAAAAGATAATGACACGAAACTCTTATCGGCACCCGAATCAAAAAGAACAGATGCAGGCTGATTATTAATAAAGAACGTACCGTTCACCACTTCATTTTCTGCTTGTGCCTCTTGAGCATTCATGTTGAAGACTCGACCTCGAGCCTGAGCCTGATTCGGATTCGGATTCTGATTCTGGTTTGCTAGCCTTGGGCACCGGTTTCTGTAAGATCCCCACAATTGTAGCATGAACCAGGAGGGAAGTGAGGTCGTGCAGCTTGACCTTGTTGCTGAGCAAGAGGCTGAGCAACTTGTTGGGCCTGGTTCTGAACTGCCTGGTTCTGGTTAACAGGAATGCGACAAGTAGCGGCAAGATGGCCAATTCTCCCACAGTTAGTGCAATGACGACATTGGAGATGTGGTAGGTGATGGCCGTTACACCTGTTGCACAAAGGTGCAGTGCCAAGATATGGCTTCTTGGCTAGTGGTTGCGCAGGCTGATTTGGTGCAGCTTGGGCCTGTGCAGTAACGGCATAGTTTTGGGAAGCCTTCCACTTCCTAGAACCCTTTGATGGACCAGAATTCTTTCCCTTCTTGTTTTGACCTTTCTTGCTATCTTCTTTGTCAGATGCCTGCTTCTTACCCTTGTCACCCTTTTTATGCAGCTTTCCCTTTCGAACCTGTGACTCAGTCAATGTCGCTGCTAATTCGATCGCCTGACGGAGTGTGGCAGGGTTACTACCAGTAATGATGTCTTGCACTGAGTCAGGTAGGCCGTCGATGTATCTTTCGATAGCCTTGTCGAGTGGGGTAACCATAGTCAGGCAAAGCAGACTCAACTCCTCAGACCTGTCAGTATATGCCCTGTGCTCGCCACTGTCTTGTTTCAAGTCATCAAACTCTTTCTCCAACGCTCGCTGTTCATGACGAGGACAGAACTTGTTGGTGCATTCATCTGTCGTCTTCGTCTTATGTCGAGTCTCGGGTTCGTTGCGGATCTGAAATAGCATGACATCACATATGTGACATCATAAATGACATCACATAGGTGACATCATTGATGACATCACAACCTTGGATTGTATGAAAAGTGTGAAGTTTGTCGTTTGCATGTAACCGTTTGAAATTGTAATATTTTGAAAGGGTCCGTTTGAAGGGTTCCGTTTGAAATGGTTATGCCACTTTCAAACGGAAGGGTCCTCCCTATAAATAGCCTTCAAACAAGTTCATTTGTAAGATTCTGAATTCCGACGCCGAGGTGCTGTCGAGGTGTCTCCAGTCTTGTAAACGTTCAGAGATTAATAAACGAGACAATTAATAGTGAATACAAGCTAAACGAAGACCGAATCAATGAATTCCGCCTCTGATTCGGTCTGAGCACTCTTCTGATCGACTTATTAGGTCGTTTCACGATCCTACAAGTGGTATCAGAGCTCAGGAGGAAGAGTTCTTACCGTTTAGCTCGTTTTCGCTAGAAAATTCTGATTTCTACACCTTCTTTTCAAAACTGGACAAGTGTTTATGGTTAAAACGGTCTAAAACTTTCACAATTCAAACGAAACACAGTATTAACGAATCCTTGAAAATTTGAGACTAAAACTCGACTTAAAACTGATCGAAAAATCCATTCCGTTTGAAAATGTTCGTAATATGCTGACGTCATAGGCTATTACGTTTGAATATACCGTTTGAAGCTTGACGTTACGTTTGAAAATGGTGTAGTTTCAAACGTGACAGGACTATTACGTTTGAAATTTGTGTTCCGTTTGAACATATCGTTTGAAACATAACCTGACCGTTTGAAATTCTACGTGACCGTTTGAAAATTGCAATCATGACAGTTTGAAACATGATCACCGTTTGAAAGTTGTCATCGTGACTGTTTGAAAATTGATCTTACTGTTTGAAAGTGTGTTCATCGAATTGTGTATAACAGTTTACGAGAGTGTCAGTTCATGTGATATTATTGAAAGTGCATTGAGTAATGTGAACCGATTGAAATTGCATCGATTGTGTGATATTTTAATCGAAATGTGTCAGTTTGCTTGTGGTTATCATATTGATACTTGTTTTGTCGGCTAAGTGGAAGTGTGTCAAGCCCACGTGATCCATCAGATTGTTTGTGAAAATCTTGGTTTAAACAATTGCATGTAAATTGATAATAGTCGGTTCTTTAAAGTCAGAGCATGTGATGGCTTTTAAAATTACATGAGAAGTGATAAGTGTCAGGCCCATCACGTGATTCTTAGATTTGTTTGGCCCAAGAAATATTGATCTTCACAATTGATTCTTTTTGGTCCAATCATCTTATCTTGTTACTTGTTTGTTTGTCGGGTTAGTGGATTTTTGCGGCCCAATCATAGTCATTGGATACTTGAGATTGTTGGATATTATTAATAGTTAAAACATTAAATCATTAGACGACCTATTTGTCTTGATCGGTCCAATCAGAGTTAGGTGTTTGAACAGGTTGTGTTTGAAAGATGGCAATGGTCTTTGATGAGATGGAAAATCATGATCTTGAAAGATGAAATGATTGGTATATGGGGTATTTGGACGATAGTTATAGAAATATGAAAAAGGTTGGATGGGAGAAAAGGTTTAAATATTTTGTGTGTTTGAAAAATGAAAATTTGGATGATCTAGCAAACCGATATGGAGTCTTACTTGATTACTTAAAAAATCATGAGATCGTTTTATCAGATACTGAAAAGATAGAAAAGTTTGCTGATGCATTACCTATTGAATGGAGTGAATTTTTGAAAAATTTAAGAAAGGATTCAAATTTTTCAAAATTACATCTAAAAAGATTCATCAGCATACTTAAAACTCATGAATTTGAAAACGGAAAGAAAAGGAAAGAAATGATAAAGGTTTTAGAAAATCATTTGGCAGATATGGGCTTAGATGTGATTGATGAAATGAACAAAAGGATTGTTGAATGTATTAGAGCAAAATATGTTATGAAATACGATATGAAGAGGGGTTGTTATATTGATGAGTATGCAAATCCTCTGAATTTCGTTAAAATCTTTTGTGCAGGTACATTCATGACAAAGGAAGAAGAAGCTTCAAAAGTTGAAGAATCTGTAAAGTTTGAATCCTCAAGTTCTGAATTTGTGTGCTCTAAGTGTGACAACTTTAAGACTGAAAATGACAAACTTGTGAAAGATGTGGAAAGTTTGATTTTGGAAGTCAAAGAGCTGAATGATAAGAAGCAAGCTAATGATAAACAGATTCTTGGTTTGAAAGAAACATGTGTAAAGCTGAATTCTGAAAATGACAAACTGTTAAGTAAATTGAACAGTTTGACATTGGAAAATCAGAAATTGAAAGAAAAAGCAAATGTTTTTGAAGAAAAGATTAAAAGTTTTGAAATTGAAAAATCAAGAATTGAAAAAGCTTTTCAAAATCAAATAAAAATTCTTGAAGATGGAAGAGATGTGTTTAGCAAAAACAACATCGAAAAGCAAAAAATGATAAATTCTCATCTTCAGAAAATTATCAAACTTGAAAAAGAATGTGAATGTGCTCGAAAGAAAATCAAAGAGTTAGAAGAAAAGGAGTCGAATTCAGAAAATTAAGATTTCTGGATAAAGCTTGAGAACAAAAATCTGAAAGCAAATGAGACAAAATTTCAAGAACAGATAAATGTTTTGGAAAATGAAAAGTCTGTTCTTGAAAACATGAAGAATGAGAATGAAAAATCAATCAAGTTTCATCTTGAAAGAATCTCTCAGCTTGAAAACGAAGCTGAGAATTCAAGAAACAAGATTGATGAACTTGAAAGGAAATTGAAAGGTTTTGTGACTTCATCAGATAGTTTGAATTTTCCTTGTCCAAAACCGATCAATTCTGTTCCAATAAGTGACGATGTCACAAACTTTGACAATGTCAAAGTTGAAGATTGTGATGAGAAATCTGATGATGAAAAAGATAAAAGTGAAAAACAAAAATTGTTTTTGAAATTAAAAGAAAAATTTCAAGAAACTGTTCTGCAATCGACTGAAAAGGGAGAATGCTCTAAGCAAAAACCTTTGAAGAAGAAAGTGGAACAGAAACAAAAAATAAAAAATGAGAAAAATGTTCAAAAAGATAATAAAAGCTCATCAGATCGATCATCCAATCGCAATCAAAAACCACAAAAAGTAAAAAATGAAAACTCAAAAATTGTTGGTAATAAGTGGTGCAGGTCGGACCACAGTGCTCAAAAGTCAAATCCAGCAATCAAAAGGAAAAAGGAATATCACCAAGCCAAACAGTGCTTTGATTTGAGCATTTGGGCTGAAAATGGTGATTGGTACGATAACAGAGTGTGTTACCGATGTGGTTATCAAGGACACATTGCTGTTAACTGCCAAGGTTGGAGTTATGAGATGAGGAGATGCTTTAACTGCAACATCAGAGGTCACATAGCCAGAGATTGCCCAAGGAGATCAAATGAAAGATTGAGGGTTAATTCTCAGAAGATAGTAAAGAAATCAGTCAATGTAAAGCCCAAAGAACAGAAGGTTCAAGAACCTAAAGTTCAAGAAACGAAAGTGAAGCTTTCTCAAGGGCAAAAAGACAGACTGAGGAAGAAGAGAAAGAAGGCGAGAGAGTATCTCGAGAAGATTTTGTCCTCGGGTTCATCTGTTGGTAAAAATAAGAGTTCTGATGAATCGCTTTCCTCGACTGCAAAGTCAAGCAAGACAAGTTCATCAGATACAAATCTGAGGACAGAAGAGAGAAAGAAGAAGAAGAAAGTTGTTGGCGATGAATCTGGCTCATCAAAGTCAGACAAGCCACATTCAGGCAATGATTCTGGTACGGTAAAGCCAGAAGAGCCGGTAGTTGAGGTAAAAGTTGAGAATTCTGGTCTAAAAATGGATGATGAAAATTTTCCACCATTGTTGAACAAGAATTCAAAATCACCCAAGGACCGTCAGGCTTGGGTGAATCTGTTTAAATGAAAAACCTAACTTGCCGGAGTTCCCAGGTTGGTAAGCGTGGAACATGAATCGGCACATTTCTTGAGAAATTCACGAAAGTGATATTTCGTCTTACAAGTGGTAAATCAGGGACATTAAGTTGTACTTGATTTTCTACAAGTGATGTTTGTGGATTGATCTTAAAAATGTTAAATCTTTACAAGTGGATTGAAAAGAACAAGATTATGTGATGACCCCGAACTTACAAGTGGTTGGTAAACAAAACTTATTTTCCGGAAAAACCATTTTGATTAAAACAAACTTAAGTGTTTTGAAATCACTATGGGAAAATAGTTTGTTGTCAGGGGGAGTTCTGATTGTTCAAGCCAAGTGAATGGAGAATTGAAGTAATTCTCATCATGTTGTCATATTTTTTGTACAGCTTGTTTTCAAATTTTCCCAGAAAATCAAAATTGAGACATATTTTGATTTTAGGGGGAGTAAAAAATTTTTAAAAAATTAGAAAATTTTGAAAATGTCAAAAACATTGAAAAATTTAAAAATGAGTTTTGCTGAAAAAAAAGGAAATGATAGTAGATCAGTTGGACTGTCACAGCATGCTAAAGATATGTAAAGTTTAAATGTGATAAACGGTTTCACTAAAGATATGACGGTAGGCTCAGCTAGACTAGTAGATTTGCGATAACGATACAAATCTAAAATGAAAAAGCCTAGTTCTAGTGGAAAACATGATTGAAAGCATAGTACTTAGTTTTGTCCTTCTTGATTGTGTGCCTACTCGGTAATCGCTGATTGTTGAAAGACATAAAGCTGGTTAAGTTTATGAACTTTCACAACTTTGCTGAAAAGTCGCTGTGATTGTGCATTTCATTTTGCAAAGATTTAAACTTGTTTTATTTCTTTATTTTGTTTAAGCATCGGACATCCTTTGCGTATACGTGAGTATCGACCTGGATGTTGTTGCCTAAACGTTCTGCTTTATTTTCTTTGGTGTTTCGTTTAAGCTTTGGATCACCTCTACGTATACGGGAGTATCGACCTGGTGGTTAAAGCCTAAACAACTTCAACTTATTTTTATTTTCTTATTTTGTTTAAACATTAGACTTTCTCTGCGTATACGGAAGTATCGACCTGATTGTTAATGTTTAAACATTCTGCTTTATTTTCGCACAAATCACAGTTGATAAAAGTTTAAAGGCATTACTTGAGTTAGTGTATTGCATGATGAGGGGATATGCTGAGATCGTGGGGTCCATAAGAATTTAGTGCTATCTAAATATACCTAAACGTATCGGTAAGCATGTCGAAAGTTTTTAGTTTGAGTTTAAGTGGACAACAATATCGTCAATCAATGTGAATCGTTTAGAACTGAAAATGAAATCAAGCTTAACGGTGCTAGTGATTGGTTACATAAACTGATATGATCCTCTTACGCAAACTCACAAAAATATTGTCTGTAAATATTTCTTTATTTCATTTCTTTGTTATATTCAAAAATCCAAAAAGATTTTTAGTGTGTTTTAGCATAAATTTTGAAAAATACAAAAAGATTTTCGACAACTGATGTTGAAGAGCTGATTTTCAAAATTACAAGTGCTGAACATGATGAACTGGTTTGGGAATGTGTGTGCTGAATTGAAGAAATTTATTTTGAAAAAGAAAGTTAGATTAGTTAATCAAGATCATTAATTTGAACTTGATGTAACTATTACTAGTAAGTTTTTCTTATTAATTTAAGTAAAAACTTATGTTGTGATAAGAAAATTTGTGCAGGAAATGAGCTCAAACAGAAATAAAGCCAGGGATTGATCTCAAGGTGATAGCTAATTCCAGACGGCGATCCCATCATGATGAGAGGGGGAATCTGACGAGGTTAGAGCCAAAGAGAAGATCCTGGTATATGCTAAGAAAGAAAAGAGACTGATAAAGACTGAAGATGCGAAGACTCGACACTTAAGACTCGTCAACATCTGAGGGGGAGTCTGTTGGTGCATTCATCTGTCGTCTTCGTCTTATGTCGAGTCTCGGGTTCGTTGCGGATCTGAAATAGCATGACATCACATATGTGACATCATAAATGACATCACATAGGTGACATCATTGATGACATCACAACCTTGGATTGTATGAAAAGTGTGAAGTTTGTCGTTTACATGTAACCGTTTGAAATTGTAATATTTTGAAAGGGTCCGTTTGAAGGGTTCCGTTTGAAATGGTTATGCCACTTTCAAACGGAAGGGTCCTCCCTATAAATAGCCTTCAAACAAGTTCATTTGTAAGATTCTGAATTCCGACGCCGAGGTGTTGTCGAGGTGTCTCCAGTCTTGTAAACGTTCAGAGATTAATAAACGAGACAATTAATAGTTAATACAAGCTAAACGAAGACCGAATCAATGAATTCCGCCTCTGATTCGGTCTGAGCACTCTTCTGATCGACTCATTAGGTCGTTTCACGATCCTACAGAACTCCCTCATCATAAGGGCCCTAAGTTCAGCCCATGTCTGTGCTATAGCAACTTCTGCAGCACGGTCTCTCATCACCCCATTCCACCATGTAAGAGCCCTCTTCTGAAACACACTCGAAGAAAACTCGACCTTGCGATTATCAGGACACCGCACATGACGGAAAGTATTCTCAATGCTCTCGAACCATTGAAGAAGCCCAGTCGCTCCCTCAGAACCACTAAACTTGAGTGGTTTAGCCGAGTTGAAATCCTTGTATTTGCATGGAGCATTGTTGTTGTTGTTGGCTTGGTTCCATTGAGCAAAGAGGTTTGGGAATTGAGCAGCCATCTGCTGCGCAATGATTTCTGCCAGTTCGAGAGTCGCTATCTGGTTTTCGCGTCGAGGAGGCATTCTAAAAGAGGAAACATGAAAGGAAACGAGTGAGATGATTGGATGAAAAGAATGAGATGAAACCAAAGTTGACAACAGCAAAGATGGTGGTCATTTGTTCGCATCACAAAGCAAACAAACGACACACAGTGACTAATCAATGTAAATGGGTCAAAAATAATGTATCGCGAAGACATGCTCGCCTATAAGTGAACACTCACCCTAAGAGTTCCCAGGTAAGAGTGACTGGTCCGATTATGTGGATTTGTACGAACACTCTAGCCTTAGATAGAAAACCCAGGGTACAGGCATTCACTCTTCCAGTTTGCACGTGTTCACATTATTTAAAACCCAAAACATTGACGAGATTTTGGAAATTTGAAAGGCACAAGGCAAAAAATCAAACTAGAAGGGTTCAAAACCTTACAACAGAGGGTTCAAAACCTTGTAACAGAGGGTTCAAAACCTTACAATAGAGGGTTCAAAACCTTGTAATAAATCATTCAAAAATAGAAGATTGTTTTTCAAAAATCGTTTCGGAAAAAAATTGGTTTTTGTTTTGATAATCACCAAAGGATAGGTGACTTGCATGTTTTAAGATCTAAACACAAGATAACTTGTGTTAGGGTCCTAGAAAGGTTATAGTCTAGGTCAAAGCATTACTAATAACCTAATTCCCTATAACCATTGGCTCTGATACCAACTCTTCTGTCACACCCCGACCACGTATAACATTCAAAACGTGGCGGAAAACGTCGGGGAGTGTTGTAACAGAATTAATTGTTTCATAACCATGGCATTCAAAGTTGTATTTTATTTATCAACATAAGAGTTACATTGTCTTAAACAGGAAATAAAGAGTTCAGAACATAATTAAACTAAGTCTATCTTCATTTTATGTCTCTAAGGCACAGGTCCGCCCTAGTGTCACGATCATCATCCTATGCAAAAGCTCCTGAAAACACATGTGAAAATAGGTACGTCAGCATAAAGATGCATGTGAGATACATAGGTTTGTGAAAATAGGATTCATGACTTATAAGTTTAGAAAAAGTTGTTTATCAAAAGTCAGTCATGAACCTTGTAAATTGTTTTGTTTTGTAAATCGTTTAAAAAGCGATAAGATCAAATGATATGTATAAATAAAAGTATAACGTATGGTTAAATGTATATCCAAGTAAAATGAGTTGTATAAAGTAAATTGTTTGTAAACCAAAGTCTTGTGAAAATCGTGTTACTTGTGTAAAATGTATAAGTCCAAATTGAATGATTTAAATAACGCTATGATATATAATATAATACAAACACTTGTATATAGGAAGTACCAGCGGCGTATCCACCATGCTTGTATCATATTACTCACATCTCGTTACTTAAGTCACTCAAACAAACCATCAATGTAATAAGTTTATGTTTAAACCAATTGTCAAAAGTCCTTGTATAACCCATGTCAAATGTTTAAAAGTTCAAATGTAGTCAAGTAATGTGTAACAAATGTTATGTATTGTAAGTAAAGTATTGTCACATAATCCAAATGTAGAAATGTACAAAACAAAGTATTTTGAATATATCAAAAAGTTATGTTTTGTAAAGTAATGCATGTTACATTGATACAAACATTTATGTGGTAAGTTAACACATACATTCAAGCCTTGAGACAGTCGGATAACCCTTTCAGTTAAGGTTATCAAAAGAAATGTTTTCGGATTCAGTCATTCCTTACATCCAAACAAACCCGAGATGACAGGAATGGGATTTGTCAAGTCCTATGGTACCACTACTTACTACCGAGCGGCGTAGCAAATGTTAATGAACGTATAAAAGTCTCGTTTGTGCAAACCAAATGTTATAGCATTTGTATACATGTCATATGAAAACAATGTACTAAGTATGCTAAGTTAACATACAAAGCAGAAAAGTCATGTAAATCAATGTGCTAGCATGCTATCAGTCAACATACATAGCAGAAATGTAATGTAAAACAATGTAGTAAGTATGCACACAATGGACATACATAGCATGAAATGTAATGTAAAACGATGTACTAAGTATGCACACAAAGAACATACATAGCATGAAATGCAATGTAAATCATGTACTATAAATGTACTAATGAACATAGCAAGTATATGATGTGAAAACAGGAAAGCATGAAAGTAACAAGTAGGCACATGTGTTTCACCCCAAAATAGTTTGGAAAACAGTAAAAGAGGGGTCTATGTACTCACTTGAGATTGCTCAGAAGTCCTAAGGTAACCACCAAGCAATGCTAGAGATCACGGAATCAAACGGCACCTAATATAGGTAACTATGTTAATAAACCGGACCTATATCGGAGGATCGGATAGAATGAGGGCTCGTAAACCAAATGAGTATGGGAACTCATGTAGTATGGTTTAACAAAGCCTACATACTAAATGAAACCTAGCCTAAGTGCTTACGACCCATTACGACCCGTTTAGGTAGCTTATGCTACTTTAACGCGTCGTTCGCGTAAAACGCGTTCGGATCGCCTAACTAGTCCTATGATAAGTAAAATATGCCTTAACATGTCTAATATTGTTGTCAAATCAGTTTAGATGTCAAAAGTTATGTTACATATGTTTAAAATGAATTTTGGCATCAAAGGGGTATTTTGGTAATTTACCTAAGGCATATAAACTACCTATCATACACTACTTAAACGAAGCGACCATAAGGTATAACCTCAGAAGGTTATTTCCAATATACTATGGTCACCTAATGTGCTTGGTCGGATCATAATGATCGACCAAACGGGTCGGGTTCGAAAGTATAAGCGATTGTTTAGATCGCTTACCTTACGACCCTATATAAGCACTAAACTAAAAGTGACGAGCTAAGCATGCTAAAACATGCTTAACTAAGTTTAGAAAACAGGTTTGGTATCAAAACAAACGGTTTTGATACCCATAAGTAGTTTGGTTACAAAATACGCAAGAATACGTATTCTGACCGAAACTACGGCTCGTCACTGAGCCTAGATAACGTGGTAATCAGTAGGTATAGTCACTAGGGACTATAACCATCGTGATCACGCTCACGTTATGAAGTTCAAACGAACTTCGCATTGACCATAAACTGGTCAATGCAGAAAGTCAAACAAAGTTTGACTTTCGGACTCGAAAAGCAATAAAAGAACGAAGGAACACTTACAAAGGGTCCCCGAATGCTAATCTTGATTCAAGTAGCTCAGGTATGAAACAAAGGTTTCAACTTAGAGCTTCTCAAATCAGATTCTTGTGAGGAATGAGTGAAAATGTGGTGGGTATTTATAGATTTTGGTTCACCGTTAGGATCGTTTCTTGGAGAAGAGGGAATGATCACATCCCTACACTTGTCGGAAAGTTATGGTGGCTCATTTTGCCCCCACCACAAGAGTTTGACAAGTGGAATTGGCCTTTGGGGGTTTGAAGGGCTGGAATCAGCTGTTTAAAACATTGAATCTGGTCAGAAGGGGCCTCGCGTGACGCCAAGACCCCTCGCGTCACGCCTAGCCCTCCTTTTGGCAGAAATGGCAGATTAGGTCCCTGCACATTGTTTCGTTGCGTAACGTCACTTCTAACACCCGTCAATCCCAATTTCAAGCTCCACAATGATGTTAAGACATAGGGAACATGAAATATGCTTGAAAATATCTCGGATGTCGGTTCGTTTGGCCGTACGGTTGCGATGTTCGCTTAATTACGACGGAATGCGCATAAGCGCGAAAAACGATCTAAATTGCGTGACGAATGGATTTTTCTTATGCCAAACACTAAAATAAATTATTTTAGTGCTTACATAAATTTTTTGGATGTCCGGATGTATTCAGAACGTAAGTTATGCGCAAAAGTGCAAACTTGTGCACTTTTTGACACTTTTAGTCCCTGAATGACCCAAAAGTTTATTTTAGCACACCGAACCCCTCAAAGCCTATTTCTAAGCTATATAAAGGATATTTAAGGTGTGTTTAACTTATGGTCATGTTCCGGAAGGTTCGTTACAGTTCAAATTGGCATACTTTCGCAGTTTGTCAAGTTTAGTCCCTGTAAGCGAATTTACTTGTTTTTGCCATACCAAAGCCTTCAAAACTTATTTCTAAGTGATGTAAGGGTTATTTAAGGTATGTTAAGTATATGTTGATGTTCCGGAGTATTTGTCGCATTAAACTGATTACGTTTACGCATCAGTTTGCGTATAACTCTCCAGAAAGCGATGTAGAGTTTGAAATTGAATAAAAGTCAAAACATGAAAAATGTAAAACACAACCAAACAAACATTGGGATCAAATAACATTGTTTTATTGATAATAGAACTGTTCACAATGATTACAAGCACATATGTTACAAATTGATCGGACAACTACCCGTTCGACATTCAAATCCTTGAATAGTTTGAAAATGTTTAAGTTTTGGAACCAAGTGCAATCCGATCGGATAGCAGTTCGATCGGATGGCTATCCGATCGGACGACAATCCGTCCCAACGAACCAGATCGTCTTGAACTTGATTATTTTGAAAGTTTGCGGTTTGACCGAGACGGTATGACAACGTATTAAACAATGGAACTCCACCAAGGCTAAGTCACCAGATCGGATGGGAATCACCCCGTCTGATAAGTTAACTGTCCTTGACGGTTGTTCGTGTTCAACCCGTTAACCGGTCATCTCGTCTATAGAAATCAGTTCTCAAACCGACACTTCACTAGAGAATGAGTAGAAGGCCTAAACGAGCTCTGATTCTATCGGTTTTGAGTAAAAGTTAAGAAAGATTGAGGGAAGCTTGAAATACTTAGATTCGGCTTAGATCTAGGTGATATTAGTGCTTACACGCCGTGGAATCCATTAGATCTGAACTGTTCTTGAGGATATGAGGTCACACTTCCTTGTTCCTAAGAACTCCATGAAGACATCACCTTAGAACACCCCAAATCAGGGGATTTTACAGTGAAAAAGTGAGATTTGATGTTGGAAAAGATGAAGGAGTGCGTGTAGATCATAGAAGTACAATATTTGAGGTAGAAACTTACAAGAATCGCGAGTAATCGAGAGAAAATAGCCCCAAAGCGTGCTGGTGGAGTGAGAGCTGTCACATCACTGTTCAAGTGGTGTGACAAGTGCTATTTATAGGTGAAGAGGAGAGAAGGTGATGAAGTGCCATGGATCGGATGGCAATCCGATTGGATGGCCATTCGATCGAATGGCTATTCGATTGGTGGTCTCCGGCGATTTGCGTTTCAATGTTTCATTTTGTTCGTTAAGTGTTGCGATAGTTTGGTCACACATTTTCCTACACATATTCATATATTTATCATAATTAGTCACATAGGGTCGTATAATTATCCATATTTCAAAGTCTGCATTGCGATAATCAAGTTGCGCGTTTCGAATATGCGTTGCATTGCGACACATCACGGCTATTGAGGAGGGTAGAATAGGTCCTCACTCAACGTCATCGTGAGTGTTAGTGTGTGCGATGTGATGTGTTATAGCGATAAAGTATGCGTAATATGCGAAAATACTGCGAGGTAGCGATGTATTCGATATAGCTACATTATGATCCGAATATCTAGTGCTAGGCGTAACGAGTATAGCGAGTAGTAACAATGCATGAACGTGCGGGTTGTTACAGATAAGTTGTCAGCATTGGAGAATAATGACAAGGGACCTCTTGTTCAGAGTGGGAATCATGATCAGAGAATTGCTAGGTTTGGAAGGATAGATTTTCCTAAATTTGGGGGTGAGGATGTAGAAGGATGGGTGTATAAATGCAACCACTTCTTTGAAATGGATAAGACCCCTGAAGAAGCAAAGGCTAAGGTTGCAGTAATTAGCTTAAAGCTTTACAGTGGCATCAAGGATTCTCGAGGAGTAGTGGAAGAACTATAGATGATGTGGGATGGGATGAATACAGCAGGTCAGCTATTACAAGATTTTCAGTGACCTTGTTGGAAGATGCTATGGAAGAACTTAAGAATTTGCACCAAATAGATTCTCTTCAAGAATATTGTGACTCTTTTGATTCTTATTTGAACAGAGTTGTGGTTTGTCAAAAATATGTTGTGAGTTTGTTTGTGGGGGGTCTTAAACAGGAAATAAGGTGCCTAGTAAAAGCCTTCAAACCAAAAACACTAAGAGAGGCTTATGCAGTAGCCAAACAGCAAGAAGGTGTGTATAATACACTGTTTGGAAACTCTGGTCAAAAGAAATATGCATATAATCCTCACAATGCTAATAAGTTCAATAATGGGTTAAAATCACCTCCTACCATGAATGCTAACACCCCACCTTTATTACCAACACCTCTTAATGCTCAACCTGTCAAAACCACAAGAAGACTAACTACTAAGGAAATGGCTGAGAAGAGAGAAAAGGGTGAGTGTTTTTGGTGCAAAGAAAAGTTTACTCCTGCTCATAACTGTAGAAACAAACAGTTATTCAATATAGAGTTGGTTGATGAAGAGTATGTGGTAGACCATGAGCAATTGGTGATTGAGGAGGAACTGGTGCAGGAGGCTGAACCTCATATTTCTATACATGCTATCACATGTATACCATCCTATTCAACTATGAAGATTAATGGGTCAACGGGAACTACGAAACTGAATATATTGGTGGATTCTGGATCTACTCATAATTTCATTGATACAAAGTTGATAAGTAAACTACAGTGTTCCTTACAACCTGTGAAGCTTATGAAAGTTACTGTTGCCAATGATAACCAATTGGAGTGTGGCCAAAAGTGTAGTCACTTTAAATGGATGATGCAAGGAGTGTGGTTTAATGCAGAAGTTTTGGTGTTACCACTTGAAAATTATGACATGGTCCTGGGGGTACAGTGGCTAGCAACATTGGGAGATATCAATTAGAATTTTGCTAATATGACTATGCAATTCAAGGTGCAAGGGAAGACATATACACTCTCAAGGGAACTGAAACAAATGGCATAAGTTTGTGTTCTGCTGAGAAGATGTATAAGTTGGTAAATGATGGGGCAGGGGTAATTCAGTCCCAAATATTTGGTTTGCAGCTGTTGCAGACTGAAGTTCAGGATGTGTTTGGTTCTACAGTATCAGATCCGGTGTCTAATGAGGAGATGCAACTATTATTGGAGGAGTATAATGAGGATAGTATAATACATGTTGCAGTAAACTAGTTGATGACGATTGAAGAAACGATACTTAGGGTGGACTAGATACACACCTAAAACTTTAATTAGTGTTTTGTTTCATGTTGTTTCACTTATATGCATCATGTTGTACTTTTCTTTCCAAAACGATGTACTTTCCATTTTAGTATGAATGAAATTCGAATTATTTAATTATTGTCACAAATAGCAAGTTATGATGTTTCGAGCAATCATGTTTTCGTCTCATTCCGATGTTTCTGCCATCAGTTGGGGTGTGACATTGGTGCCATCATATCTATCCTCATTTGAAGGAATCTCCAGCTTGGGTGGAAGGGGGCCTCGGCTATGTGTTTAGAAAACTTGGACACCTCTGCAAGGTCTCTGGGCCGGTATGGCCGCGTAAGGGCATCATCGACCTTTGAGTCTTTCAGGTTAGTGTCTTCTGAAGGCTTCAGCTTCTTATTGTCTCCAACAATGAAGTCTTCTGGTCCGGTGTGAGTTGGTTCATCATAGCCTACAATGTTACCGGATCGATAGTTGGATCTTTCTTTTTTTATGTTCTTTCGTTAGTTTGAGTGGAAGAACCTCATCCTAGGGAAGAGGATCCAAATGTTAACCTTGTTCGTACCCCCTTTAGCCTCTCGACCCTATCCTGTTTTTCTAGCTGAGCCCTCAGCTCTTCATTGTGAGCTGAAGCGAACTCAGAAGTATTCCATGTGTTCATCATCCATCTCTTCTATGGTTGCTTTTGGACGTTAGTAGCTTGAGCAAGGGGTAAAGGGTTATCTTTTGACTTATGTAGTGTCTCTTAACTTTTATAAGAGAAATGGGGTGGTTTTGGAAAATTTGACATGGTGTGGTTCATTTTCCGTCAAGGGTGGACACAAATATGACCTTGTTCTTACGATGGAACCTTCTACGAGGCAGAAAGTCCCATGGATGGCGCCAATGTAGATGCCAAAATCAATAGCTTGACGTGGTTGCTGACTGGGGATCACTCCGACGTGCCTCCAACCAATTAGAAACCCTACAAAATGAGCACCGTTAGCCTCGTCATGGAGAACTCGAGGGTGTGTCCCTGACCAACCTCCGACGTGAGAGTAAGGGAGTGTTTCATGTAATAAACAGGGAGAATTTATTCCGACCAATTTAATATGTGAAGAATGTTTGTGGAGCATTCAATATAGTGTAACTCTCTTTTGGAATGAATCCATTACCTTGCATCTACTTTGCCGGTCGTTTTAATCCAATTTTTCTTTATCCGGAGGGACCCTTCTGCATGTGGACAAAAGGAATCACCTCCGAGCTGTCTTTTCGAAGGAAACATGGGAGATCATGTCATTTAATGAACCTGATCGTCCCATGCCCCCTTTCCCTGAGTCGTCTCATCGAAGTACCCTGTCCAGCCGACAGTAACAGGGTCATTAATTCTCTGATGTGATTCTCTCTTCAGACACACTCTTCTGTCTTAACCAGAACTGTAACTCCTCTTTACAAAGGGCAAGATAATTAGTTTATTGGCCAGTCTTTTATTGGCCTTGACTGTTTGTGGACATACCTTGGAGGAGCTGGGCTTTGGCTCACTTACCGAATTTATCAGCTCTTATCAGTGTACAGGTTATATTATATTTTATTTAGCCTGTGTATTATACGTATTTTTTTAAAACATAACTTTTAGCATATAACATTACATTTATTTATTCATTTTGTATAATACGCGAATCCCAACCTAGTTTTATAATGAAGAGGTGGTATTATTCACTGAAAAATTGGTGATTAGCCCCTTTTATTTTGATGAGTAGTAATAATCTCAATTAGTAAAAGATTAACTAAGGGGCTGTTTGGCTAAGCTTATTTTAGGCTACTTATAACTTATTTGCTTATTTGAAAAGCAAATAAGTCATAATGGAATGACTTATTTACTTATTCCTCTCACATAATAAGCTAACCCAAACACCTTTTAACTTTTCAAAAAGTTAATAAGTAAATAAGTCATTAAAATAAGCTTAGCCAAACATCCCCTTAGTAGAACTTAATTAATATTTCAAAAAGTCAAAAGTAAATAAGTCATTAAAATAAGCTTAGCCAAACATCCCCTTAGTAGAACTTAATTAATAAAAAAATGTTGTTAAGAAAGTATAGAAGATGTGGTCTACAAAGGGCTAGGTCCGATGCCGCACCGCTGCTCAACCACCCATCCAACATGACCACCACCACCACCACCGCCACTCCTTCTCTCCGTCGGTCAATATTTCTAGGTATCGACGTCGGCACCGGTAGCGCTCGCGCAGGTCTCCTCTCTCTCTCTCTCTCTCTCTCACACACACACACACACTCACGCGCTTCGTTTGAATATGCGTATGTATAGAACATGAGTATTGAGTGATAAGAGTATCCTGCTGGTTTAGTTTTGATAATTATTTCAGTTTTCGTGTGTTAAATTAGGGAAGATGTACATAACTGTTAGCCTTTTGAAGTCAACTAAGGTGTGTTTGTATAGTTTGTATACCAAAATTTGATGCTAATTTTAAGGATTTGGTTGGAGGTTATGATAGTTGATTAAGAATTTTGTATTTAGGTATTGTGAATGGAGATTAGTGGAATGGTGATGGTGAAAATGTACATACATACATACATATGTGTGTATCTATATGTGTATGTAACTTATGCATAGTTTAAACATTAGGTATGAGGATCCTGCTGGTTTAGTTTTAGTGATTATTTTACTTTTGGTGTTAAATTGGGGAAGACGTGTTATTTGGAAGTCAACTAAGGTGTGTTTGTGTATCAAAATTGATGTGAATTCGAAGGATTATGCTGAAAATTCTGATGGTTGGTTTAGTATTTTGTAGCTAAGTATGTGAATTGGTGGATTGGATGATGCTGAAAATATACATACATATAGGTGTGTATGTAATGTATGCATAGCTGAAATCCCGGTCATGTGTTTGGATCTTGCAGTATCACCGTGTTCAGCATGTGTTCAAACATCCTACTGATACACCCACACTTTAATTCTGAAATTGCCTTCATCCATATGTATGATGCTGAAAATATATACATACATGCATGTGTGTGTGTGTGTGTGTATTTATAGGTGCATGTATGTATGCATAGCTGAAGTACTACTGTACTAGACATGTGTTTACCTCTTGCAGTGATCATCGGGTTCATCATGTGTTAAAGCATGCTACTGATACACCAAATCTTTAATTCTGAAATTGCCTCCGTCCATATGCTAATAATGTTTCTTGTTTACATTCTATGTGTCCTATATCGCCCTATCTTCCTGTAATGGAAATGGGCCCACAATATGAGTATGCAGTGTAAAAGAAAATACGCAAGAAGAATAAAACATCTTATTTACAGGATTAGAAACATTGACTGATGGTATGTTGGTATTAAGTTATTCTTAATGAAACATTAAAACTGTTTGAACTTTGAAGACTACCCAAATATATTCTTTGCTATGCACTATTAAGTGAATGTTTAGTTCAGTACGCTGTATAAATGTTTGGCTATTGACCAATATCTAAAATGCCTCTTAAAAGGCAAAAAAATACCGTGGACCAAAATATAAGTTATCTAATTGATGTGTTTGCTAATGGGGAGAAAATTAAAATAGGATTAAAAATTTTCCAAAAAGGAAATTTTTATTCTTTTAAAATGACCCAAAATGGGAAGTTTTGCATTTTTTTGGGTGATAAAGGGAGTATATTATTTCTAACAAACACAAGCGAGTGATATATTTTTTATGTATTGCAGTATTCATAATTTACTGTGTGTTGCAGGCCTTTTTGATGAGGCTGGGAAACTTCTGGGTTCTGCTAGCAGCCCGATACAAATTTGGAAAGAAGGTGACTGTGTTGAGGTGATAAAAGTTTCTTCAGTAGAAATTTAGGCCATCAATATATGAGGCTTGAATTTAAAAAAAAAATATTATATTCAGGATTATAATGCTAAAAATGATATTACATCATCACAAGACGCTTTAATAAGTGGACACTGACCTGATTGGTTGTCTCAAAAGTGCTTAATTTTACTAAACTTGAAATGATTTATGTTGATTTAACATTGTTAAACAAACTTGTTGAAAATGTCAGTTCTGTTTAGGTTTGGTTGTTGACTTATGTAGTAGGATACATCTAATAATATATTGCAAAGAAGAAAGTAAAGAAATGATCGTCTCTTTTCATGCAAAAAAGGAAAATAACAGATACGGTTTTATTTGTCTGGATGTCACTACATTTTGACATGCTCTTCATGCTTTTTTTTGAAAATTTTGCAATTTCAGCAATCTTCAACTGATATCTGGCTTGCGATCTGCACTGCTGTTAAAAGAGCTTTATCCCTTTCTGATGTTGCTGGTGAAGAAGTAACTGGCGTCGGTTTTGCAGCTACATGCTCTCTTGGTTAGTTTATTCTAATTCTATTAGCTGTGAAGTTAGTTATCAATGGTGGCAATTTCGACCTATTTACTTATGTATGATTCAGGTTAAGTTTTATCTCTAATGGGTCAAACAGGTAAATATTTAGCTGAAAAGGATACGGGTCAATTGGACCAAGAGTCATCTAAAGTCTAAATGTGTCATTCTTTTGATGCATAAACTTCCTAATCATTTTATTTAAAAAAAATAGAAAGTTTTTAAATAACCTCATTATAATCATATTTGACTCGCTAGTTAAATAGTTTTCTAAGGCAAAAAGTGTGGTGGGTCAGTTCAACCGACCCATTTTAACCTGTCCAAAAAGTACTTGTTCTGGCCCATTAGCCAACCCCCCCCTCCCACCCCAACATTTTGCCACCTCTGCAAGTTAATCTTTAATCTTATATTTGGCCTGATTCATCTAGCATAAAAGGAAATGGGTCAATCCTCAAGAGTTGCCCGAAGTGTTTTTTAATTTTTATTTTACATACGACCTCCTAAATCATTTTCTTCAAAACCTAAGATTATTTTCTGAGTAATGCAACTTTTTTCTAATCATACTTTACATTAATTACCATCTTATTTAGTTTTTTTTTCTTTTGCAAAAAGTGTGTCGGGTCAATCCGACCGACCCATTTCTATTCAAAGAAGTTACCGTTTTGACCAGTTGCTCAACCCGCCCATTTTGCGACCTTTACCATTACTGATTTGATCTTTGATTTAACAATCGATTTGTTTCTTTATGCAAGTTGCTGTGGATTCTGAAGGTCAACCTGTTTCAGTATCTTGGAGTGGTGACACAAGAAGAAATGTAATAGTATGGATGGATCATAGAGCCGTAAAGCAAGCTGAAAGAATAAATTCCTTCAATTCACCCGTTCTACAATATTGCGGTGGTTCAATTTCTCCTGAAATGCAGCCACCTAAGGTATTAAGTAGCTAAATGTCGATTTATAGTTCACCTTATACGTCAGATTCAAAGAAATAGTAATCCAAAACTGATTATCCGAAACGAGTAAATTGATAATCTTATCCGTTGTTAATTTGTTTCGTTGAAGCAGGTATGAAACTAATTACTACCCAAAACTGATTATCTAACACTTATATAATAAGATAATTAGATGCAAAATCTCTTTATCCAAACATTAAAAATTGGAGTAAAGGACACGGATGGTCCCTGTGGTTTACCAAAATTTTTTATTTGCTCCCTAGATTTCCAAAAGTACACAGATGGTCCCTTTGGTTTGCACATTGTAATGCATTTAGTCCCCAGCTTTTTCCGAAAGTACATGGATGGTCCCTGTGGTTTGCACTTTGTAACACATTTAATCCCTAACTTGGACATGCTAAAACCTTTAAATTTGTTGGCTGGGGACTAAATGCGTTACAAAGTGCAAACCACATGGACCATCAATGTACTTTTGGAAAGTCAGGGACCAAATCCAAAATTATGGTAAACCACAGGGACCATATGTGTACTTTAAAACTTGATTATGAATTGCATTCTTGCTATTGTAGCTTATGTGGGTGAAAGAAAATCTGCAAGAATCTTGGTCAATGGCTTGGAGGTGGATGGACTTGAGTGATTGGTTGTCATACAAGTAAACAATGCATTTCTCTTTTCTTCCCAATTCCAAAAATACCCCTATATGTCTCACATAGACAAAGTATTCAGATGTTATCGTTCTTTTCCATACTTTTCATAGAGCAACAGGAGATGATACACGCAGTATGTGCACAACAGTATGCAAATGGACGTATCTAGGTCATGCACATATGCAGCATATTGATGAAAATAGCTCTCGAGACATGGAAGCGTGTGGATGGGATGATGACTTTTGGGAAGAGGTCGGTTTACGTGACCTTGTTGATGGACATCATGCTAAAATAGGTACTTTATTTCTAAAAGAGTAAAGTACATAAATGGTCCTTGTGGTTTACCAAAATTTTGGATTTGGTCCCTAGCTTTCCAAAAGTACACGGATGGTCCTTGTGGTTTGCACTTTGTAACACATTTAGTCCCTGTCTTTTTTTCAAAAGTACTTGGACGGTCCCTGTGGTTTGCACTTTGTAACGCATCTAGTTCCTAACTTGGACCTGCAAAACCTTTAGATATGTTGCTTGGGGATTAAATGTGTTACAAAGTGCAAAGTGCAAACCATAGGGACCATGTGTACTTTTGGAAAGCTAGGGACCAAATCCAAAAATTTGGTAAACCACATAGACCATCCGTGTACTTTACTCTTTCTAAAACAAGATGGAATTTAAAAATGGCATAACTATTTTCTGTTGCTTATGTTTATATTTGATATGATTAAGAAAATTATATAACATTATAACCAGTTATGTTATAGGATTCCTTTAAGGGGTGTTCGGATATTCAATAATCAGGATAAGATAATCAGCTGTAATAAAATGGGAGTAGAAGATAGTACTAATAAGATAATCAGGTGTTTGATTGCTTGAAGATCTGATTATTTTAGGAATTCCATACTATAAATTAGCAACTTATTGGTGCTTCATGGTGTTGTGCCCCATGCATAGGGTTTTTTTTAAAAAAAAAACTGATTTTTCACTTCTAACCCTAAAGTTTTCATATTTTGCATTCTAACCCCTTTGATTTTTTTTACTTTACAAAGCTTTTCATCTTTTGCAATTTTACCCCAACACTTTTTTATTTTCAACTTTGGTTCCCCATACTTCTCATCTTTGGCAAGTTTTTAATTTTACGTTTCGTTCTAATTTTTTCAAGTTAACAAGCCGCAACGTGCGTGTGGGTTTTAACGTTTTTCGTCTATTTTTTCCCGTTTGACAGGCCCGTCACAACGCGTCTATTTTTCCCCATTTGACAGGTTCATCGCAACGCGCGAGTCCTAGATCGACTTAAGTTATTCTTTTCTATGTTTTACGTTTTGGTCTAATTTCTTCGCATTAACACGCCGCAACGATTTTACGTCTGCTTTTTGTTTGATGTTATTTTTTCTTTTTTTTCTTTTTTTTACGAGCTTTTCCGGTGTTAATTGTCGCCGGCAGCTGTGTGGCATTGGTGCTTTTCGTTCGGTGTTATTTTTTTCCTTTTTTTATTTATTTTGTATACCCTTGACGTTTACATTGATCATAAAATTTGATTATTATGTTAAATTTTGTTTAATTAAGTTCTTGCCTGCATTTAAACACTCGTTTTTTTTTCTCATTTCGATGTGCAGGAAGAAGTGTAGCTTTTCCTGGTCATGCTCTGGGCTCTGGTCTAACATCCGAAGCTGCGAAGGCAAGAAATTTTGTAATGGAGAATTCACATTGATTTCAACTGGCGTTCAATTGAGGTTCATTAGTTAATCAAGGCAACAAACCTTTTAATTGGGGGAATGTAGAACGTTTTTGTTTTGACTTTTAAGGACTTTGAATGATAGTATAGAAGCTTTTCCACTCTTATAGGCGGGTGGGATTGGATAACTGGTCAAAACTAGTACTCTATGTAGTTAATATCGGTGATATATCGGTTATTAGTCCCCATCTAAAATATCGGTGTCAAATATCGGTCAGAATATCGGTACCGATATTATCGGTGATATTGATATATCACCGATATATTCCCGATATCAGTACCTTTCTTCTTAGTTCTACCATTCGTCTTTCTTCTTATTGCTGCTATTAGTGTTTTAAGTCTTAATTGTTAATTGTTAGTGTTTTAAGTCTTAATCAGTTCCTACTTGCTACAATTGTTAGTGTTTTGCAAGTTGCAAAAGGTTAATTTGTTAATGGTGGGAGAGTATGCTGAATTGTTAGTGTTAAATTGCTACATATAAAAATTCTACATGATATTAAAATTACCGATATCCCACCGCGATAACCTATATCTCTAATATTGGTCCTCACCGATATCCGATATTTTACCGCATTAACTGCATGGCTGGTACCTTTTGCTAAGAGTTTGAAACGCTTCGTGCTGGGTTGACTCCGAAAAGGCTTTGCGCATGATTATTAATGTTTTGTGTATACAACTAGTGTATCAAATACGAAAAAAAAATATATTATTTCAATACTAATTTTTTTAATATATAATAGTTTGAAGATTTTGTTCATTTTTTTGGTATGAAATTTGCTTATTTTTGTTCAAATATATTTTCCGTGTTCAGGTTGACTCAATATCCCATTTGATTCAGTTAGATTATCGTGTTGTGTGGGGTTAAGTTTGTGTTACCCGTGTTACAGCGTGTTTGGATTCAGGGTCCAAAATCTGGACATGATTTAATTAACCGTTCTGTGTTCGGGTTGAACGCAACCCAAAACTGGCACCCCTAAAGATAAAAAATGCTGTGGACGACTTTCGACTCATTTGACCTCTCTGACCCATTCTTAATGGCCATCTTTATATACTATACTCAATAGTAGATTTTGTTTTTTCAGGAATTGGGTCTTGTAACGGGGACTCCAGTAGGAACATCACTGATTGACGCTCATGCCGGCGGCGTTGGAGTGATGGAAAGCGTACCCAAGTCTGAAGCTAATGGTTATACTTTTTATTTTACCTTGTTTCCTATCTTCTGTTGATGCATTATGATTATTTTGTTGTCTTGTTTTTTATTATTGTATTGTTTTTCAGAATCTGACGATGATGATGCTATATGCCGGCGTATGGTGTTGGTTTGTGGAACTTCCACATGTCATATGGCGGTCTCGAGGAGCAAATTGTTTATCCCAGGTGTCTGGGGACCGTTTTGGTCTGGTACGCGTTTCACCCCTCACACAAGAGTTTGCTATAATTAGCTGATATAGTTTTTTGCGATAGCTTTTGAGTACCTAGTCTACCCCAAAAAAGCATTAGGCTACAATAACTTCCATTTGCGATAACTTTTAAATATCGCAATTTAAGGTAATCAGAGCTGATTACCTCGTCGAATCCCAAAAAAGCATTAGGCTACAAAAACTTCCATTTGCGATAACTTTTAGATATTGCAATTTAAGGTAATCAGAGCTGATGACCTCGTCGAATTGTGGTGATATTGACTGGGTAGATTTGTTTTTCGGGTTAAATTAAACTGGCTACCCAAAACAGAGATCTGGCCTATACAGTTAATATCAGTGATATATCGGTTATCGGTCCCCATGTAAAATATCGGTGTCAAATATTGGTCAGAATAATATTGTCTGATTGTACCGATATTATCAGCGGTATTGACCGATATCTGACCGACATATCACTGATTTTCCCGATATCAATACCTTTCTTCTTAGTTCTACCATTCGTCTTTCTTCTTATTGCTGCTATTAGTGTTTTAAGTCTTAATTTTTAATGTTAAATGTTGGTGTTTTAAGTCTTAATTGTTAATTGTTAGTGCTTTGCAAGTTGCAAATGCTTAATTTGTTAATGGTAGGAGAGTAAACTGAATTGTTAGTGTTAAATTGATATATATATAAATATAAATTCTGCATGATATTAAAATTACCAATATTTTACCCCATTAACTGCATAGGATCTGACTAAGGTTGGTTACTTTTTTTATGCAATTCACCCCGAATAATTTTGCTAATATCATTTTGTACCCGTGTTAAAAGTGGAGTTCCCATGATATTAAAAGACCACCATCAGGGCTATATCTTTGGTGTGACAAAAAGGCATCAGATATCCTGCATCTAAATCTAAATATAATGTCACGTTTCATGCATACTTCCATTATATCATGTCCATTTTTTCTTTTGCTAATCACTGTCTTGCTGTAAATATTAGGATTAACTTGGAAATATTTATCTTATTTTTTTTGCTTGTTCTTGTTAAATTTTCCCTTAATAAAAAGTTGTGTTTCTTTTTAACATCCTCCATTTTAATATGTTTAGCTATGGTTCCTGAGTTTTGGCTAACTGAAGGCGGCCAAAGTGCTACTGGTGCTCTTTTAGATTATATAATTGATAATCACGTGGCTTCTTCACATCTTGCAAACCGTGCTGCTTCCCAAAGTAAGATTTATTTTTTCAGCAGTATATTTTTTCATTTTTTATGCTTTTTACCTTTTTTTTAATTTTAATTAGAAAAGCTATTTTATTTGGCTCTCTACTCATGTAAATGTTGCAGATATATCTCTGTTTCAAATGTTGAACGATCTACTAGCGCAAATGATGAAAGACATGGGAACTCCATTTATCGCTGCGTTAACCGCTGATCTTCATGTCCTTCCTGATTTCCATGGTAACAGGTAAACATGGTCTAGAGGTGGCAAGTATGGGATGGGTCAGGCGTAGGGCTGCAAACGAACCGAACGAACACGAACAAGACCTTGTTTGTGTTCGTTTGTTAAGAAAATACATGTGTTCACGAATTGTTAATGAACACTAGCCGAACATATTTCGTGCTCGTTCGTTAAGAAAATGAATGTGTTCGTGTTCGCTTGTTAATTTTAGGCAACGAACACAAACGAATGTTCATGAACACAAATGAAGACAAACTAAAGTTCATGAACACAAATTGAAACAAATGAACATAAACAAGCGTTTATGAACGGAATATATAATGCACTGATACTTATTGAATATTTTATTTGTTGGAATTTTGAAGTATTTAAACAAATTCTAAAAACTAAAAACACTAATGAACTATCGAACATAAATGAACGAACACGGCCTCTATCCGTGTTCGTAGTTAAATGAACGAAATTTCTTGTTCGTGTTCGTTGATCTATTAAACGAACACAAACAAACTTCCCACCGAACGGTTCACGAATTGTTCGTTGAACGTTCAGTTCGTTTGCAGCCCTAGTCAGGCGGGTTGGGTAATAGGTCAAAAAGGTAATTTTTGGTCGATGTCAAACTGAGTGAGCTAGGCTGACCCAGAACACTTTTGTCCTTTTTTATGTTTTTTTTTTTAATTTTATTTTCATAAGTAATTAGTGAGTCAAGTATCATCACAAGTTATATTCATTATTCTTTCGGTAATAATCTAATTTTTAAATAAATGATTTTGGAGTGTTTATGTAATTATGTTTTAAAAGTTGCACTTTATTTTCAACCCGTTTCATTTTTAAGTCTAATTCTTGTGACGACTCTACATACATCTTTCCTTAGGTCTCCAATTGCAGACCCAAATGCAAAAGGAATGGTTTGCGGTTTAAATCTTGATACAAGTGAAAGACAGTTGGCTCTTCAATACTTTGCCACTCTGCAAGGCCTTGCATATGGTACACGTCATATCATTGAACATTGCAACGAGCATGGACACAAAGTAAGTGTGCTTTTAGCATGTGTTTATACTCCAGAAACGTTTTGATTTGATGATACTTTCATTACAAGTTTTGTGGGAAGAATTGAACATTGACTATCACAAATACATGTTTTATGTGTTTACAGATTGATACACTGTTTGCTTCTGGTGGGCTTTCAAAGAATGCATTGTTTATTCAAGAGCATGCTGATATCATCGGTCTCTCTCTCTCTCTCTCTCCCCCTCAAAGGCCAATAAAATTTAATATTTATTCCCGACACATGATGATGCAGGTTGCCCTATAATTCTTCCTCGTGAAAGTGAGTCCGTTTTATTAGGCGCCGCGATTCTCGGTGCTGTTGCTGCAAAGAAATATCCTACTCTCAGAGACGCCATGAAGGCGCTCAATGCAGCTGGTCAGGTATGTAGTAATCTTCATTGATAAAATCATTTACAGGTGGCAATATCATCTGCTCCAGACCGTATGTGTATGAATGACATGGGTTGGGTCATTTTAGCATGAGTTGGGCCATTTTATACGGGTCAGATTATTTTTTCCATTTTGTTATTACAGGTAATCCATCCGTCAAAAGACCCGAAAGTGAAAAAGTATCACGATGCTAAATACCGCATATTCAGGCAACTTTATGAACAACAGATCACATATCGGTCAATCATGGCTGAAGCATTGTCGTAAAACTCCAATCCGGATCTTTGTTAATGGTTTTCATAGTCCAATTTGCAAATTGTAAAATGGTTTATCATGACAATTTCAATTGTAGTTTCTGATGGTATGACCCATGTATTTAAAATTCGGGTCTGTGAAGTTGATTGCATTATTTCTGTCGGCCCTAACACAATTAGCAAAACTGCTAGAGAAAACCAGTAGGATTGTACAAATGAGCCAAGCCTGAGCTTGCCTTGTTTAACCTAAGAGAGCTCGAGCTTGAATCATGTGTGTTTTTTAAACTTGAGTTTGGCTCATAGATAGTTTATCAAGTTTGAGCTCAACTTGTTTTTCTATGTATTACTTACTTGACTTGGTTCGAGCGTTTAGCGAGCCAATATTAGGTACCTCATGAGCGGCTAAACTCTTTTACACCCTAACAACTAGGGCTGGCTTGCATTAGACTGGACACGATTGTAGTACAATTACGACATAAATTGTAGGCATTCTTATGTGTCCATATTGTTGACCACTCCAAATAAATGGGTTCGGTTGGAGTTGATTTTATTTACACAAATAAATACATGATTTGTGTTTGGATGTCTTTTTGAAACCCGTCTTGGCTCATTTGGTATATAAACCTCCCATTGGTTGCCTATACAACTGATGTAGGACAAGTCCATATTCCATAACAATCGACCCTCCTTAGTGGCCAAAGTCCACGTTAGTCATGGCTGGCTCCTTCTAGGCCATTACTCCAAATCTAGCTCGGATACCAATGTTGATGGCTCTTTCCAGGCCACCACTCTGTGGGCGTACCACTTCGAATCAGGCTCTGATACCAATGTTACATATTAAACAAGAGAACTCAACTCAAAAGACTAGTCTGATGTGTCAGAGAGCCAATTTGGTATATAAACCTCATCTCAGTTACCTATACAACCAATGTGGGACAAGACCCATACCTTGCAATGGTTTCAGTTCTTAACAATAAGTGATTCCGATTTCAACTGCCTAATTAAAGTTTTCAATTTGGAAGAGAGTGATCGATCATTATCTCTATAACATTTAGCAATTGCGGTGAACAGTGTTTCACCTGCTTTGTCCAAAGCTACAAAATTACGATATTACCCTTGCCCTCATTTCTTTTTTTTTTATTTTCTATATTCTAAGAATCCTATATCAGTCTCTCACCACCAAACCACCACACCCCCACCGCGTGGATAAGCGGAGATAGCAATCCACGAAAGCCGGATGCAACCGTTGTAGACCCCACCAATCATCAGCTTCAACAACCATCGTTTCACGCGAGCCCTCAATGACCATGTCACTCCGGTCGAAGTCACTCGCTGCCGTCGCACCCCTCACTCGATTTTGCTATCATCTTCCTTCCACTGTTACACTCACGGCGGTATCCATGGTGGGGTTAGGTAGGGAGAGAAAGAGAGCGAGTGAGGCAGTGGCTAAGCTTTGATTCCTACCGATGTCAGCAGATCTAAGCATCTCTCACATTCTTGTGAGGATAATCAGCATGCAGTTCGGTTCTTGTCTAGAGTTCAACGTGTTGTCCACAGCAACTTTTCGACCCCTCAGGGGCGAGGCTTTGTTTTTAGTAGAATAGGGTTTTCTATTCAGAAAGGGATGGCGGCGCAGTTTGTTGCCCGTCTACCCGCTATCCTTATGTAATTTGCCCTGATGATCACATTCTCACATACATTAAATGTTGAAATTAAAAATCTAATTAAGTTTAAAATCAATAGGTTGTGATAAATCGAATCGGAAATCCTACTTTTCTGTTGGTGATCCACCATTGCTTTTTTTCAAGATTAGCGTGAGGCAGTGATCAAGCATCAAAACCTCATCTGGCAGTGTGAGAAAGATGAGGGAAAAAAAATTAAATCTAAGAGAAGGAGTTAGGTAACTATTGTTGGCCATTGAAATTTGTTTTTTTTTTTCAATCTGGGTGAAAATAAGAACGTGGTGAGAAACTAAGAAGGAGATAAGGTTGTAGGTCTCAAGAAAAGAGAGTAAAACACTAATACTAAAGTAAAAATAAACTCAAATGAATAAACTTTTGATATCCGTATTAAATGCAATTTGGAATGCCTCTGTTGTATTGTGTCTAAAGTCAAAATACTCAAATGAATAAACTTTTGACATCCGTGTTAAATGCAATTTGGAATGCCTCTCTTGTATTGTGTAATTGAAATGTTGTGCCATATTTTAAGAGTTAAACATCGGTTTACATGTATACTTTTTTTCTTTGCTATTCTAGAATGCAATTTTCGACATATTAGGACTTTGTTTTTGGGTTTCTTTTTTCGGTTGCTATAGTGAGTATCGGTACCATAATAAGGCATAACAATACCAATCGAATTCCTCTTTCGGTTGTTACATAAAGTGTCGGTATCATACTAACTGAATTGATACCGATAGAAAACCCGTTGCGTAGCTCGGGTTATCCCTCTAGTATATATCATTTTGCAGAAAAAATGAATGTATTTTAAGAGGGTATTTTAAAAGGTAACGTAATATTTACATGTATACTTTTTTTCTTTGCTATTCTAGAATGCAATTTTCGACATATTAGGACTTTGTTTTTGGGTTTCTTTTTTCAGTTGCTATAGTGAGTATCGGTACCATAATAAGGCATAACAATACCAATCGAATTCCTCTTTCGGTTGTTACATAAAGTGTCGGTATCATACTAACTGAATTGATACCGATAGAAAACCCGTTGCGTAGCTCGGGTTATCCCTCTAGTATATATCATTTTGCAGAAAAAAATGAATGTATTTTAAGAGGGTATTTTAAAAGGTAACGTAATATTTATATGGAGGACTGCATTTTCCATCGACATAAAAATATAATTAATTCTTAAAACATGTAATAACATAGATCGAACATTTTAGTGACATGTCATACAAATAAACAAGAAACATGTTTATCACGTGGTGCCTTTCTCTTAAAAAAAAGAAAAGAATTAATGGTAGAGTGAAAAAACATTCTGAACAAATTTTAGCCCAAACTTTATTATTAAATAATAGATTACTATTATATTTACTTTAACCTTTAAGAAATTTCTTTAATTTTTTAATGTTACTGATGTTGTCTGAACATCAGTACAATACCGTATCGGTATAGTTTTTTATTATTAGCGCTATCATGTGTTTATTATTATGTACAATTCGATAAAAGTTCTATTCGAACAAGCCATATATAGTTATTTTTTTTATCATCACAAACCGAAGATATACATACGAAACAACATTGGTAATGGTACCGTATTCTTTTCTATAGTTTTCTAGACGTGGCGCTATGAAATTCATTGAACACAAAGTTACATTGAGTGTTTGTACGATACCGGTGTCGTAACAAACCAATACCGACCGAACAATACCAGTACAGGTATTCGTTTTTATTGTTTTCAATCGATGTAAAACATGTGTTGATTGACAAGAATTGTTATGCCAAATGCCATTATAAGTACTGCAATGAATTAGACCGATAATTACTAAAGGCCCGCAGCAAAGCACACGAAAACATTCCTAGTTTTCTAAATAATATAGGGAAGAGTAAACTGCCATTTTGGTCCCTGTGGTTTGGGCACTTTTGCCATTTTAGTCCAAATCTCAAATTTTTTACATCTGAGTCCCTGTGGTTTGCATTTTGTTGTCATTTTAGTCCAAATTTCAAAAACCCCCTATTTTGACTGTTGAAAGCTGCTTATTTTGTCCTTTAGTGCAGGGGTATTTTGGTCATTTATGTTTTATTATAAACTGATCATCATCATCCCCAAAAATAATCAGCTCTCTCTCTCTTCTCTCTCTCTCTATAGCACCACCACCACCGCCACCTCCTCTCTCTCTCTCTCTCTCTATAGCACCACCACCACCGCCATAACCTCCTTCCACAACCACCTGTTTCCACCATCACCACCCATTCACCCACCACCGCATCATCCACCTCCAAACCCTAACCGTCAAACTGTTTAAGAATCGCCAGCCACCACGTTTCTTCTCTCTCTCTAGAACAAACAAACAACTGATAGATTCACAGAAACTAAAAGGATTCAACACATATTCATCATCAAATCATGCCAAAATCACAGAAGCTCCGGCGAGAGGGTAGTTCAGCCACACCTCTGCCACACCTCAGCCACCACCACACTTCAGCCATCGACCACACCACATCAGTCCCCCGTCGGTGACCATCACCTCCACCTCCACAACTGCCACACCAATAATGTTTGATCAAAACCCAATAACCATATCCATCCAGATTAAAAAACAAACCCACAAACAAAATCAAATCCAAATTAACGAAAGAATCAAATCAAATCCAAACAAAATCAAACATACACAGGCCTATTTGTGTTATACCTGGATAAATGATCTGAAACAAAATCAAACCCAATAACCGTATCCTTTCCACTGTGAGAACCTCCCACCGCCACCTGACCACCGCCGCTGCCACCGCTCCCCCTTTTTCCGCCGCTCTCTCTCTCCTCGTGGCTCCGATTATAAATCGGTTTCGAACGAGAACGAGATTGGGGGTTCATGTGTGTACTCTTCTTGATAAAATTGTGAATCCAAGATTGGGGGTTCATGGCGGAGAGTTTATGAGGGAGAGACAGGTTGTAGTGTTTGGCAGGGGGTCGGTGGCGGATGTATGGAGTTGACGGTGGTGAGAGAGAGGGGTGTTTATGAGAGAGAGAAGAGAGAGACAGAGAGAAAGGGGATAGTTTATGAGAGAGAGAGACTGTATGTGGTGGTAGGTACGGTGGTAGGTATGAGAGAGAGAGACTGTATCTGGGTTTTATTATAACAAATGAAATTTAAAAAATGACCAAAATGCCCCTGCACTAAAGGACAAAATAATCAGTTTTCAACAGTCAAAATAGAGGGTTTTTGGATTTTGGACTAAAATGACAACAAAATGCAAACCACAGGGACCCAGATGTAAAAAGTTTGAGATTTAGACTAAAATGGTAAAAGTGCCCAAACCACAGGGATCAAAATGGCAGTTTACTCTATAGGGAAAATATCTATCAATCTTTTATACAGTAATAAAATTTGGTGGCGTGACGCCACCATAGTCGTATTGGTGAAGCGGCGCCAGCAAGCAAGCAAGTTATACAACCACGCAACACTTATCTATACTTTTCTTCAAAAACATAATTAATAATCAAAATCAAAATGTCCCTCCGGTTGCCACCTGTCCCCTTCCACCACCGTTCCGCCGCTCAATCAACCACGGCGGCGAAGCCTCAAATCTCATCTTCCTCCCGTTCATTTCTCAAGTTCTCCGTTCGGAATTGCTCATCCGGAACCGATACCCACACCTCACGCAAGGTAATTCTATTTCTGTTTGGTTTTCTTTTTCGATCGATTACTTTGTGATTTGATTGTGCATTGTTTGACTAGTGTCTTTATCTATGATTATTTTGCTTTGCTGTTCAATTTGATTGAGATTGTTGAAATCTTTTGGGGAGGTGTGTGATTCGTGAGCTACTCGAGATCTGCTCTCGAATTGAACCGAGATTAAGTGGGCCTAAATCAGAGCTCATTTAATAAACGAGTGTGACTTATATAAATATTAGGGAAAATGTTAGATAAATGTAATAAAGTTTGTCGATTGTTTCGATTAAGTCATTTAAACTTTATTTTTGTGTTCTTAATTTCTAATAGTGTGTAGGTGTGGAGGATACCACTTTTTTCTCTTATTTCTAATTTTCTTTTAATGCTTATGTGCGCATTATTTATATTAGGTTGAGCGAAACATATAACTTTATGAACAAAATACGATTTTATGAAGATAAAAATGTGTTTTTTTCTTAACTCTACAGTCTACACATTAAAAAATATATATAATTTTATGATTTAAAATTTTAATATATATATATATATATATATATATATATATATATATATATATAAACTTGAAGCTTATTATTTTTATAAGTTTCAGAATAAAAATGTGATCTTTATTTTTTAATTGAAAATTCTTCTCATTATTTATATTTTCCACATCATATTAAAGATTAAAAAATACTTTTATAACTGCTAAAGATTAAAAAAAATTAATGAAAACTAACACATCATCGCCAATGATCTCTAGATTAAGTGGTGGAAGGCTTGCATTTCTCTTGAGAGATGTAGGTTCAAACTCCCACTTGGTGCAAAGTGAGGCACTGGTGGGTAATGATAGGAGACCCAGGGAAACCTGGGTTCGATCCTTGAGCCAAACGGGTTTTACCGGTAATTTCACTGTCGTGCCTACGGGCGGGTGGGTTACCAGGTCCTCCCCGGAATTGGTGATGGACTCGGGTTACTCTCGGAGTACTCCGTTTGGTCCAGTGGGTGCCCCGAGAGTGCTTGGGAGTGATTTTGTTGGCCGTTCAAAAAAAAACCTTACACATCATCATTGGTAATCCGTAACCTAATAGTCGCATAGTATTAAAACAGCAAATTTAGTGACTTTAGAGAGATAAAAAAAAATCAGTGACTTAACTAGAACCGTTGGCATAAAGAGACCCGGCCTAAACTGGCTGATTTCGCTCAGTTTGGGTTGTTCGGTCAGTTTCAACAGTTTCTTAGCTTCCTAATTACTAAGTTCAGTTTGGATAATGATGGTGTCTTCCTGGACCGGGCTTAAACATATGGATACGGGTTGGGTAGATGCTGGTTCTGCCCATTGGAATAAATTTAGGAACTTATCATGTGGGATAATAATAGGCTATAAAATATCCATTAGCCATTACATACTAATGGGCGCCAATTTCATTTGCATTTCACAGGCACCTAACAGAATTGATTTTCTTTAACTTTGCAGCTAGTTATGAAGGTTAAAGAGAAGCTTGAGAAAGATTACTACAGTCTCCCTACAGGAAAAAACGGAAGAGATGACGAGGAATTGATTCTTTGGTTTTTGAAAGACAGGCGGTTTTCAGTAGACGAGGCCATCTCAAAATTGACCAAAGCAATTGTGGGTAAATCTTTTATATAGGCTTGTGTTGCCACCAACATTTTATCCCTTCATTTTTCTTGTTATAGTCTGTAGGGGTGGCAAAATGGACGGGCTGGTTAACATATCAAAACGGTTTGGGTCAAAACGCGCATGTCAGTTATCAAGGTTGGATAGACCAACAAACCTCCATTTATCCATCTTTGATGAATTTCTTAAATTGTTAAAGAGTTACATGCCATTTTAGTACCTGTGGTTTGGGCCATTTTGCCAGTTTAGTCCAAATGTTTCATTTTTCGCTTGTGGGTCCAAAAAGGTTTCACCGTTGCGCTTTTAGTCCACTCGGTTAACTTCATCCATTATTTCTGTTAACGAGAAAGGCAGTTCGGTCATTTTATATGACCGAATTGCCCTTCTAGTTTACAGAATTACATATAAAATGACCGAATTGCCCTTCTTGTTAACAGAAAAATGGATGAAGTTAACCTAGTGGACTAAAATGGCAACGGTGAAACCTTTTTGGACCCATAGGCGAAAAATGAAACCTTTGGAGTTTGGATTAAACTGGCAAAATGACCCAAACCACAGGAACTAAAATGGCATTTAACTCAATTGTTAATGTGCTAAATGTGATTACAAAAGGTATGTTATTACAATAATGTTCATATAATATTATTCTGATAAAATATTTAGGAGGGTTTATGCATTTGAACAAACTTTTAATGACTTTAAACCCTTCCGACCCGTTTCCTTGTTAAAAAGGTTTTATTTTAACTTACTTATTTGACCCGTTTCCTTTCAACAAAAAAAGGTTTTTTTTTCACTTTCCCATTTGACCCGTTTGACATTAATCACATAATAAAAAATCCAAACGAACCCTTTTCCTTTCAAAAAAAAGTTTCATTAACCTATGTTATATTTTTAGAAATGGCGACAAGACTTTCGCGTGTCAGAAATAACCGAAGAATCAGTCAGAAAAGTAGCTGCAACAGGAAAGTCTTATTTGCATGATTCTCTTGATGTCAATGGCAGGCCAGTATTAATAGTAGATCCATCAAAGCATATCCCAGAGGTAAACTTATTAATTTCCAGAAAGAAATGGGATTTTAGTAATCTAAAATCTTCATCAAAGTTATTTAAATTAAACAAAAATTGAATGAAGAGTGCGTGTCAACTTAATTGTGTTGTATTTTACACTATATTATATGCGGCAGATGTTTGAGCAGGCTGAGGACGAGAGGTTATGTGTTTTCTTGCTAGAGAAGGCATTGAGTAGACTTCCAGAAGGTAAAGAAGAGATACTTGGAATATTTGATCTTCGTGGATTTAGTTTGAAGAATTCAGATCTTAAATTCTTGACATTTTTGGTAAGTTATGAATGACCCGCTAAAGATAAAACATAACCCAAATCAACTTATTCACAAATAAACGGATAGTAGTTTATTTATTGTAGTTATTATTATTATTATTATTTTTTTGGCATATAACTGAGACTAGCAGAATGCCTGGCATTAAAATTATGGATATTGAAAGCTAATGTTTTTCTTGAATATTGGCAGTTTGATGTGTTGTATTATTATTACCCAAGGCGGCTGGGGCAAGCACTATTTGTCGAAGCTCCGTTTGTATTTCAGCCAATTTGGCAGCTTGCCAAGCCTTTAGTAAAGTCGTATGCTTCTCTGGTATACTTTTTACACCGTCTTTCCATACAAATTAGTAGAAGTGGCGAACTGGGTGGGTTGGGTAGCGGGTCAAAACCCGTAATTATTTAAACGGGCTAAGTTCGCTTGACCAGTACACATTTTGTCAAGTATTGTAATTGTTTTGGGTCAAAAAATTTATAGGTTTTATGCATTAAAATACACTTTGGGTGACTTTTTGCCCACTTCCTTTTATGCTACTTTTTTTAAACCGGTTTGACCCGTTATAGATTGAGCGTAAGGTAAATCAACCCATTTTACAAGTAAATGGATCATAATTGCCATCTGTAACTAGCACTATTGGTCCTTCCTTTCATGCTTTTTAACATTTTAAAGGTACGGTTTTGCTCGGCGGATGATGTGAGAAAGGAGTATTTTACAGAATCAACACTTCCAGAAAGCTTTAGACATTAACATATTCTGGTTTCTTCATGTATACAAAAATCAATCCAGGTATTTGTACATCAATGTTGTTTATCATTAATTGATTCCCTGATTCATAGTCCAGTGACAATCGTGTAAAGTTGATGGGTTGAATTAATGAACCCGAATACAACCTATATAGATATTTGTGTCAAGCTACATGACCCGTGTAGCTCATCTATCTAAATGACCCTTGTAACCCATTTATCAAAACGGGTCAAACTGGTTGTATACAAGTTGGCGGGTTGTAAATGAGGTTATAAACAGGTTAAGGTAGCGTTTGGTATGCAGAATAGACCATTGAGAGGGAATGAAGAAAAGAGTGTTTGGTTGGTCGATGGAATGGAATCGCCCATTCCAAAATGCATTCCATTCCCTCAAAATCATTCCATCCCTCCCCCCTGTTTTTTTTTTCCATTCCATTCCCTCTTCACCCTTCATTAACAACACCACAACCTACTACCGTTGCCACCACCCACCACCACTGTCAACCGGCGCCGTCACCCACCTTCGCCGCCACCCGCCACCGCCATCACCCGCTACCTTCGTTGTCTCCACCCACCTCCATCCCTGCCACCGCCGTCGCCGCCATCCACCATCGTCGTTGCCACCTCCGATCACCGCCACCACCCACCTTCGATCATCGCCGCCACCATGCCACCTCCGATCACCGCAGCCGTCACCACCCACCTCCGCCATCGCTATCAACCACCACCACCCTCCGCCACCACCGCTACCACCTGCCACCACCGTCGCCACCGCTACCACCTCAGATCATCGCCGCCACCCACCTTCGCCGTCACCCACCACCACCGCTGTCACCACCTGTCGCCGTCTCCAATCGCCGCCGTCTCCACCCACCACCACCGCCGCCACTACAACTGTCACCTATCACCACCCACCATCGCCGCCCATCATTGACCACCGCCATCCGATTTTATTCCTTCGTCTTTTCTCACATACCAAACAACAAAAAGTAATGGTTCATTCCATTCTCACATGGTAACCAAACAAGACATGAATGGTAATGATCAATTCCATTACCTCATCCATTCCATTACCTCGTCCATTCTATTCCCCCGTCCATTCCATTACCTCATACCAAACAGACCCTAAAACATATCTCAAAGGGTCGGTGGGTTGTAATAAATGGACTTAACAGGGTTACGCGTTGACCTTATAAAATTAATATTATTAACCTAAATTTTTAAGGGTGGACCCCTTTAGTTAAAGGGTTAATCAGCGTTGGGCTTAAACACGAACATGACCCGTTTATTAAGCTGATTAGACACGATAACCAAAAACATGAGTGTACATGTTAAAAAGTATTAACCCCCTTTTTTATCTTTTGATAGTTTCATGATAGGGTGTATTTGCTCCAAGTGAGCCGGAGCCGGAGCCGACTAGAAACTTGGCTTGTGAAGAGACAGGAAGATTGAGGCTTGGTTGGGCTTAGTTTTATTGGCTTCATCCTGGCTTGGCTTTTATAGACTTATTTTTATGGTTAATTAAGCTCAAGCCTCTATTAGGTTCTTATACTTTGTAAAAAAAGAACTTTGTACCTCTTTTTTTTTCAAAAATATTAAAATAGTAAATTCAAATTCTTGGCGGAAAATTTTTAGTCATGTGTTATTAAAGTAATAAACCCATTAAATCATCTAACACATAATTAGATCATGTGTGTATATACTTAGGGAGTGATGTGTAAAATGGTTATCATATATAACCCTCATTGTAACTCTATTCTAAATACATTTACACAAATCTTTAGTTTATATTTACAACGTTAAAAGGTTCATGATCATTTAAGCTTCTCTTTCAAGTTGTAATTCAAGCAAACATAATAATGAGCTAAACCTAAGTTTTTGTCTAATATCATGTCTACCTTAAAGATTTTTTTTGTTTCTTGTAACAATTATTATTATTATCTCTCTTAATTCACAAAGTGAATGAATAGTATTTGTATTCTGACCTTCTACATGGGTCATCCACGTATGGCTCAAAGATAACTTCAACTTTTTACTCATATCACACGTTTTTACTAAAAACCTTTTTTGGTTTCTCAGAACAGAGAAAATGATCACAGATGCCGGTGACTGACCACCATCACCAAGTTTATATGATTTGGTTTTATTTGTTATCTTTGCATCATCGAGCTTTCTGTTAATTCACAAAGTTAATGAATAGTATTTGTATTCTGGCCTTCTACGGGAGCCATCCACGTGTGGCTCAGAGATAACTTCAACTTTTTACCCACATCACCACGTTTTTACTAAAAAGCCCTTTTTTGTTTCTCAAAACAGAGAAAAAGATCACAGATGCCGGTGACTGGTCACCATCACCAAGCTTATATGATTTGATTTTATTTGTTATCTTTGCATCATCGAGACACATGTGGATTATTCGTGGGTACTACACAACTCAAGGAAGGAGCATAAAAACAGTCTATTGCCATCCTCTCTTCAAACGTTGGCGAGCAAATACTTTACATGTGTGGTTTTTACGTGTCTTTAATCATGGTCGCTATGGTTACTCTCTTGGCGTGTGAATGAGGTGACAATACTCGATGTCAAGTGCACCAAATTGAGGTATAATAACCTCCGTACTATTTTCTTTATTTTTATTATCTTTTTCTTTAATGTTTTAGGGCGCCCAACAAAATATATATTTAAAATTAAATTGAAAATTGAAAATCATAAATTCGTACTTGATTTGAAATTAGATTATTGATTTTAAATATTCAAAAACGAATTCGAATTCAATTTGAATTTCCAGTTTTTTAAGCATGTGTCAATTACTGAACACCCCTACTTGAATCTAAATTGAAGCTTGTTTAGTATACGAGCGTGAGCTCGAGCTTCATATATCGAGCTAATATATATAAAAATAATTTTTATTTAATATATAAAATATGTATAATTATACAAGTAATTAATAAAAACTAAATGAGACTGATGCGGTTTCAAATTTAGTGAACTCGAGATTGATTTAACAATGGTCGAGTGGATTAATGCTCAGAAGAACCTCCGCTCGAATGGTTCTTGAAAGTCCGTTAATGGCAGTTTGAGAGAGAATTAAGAGAAGGAAAATGGTTATTTCATTTGATTGATAACCCTATACTATTACAAAGTATCTCTTTTATACCCAAAACACTCAACTAACCGAACTAACATACAACTAATATGTCCAGCTCAGCTGGTCGGAGGTGAGAGGGTTTACCCACTTCAGCGGGGTTCCCGCTCGGGAGGTCACGGGTTCGAGACCACTCCGGTTCCAATATTGGGTAATTCCGGTGCGGCTGGACCTTAGGGGGGGCCTGGGCCGCGTGTGGGCGATACCAGATGGGGGGAATACCGTTGAGCTATCCAAAAAATAAAAAACTAACCGTTGACTTGTTGACTATTACTAATACAACAACCCCTGATTTTGACACTTTTATTACAGATATTGAGACTGCCCCCTGCCCTGCCCAATGGAAATCAGAACCACCACCACCCAGTTAGCCAATTTCTTACAGCTTTGCATCGACAAAAAATCACACATAAATGGAAAACTCATTCATGCACACATCCTCCGTACTGGGCTATTTTCAGACACCTTTCTATCAAACCGTTTGATCGAACTCTACCACAAATGCGGCCACTTAACATCTGCACGCCAAGTGTTCGACAAAATGCCTAACAGAAACATCTTCTCATGGCACGCAATGTTAAGTGCCCATTGCAAAAATGGTGATATAGATTCAGCACAGCAACTGTTTGTGCAAATGCCCGAGCGAAATGCTGTGTCGTGGAACACGTTGATCAGCGCGTTAGTTCGTGGTGGGTTGGAACAGAAAGCGTTGAATGTGTATTATGAAATGACCCGAGCGGGTTTCTTGCCGAGTAATTATACGTTAGCGAGTGTGTTCAGCGCGTGTGGGGCGTTGTCGGATTGGGAATATGGTTGTGTGTGTCATGGGCTTGCTAGTAAGATTGGGCTTGATAAGAATGTGTATGTCGGTAATGCTTTGTTGAGTATGTATGCGAAGTGTGAGCGTGTTGAAAGTGCAGTTAAGGTGTTTGATGATTTGCCTGAGGTTAATGAAGTTTCGTTTACCTCGATAATGGGGGCTTTAGGGGATACTGATCGGGTTGAGGAGGCATTTGGCATGTTCCGGTTGATGCATAGGACTGGGATACGAATCGATGCAATATCGTTGTCTAGCATTCTCGGTGTATGTGCTAGAAGCGGGATTAGTGAATCGGGTTCAAGCGTAAACGGTCAACAACTTCACGGGCTTACGATTAGACTTGGGCTAGAAAAAGATCTACACTTGAGTAATTCATTGCTAGATATGTACGCAAAATGCGGGGATATGAACAGCGCCGAAATGATATTTGATAATTTGGTAGGCGTTAGCGTTGTTTCTTGGAACGTTATGATTGGCGGGTACGGTCAAAAATACGAAATTAAGAAGGCAATAGAGTTCATGCAAAAGATGCAACTGTTCGGGTTTGAGCCCGATGAAGTGACATATATTAACATGCTTACCGCGTGTCTGAAATCGGGAGATATTGACACCGCGCGTGAGATTTTTAACAAAATGGGTTCTCCAAGCTTAAGTTCTTGGAATGCTTTGCTTTCGGGATATTCCCAGATCGGGAAACATAAGGATGCTATTCGGCTTTTTATAAATATGCAGTTTTGTAACGTCAAAGGTGATCGAACGACTTTTGCTGTTGTTTTTAGCTCATGTGCTTCTATGGGGCTTTTAGAGGGCGGGAAACAAGCTCATGCAGCCTCAGTAAAGAATCTTTTCGATGATGATATTTATGTTGCTAGTGGTCTTATTGGGATGTATTCCAAATGTAATAAGATAGAGGTTGCAAAATCCATATTTGATAGAGTTAAAGATCAAGATGATATAGTTTGTTGGAATGCAATGGTAGCGGGATTATCACTCAATAATCTTGATAAAGAAGCCTTCGTGTTATTCAAAAACATGTTGGAAAACAATATGATTCCGACCCAATTCTCGTATGCTACCGTACTAAGTTCTTGCGCGAAACTACCGTCCATATCTCAAGGGAGACAAATTCACGCGCGCGCTTTAAAAGATGAAGTTATAAACGATGTTATAGTTGGAAGTGCTCTAATTGATATGTACTGTAAATGTGGAGATGTGGATGAAGCAAGGTCGTTTTTCGACAAAATGCCCGTTAAAAACACCGTTACGTGGAACGAAATGATTCATGGATATGCACAAAACGGACATGGAAATGAAGGCGTTGCTCTTTTTGAACAAATGGTTAATTCTTCTGGTGTAAAACCCGATGCTATAACGTTTATTGCGGTTTTAACTGCTTGTAGTCATTCGGGATTAATCGACTATGGGATGAAGATATTTAACTCGATGTTACAAGAACATGGTGTGGAACCACTTTCAGACCATTACACTTGTATAATTGATTCGTTGGGACGTGCGGGTCGGTTTACTGAAATAGAGGCTATTTTAGATAAAATGCCGTACTTAAATGATCCGGTTTTATGGGAGGTGCTTCTTAGTTCTTGTAGAGTGCATTTAAATGTAAGTTTAGCAAGAAGAGCGGCGGATGAGCTTTTTCGTATAAATCCGTGTAATTCTGCACCGTATGTGCTTTTAGCTAACATGTATTCTTCTATGGAAAGATGGGATGATGTAAGGAATATTCGGGAGTTAATGATTGAAAAACAGGCGGTAAAAGGCCCGGGTTATAGTTGGTTTGAACATAAAGATGGGTGTTAGGTTACTTGGTTTTAGTAAAGTGTGTCTGATGCGTGAGGCTGTCCGGGTCAAAGTTGGTCAAAGTTAGGGTGTGCAGAGGCATATATGTAAAAACAACCAAAGGGATGAAGATATTATGAATGGTTTACTTGACAAAAAGGCTGATATGTAAAAGAGATGAGAGAGATGCATCTTTTGATTGTACTTCAAGCTTATTTGGTTGGTTGTACACAAAACCATGCCTCGTGTATGTGAAGCTCTTGCTTCTCTCCTCGCGCCTCAGCTTGATGTTTAAACTGTGGATAAATTTGAAGCAGAAGTTTGATGAACCGTGTTGTTGAAGTGGGTCATTGAGATGTCATATGACAGTTGTATGCTGGCCTTGATTTTAATTTGCAATAAACCAATGGACACATATTGAATCAATCTTTGAACCATATAATGAATGAGTATGCTGTTTGGTCACACGCGCTATTGTTGAATCTGTCAGCTGTCAAAGGAAAGAAAGATTAGTTTGTGCACTCGGGTCAAGTTGCCAATCAAAAATTGGTCATGTAAGGGGCATATCTTATATGTTGGAAGCGTCACTTGAGTTTTTGTACTTGTGCTTTATCTACCTGCTTGTGTGGTTCAGCTCTTGCTTGAAATTTTTAGAGTAAATTACAAAAATCGTCCTTTATGTATGTCACTTATTGCAAATTGTGTCATTTGTCTTCAATAATTACAGAAAACGTACTCGATGTTTGCAAACTCTTGCAAGTTATGTTCTTTAGCCCTAACTCAGTTAATTTTTTGTGGTTAAATATGACCAAATGGACCCCACATGAAGGTATTTTGGTCATTTTACTCTCGTGTGAGGTCCATTTGTTCAGATTTAACCACAAAAATACCCTCATGTGGGGTCCATTTGGTCAGATTTAACCACAAAAATTAACTGAGTTAGGGCTAAAGGACATAACTTGCAAGGGTTTGCAAACATCGAGTACGTTTTTTTTTGTAATTATTAAAGACAAATGACACAGTTTGCAATAAGTGACATACATAAAGGACGATTTTTGTAATTTACTCAAATTGTTATATTATTTATGTATATATGGATCTTGATTGTTGACTTACCTATTATTAAATGAAATTGCTAGAATTTATAGATAGATCTAATGATCATGCAACTATATAAGGGTGTCCGGGGCACTTAGCGGTGAGCCAAGTCCCCGAGCGGGAACACCGCCGCCATCAAATCGGGAAGGCTAATTGGGAAGCGGGAGCGGGGAGAGTTCACCGATGAGATTTGTATATATTTGAGTTTTTTTTTTTTTTTTCCTTGTGATAATCTAATATACATGCTGAGTTTGTGAGTTAATTTTTGAGACCTGTTACACTTTCAAATAAGAAGAAGAAGAAGAAGAAGAAGAAGAAGAAGAAGAAGAAGAAGAAGAAGAAGAAGGGGAGGAGGAATAAAGAAGAAGAAGAAGAAGAAGAAAAATAATGAAATGTTCTATAATTTTTTTATTACTTTTAAAAATACCCCTCAAACTTGTTTTTAATTAAATGAAATGTTCTATTTTTTATTTTTATTTAGTTTTAATTTATTTAAATTATGTTTTACTTTTATAAAAATATTTATATAAAAAAAATGTCCCCCAAGAGAGGAGTGCCACCATCAAATTGAGGGTGTGGGGGGAGTTGACGTAGCGCGTGCTGATTGGGGGGAGTTAAGAGAAGTCACTAAGAGAGGAGTGCCCCTCTCACCCTAACTTTATTGTTAGTGTTGTACAAGTGTTTTGTACTTTAAAGGTCATGTTTATTGTTGACACTTTAGTCTCTATGCAATTGTTACTACATATACATTATACTACATACATATACATTTACCATGTTGGGGGAATAGTGCCAGGCAGCTGCCTGGCACTCCCCCATTAGACCAACCTTTTTTAATTTAATTTTATTCCCAATTTAAAATTACGCTTTCGTCCTTCGTTTAAAAATATGTTTTTGCCCCCAGCTCAAAATAAAATTATAATTTTGCCCCTTGCTCAAAATTACGCTTTTGCCCTCGGTTCAAAAATTCATTTTTAATTTTGTTCTCAGTTTAAAATTACGGTTTCGCCCTTCGTTTAAAATTACGGTTTTGCCCCCAGTTCAAAATAAATTGTTGGTTTTCCCTCTACCTTAAAATTGCCCTCAGCTCAAAATTACGTTTTTGCCCACAGTTCAAAATAAAATTATGATCCCCCCCCCCCCAAGCTCAAAATTATCATTTTGCTCTCAGTTTAAAATTATGATTTCGCCTCCAGCTCAAAATCTAATTTCGATTTTGCCCTCTATACAGATATACATGTTATGAGAGAGAAATATTCGGTTTATTGCCCCGCAACGCGGGCGGGGGCAAAAACTAGTTTAGTTATATATTTATTTATTTTTATTTTTTAATTGTCTAACTGGTCTAAACGGGCCAAGTGGTTTGAAATTCATCCAGAATGCAGTATTTTTTTTATTTTATTTTTTTATTTTTTTGAGAAATAGATAAAGTTTTAAAAAAATTCAATTGATGATGAAGTGCAATAGTTAAATACTTGCAAATGCAAACTGGCATTGTAGAGTTTCAACTTTTAGGGGTAGCACGGTATAACATCACTATCACTATAAACGGTTGTGTGATAGATCCTCGAAAACAAGAGGCTGATTTATTGAAATAATAAGATAGTTGACCCGATTCGAGAGGGGCTAATCTCTAATACAAAAACACTAGATAATCCAAATAAACAAGACATTCTCAACTAGAACATGAAATGAAATACTTAAATGAAAAATAAAAGAGTTACTTCCTAAACTTCAGCCCCTAAATTCAGCCTTTTGACTTTGACTCTTCTAAAATTCAGCCCATCAAGATTTGAATTAACAGGTTTGTAACAATACTTCCGGCCCGAAAAAAATCGATTTGTCCTCAAGTCGAAAAGAAGGTGAAACTGGGATTGCAGTCAATAACAAATTCCCTGAAGGCCGTCAACAGTTGTTTCTTTTTCTGCTTCCACCTATGAATTGCAACTTTTTCATGATCATCAACCCAAACCTTGTAGTCACCATCATAAGAAGAATGGACAGCCTTAGGCTGATTAGTTAACCATTTCTTCTCTACGCCATCTCTTACCTTCAATCGAACACCACCTCTGATTCCATAAACACCATCGCGAATCTTCATTTGACCACCCAAGACATGGTAGTTGATCTTCAATTGACCACCCAAGACATGGTCGTTGATCTTCAATTGACCACCCAAGACGTGCTCAAATCGATCTTCGTCGATACTAACAAGATCTTCCTCTTTGACCGGACCTGGGAGTGATCAGTGAGGCTCATCCTCGGGTTCTTTGGTTAACTGTGTTTGTCTTGCTAGCCAAGCTTCCCTGATCGCTTGTCACACCCCGACCACGTAAAACAACAAAACGTGGCGGAAACGTCGGGGAGTGTTGTAACAGAATCATTGTTTCACAACCATGGATTAAACAATTTCGTTTTATTTAATTAAATGTATTACATTACATTGGAATTAGAAACAAAACATGAACAAATAGACTTTTATTGTTATTAAGTCGCTAAGGCCTCGTCCGTTCCTATGTGAGCATGCATCAATATCATCATCAAATATCATCAACTATGGTACCTGAAACACATGTAAAAATACGTCAGCATAAAAATGCCGGCGAGTACATAGGTTTTATATGAGTGTCAGATTCATGGCTCGTTTTACATGTTGCAATACTTATTTAAAAAACTTGTTTTGAAAGTATAGTATTGCGACATAATTAACCAACTCAAATCAAGTTGGTTATAATTTATAAAATCTCGTAGCCATGATTCTTAACTCTAAAACATTTTTTTTATTAAATCAAATCGTAAAACATCTCGTAGAAACTCGTTAATGAAACTCATATGGTTTATATTATTCAGAAAACATCATTGTGTGACATCGCTTCAAAATCGTTTACCCAAGTGATCTAGATAACGCAATGATATATAATGTGTTAAAAGCACTTATATATAGGAAGTGTCAGCGGCATATCCACCATGTTTTTAACACATTACACCCGCCCCGTTACCTAATCACTTCCCTAACCCAATGGTTCAAACAGTTACAATTGGTTCACATAAATCAAATGGTTACAAACGGTTCACATACATCCAACGATTACAAATGGTTCAAAACGTAAAACAATTGCGCTAGCATGTTAAGTGAACATACATAGCAAAACATAATGAAATCATGTACTAATAGTATACTAATGAACATAGCAAGTATATGATATGAAAACATGGAAAACACGAAAGTAACAAGTAGGCACATGTGTTTCACCCCAAAACGTTTGAAAATAGTAAAAGAGGGGGGCTATGTACTCACTTGAGGATGCTTAGAAGTCTTGAATAACAACCAAGTAAAGCTAGAGGGATCACGGAATCAAACGACACCTAATATAGGTAATTATGTAAATAAACGGACCTAAATCGGAGGATCGGATAAAATGAGGTTTCATAAACCAAATGAGTGTAGGGACTCATGTAATATGGTTTAACAAATCCTACATTCTAAAATGAAACCTAACCTAAGTGCTTACGACCCATTACGACTCGTTAAGGTAGCCTACGCCACTTTAACGCGTCGTTCGCGTAAAACGCGTTCGGACCGCCTAACTAGTCCTATGATAAGTAAAATATGCCTTAACATGTCTAATATTGTTGCCAAATCAGTTTAGATATCAAAAATTATGTTACATATGCTTAAAATGAATTTATGCATAAAAAGGGCATTTTGGTAATTTTCCTAAGGCATATAAACTACCTATCATACAACTAGCTAAACGTAGTGACCATAAGGTATAACCTCGGAAGGTTATTCCCTATACAACTATGGTCACCTAAATGTGTTTGGTCGGATCCTAATGATCGACCAAACGGGTCGGGTTCGAAAGTATAAGCGGTTGTTTAGACCGCTTACCTTACGACCCTACATAAGCACTAAACTTAAAGTGACGAGCTAAACATGTTAAAACATGCTTAACGAGGTTTGAAAACAAGTTTGGTATCAAAAAAAACGGTTTTGATACCTAAAAGTAGTTTGGTTACAAAATACGCAAGAATACGCATTGTGGCCGAAACTACGACTCGCCACTATGCCTAGATAACGTGGTAATCAGTAGGTATAGTCACAAGAGACTAAAACCATCGTGATTACGCTCACGTTATGAAGTTCAAACGAACTTCATGTTGACCATAAACTGGTCAAAGCAGAAAGTCAAACACAGTTTGACTTTCACGCGAAAAAAGAACGAAAGAGGACTTACAACAGGTCCAAGAATGGAAATCTAGATCCAACTTGCTCAGGTATGAGGTGCTAAGCCCCAACTTAGAGAAAATAGATCATATTGTGTGAGTTGCAACAATGAGGAGCATGGGTATTTATAGTTTTTGCACAACCGTTAAGATCGTTCATCGTAAAACGAGCTTCGATCTCATCTATACACATGTGCCCATGGTTTTGTGAAACCATGGGAGCCCCTAGTTTCATCAAAACCATATTCAAATGATGGGAACAGCTGGAACAAGCTGGAATTTAGATTTTTCATTTTGGTCCCTTCCTAAGATAACTATGGCAGACTGTCAATTTTGGTCCCTGAAGGTGCAAAACATGGTTTTTGATGCATTTTTTACACGTTTAAGCCCCGTTAATCCCATTTCAAGGATCTAAAATGAAGTTAAAGTATAGGTAACATGAAACATGCTCAAAAATATCTCGGATGTCGGTTCGTTTGGTCGTACGGTTGCGTTGTTCGGTTAATTACGACGAAACACGAACGAATGCGAAAAACGATCCAAATTACGCGACGAATGGAATTTTATCATGCCAATCACTAAAATAAAATATTTTAATGATTACATAAAGTTTTGGATGTCCGGATGTATTCAGAAAGTAAGATATGCGGGAAAATGCAAACTTATGCACTTTTTGACGCTTTTAGTCCCTGAATGACCAAAAAGTTTATTTTAGCACACCGAACCCCTCAAAGCCTATTTATAAGATATGTAAAGGATATTTAGGGTATGTTTAACTTATGTTCATGTTCTGGAATGTTCGTTACAGTACAAATCGGCATACTTTCGCAGTTTGTCAAAATTAGTCCCTGTAAGCGAATAAACTTGATTTCGCCACACCAAACCCTCCAAAACTTATTTCTAAGTTATGTAAAGGTTATTTAAGGTATGTTAAGCCTATTTCACTATTCCGGAGTGTTCGTTGCATTAAACTGGTTATATTTACGCATCAGTGCGCGTATAACCTTCCGGAAAGCGATTTAAAGCTTGAAATCGAACAAGAATTGATATGTGCAAAAGATACACATATTTATACAAATACCAAGTATAAAATACAATATTTCATTGGTTTGGTGTTTGTTTGATGGTCGCATAGGCACAGGTGTCACAGTCTCCTCTACTTTAGGAAATTTCGTCCCGAAATTTATTCATAGGAGTCTGTCTGTGACGCTGTGTTAAATAATTGCCTTGCATGGAATCTAGGGTGTTTATCTATTTGCGTAGAATAACCCATCAAAGATTATGCAAGGCATAATCCTGTCATTTCTCTCAACGGACAATCTTTAAAAATGAAAATGAAGGAAAAATCAAGGATATTCATTTCCCTCGATGGATATTCTTCAGAAACGAAAATGAACGGAATGAGTCATTTTCCTCAATGGGTATTCTTCAGAAACGAAAATGAACGAATAATCAAGAATATTCATTTCCCTCGATGGATATTCTTCAGAAACGAAAATGACCGAAATGAGTCATTTTCCTCAATGGGTATTCTTCAGAAACGAAAATGAACGAATAATCAAGAATATTCATTTCCCTCGATGGATATTCTTCAGAAACAAAAATGAACGAAATGAGTCATTTTCCTCAATGGGTATTCTTCAGAAACGAAAATGAACGAATAATCAAGAATATTCATTTCCCTCGATGGATATTCTTCAGAAACGAAAATGAACGGAATGAGTCATTTTCCTCAATGGGTATTCTTCAGAAACGGAAATGAACGAATAATCAAGAATATTCATTTTCCTCGATGGATATTCTTCAGAAACGAAAATGAACGGAATGAGTCATTTTCCTCAATGGGTATTCTTCAGAAACGGAAATGAAGGAAAAATCAAGAATATTCATTTCCCTCGATGGATATTCTTCAGAAACGAAAATGAACGGAATGAGTCATTTTCCTCAATGGGTATTCTTCAGAAACGAAAATGAACGGAATGAGTCATGTTCCTCAATGGGTATTCTTCAGAAACGGAAATGAAGGAAAAATCAAGAATATTCATTTCCCTCGATGGATATTCTTCAGAAACGAAAATGAACGGAATGAGTCATTTTCCTCAATGGGTATTCTTCAGAAACGGAAATGAACTGAGTCAACTCTAGACACATGACAAAACTTGATGTGGTTTCTGTGCACTGAATTCCATAATTATGTATGCATCCATAATTACGTAATTCCTTGCACAGTCCGCACAGTTTGTTTTGTAATGTGAAGGGGAAGAAAATCAAACCTGTGATGAGTGTGACTAGACTATCATAGGGTCCTTTTAATTAGATCGACAAATGATCTCTTTAATTAGACCACCAAGGAGTCTTTTCAGCTATATCATCACATGATCGATATTCCTAACCAGATTTTTGGATCAATATGTTTAACTAGACCACTCAAGGGGTCTAATTATGGAATAGTACATTATAATCCAAGGGTCTTTACTATTACGTAGAAGCCCATTAAGGATTTAAGGTAGTACCTTTGGACATCCTACTATGAATCCCTTATACGAAGATATGGAAGATTCTACGAGGATTTGGATAACAAAAACTTGGATCACACAAAAACATAAAAGGGAACACATAAGCACATAATCACATATTTGTTTAATTTGACCTTTAATTTGTTATCTTTGGACACGGATATTTAAAGCACACCAGGAATCCAATCCGTGGATTTCATTTGGCACTTTAATCATTTTCAAGAATCTATCTATGAAGATTGGATGATCTTCCGAAAATTCGATTTTGTTTTCAAAGAAACGTAATATTCGAATTAAGGCACACAGCAGTTTGAGGATTTACGGAAATACCCTTAGGTACCCTATTAAGGATTTATAGTGGTACTTTGGGTATTCATCAAGAGTTGTAACTTGTGCCTTGTACTTCGTTTCTTTGGAAGAAACAGGTACTTAGGATTTTCATGGAAAACGCAAGAGATCATAAAATGGAAGAATTTTGGGGGTAGTATGTTCTTCAAGGAATACGATTCCCTGATTGTCGGTATTGTAGGGGATATGTTGTTTATACATGCAACCACATAAATATATTGCAATGTAACTAAAAGATTTATTTATAAACAACGATAACAACTGTTTCATGGACCTTGACAACAAAAGAAAATAATACATAAGACGTGATTATTTCTAAACGGTGTTGTCTTCTAGTCGGTCAGATGCTCATCCCTGTGCTGGATTTGCATTAGCAAGCTTTGGGCAATTTCTTCGGAAATGACCCATCTCGCCACAGTTGTAGCAAGAACCTGGTGGAAAACGAGCTTGAGCAGGATTGTTGTCAGCTTGATTTGGTGCAACTTCAGCTCGGCAAACTCTTGCTGTGTGACCTATAAGTCCACAAATTTGGCATTTGCGGCACTTCACACTAGCATGATAATAAGGGTTACATTGGTTGCACAAGGGTGCAGTTCCGTTGTATGGCTTCCTAGCAGGGGGTTGAGCTGGTTGGTTGGGGGCAGCTTGATCATTGTGAGCAACCACGGCGAAGTTCTGGGAAGCTTTTCGCTTCTTTGACTTCTTGGAGGATCCAGTCTATTCATCTTTGGGTTTCAATTCCTCGATTAGTTTCTTATCACCTTTTCGAAAAAGTTTACCTTTCCTGATTTGAGATTCAGTCAAGGTAGCAGATAGCTCAATGGCCTGCCTAACTGTAGTGGGGTTACTACCAGTCACAATGTCTTATACTGGGTCAGGGAGGCTATCAATGTACTTTTCGATTGCCTTATCCAAAGGCGTAACCATATTCGAGCATAGCAGACTTAACTCCTCATAACGATCCGTGTAGGCTCGATGCTCACCGCTATCTTGCTTAAGATCATCAAATTCCCTTTCCAAGGCCTTGATCTCGTGACGAGGACAGAATTCCTTCATCATCAGAGCTCGAAGCTCTTCCCATGTTTGAGCCAGTGCCACATCGGCACCCCTATCTCTCATCATACCATTCCACCATGTCAAAGCTCGTTTCTCAAAGACACTAGATGCGAATTCTACATTTCGCTCGTTTGGGCATTGAACATGCCTGAAGGTGCTCTCTAGACTCTCGAACCATTGCAGAAGTGCAGTCGCTCCTTGAGATCCAGAAAACTTTGATGGCTTAGCCGAGTTGAACGTCTTGAAGTTGCAGGGGGCATTATTCTTGTTGAGAGCTTGGTTACATTGAGCAACGATGTTCGGGATTGCAGCTGTCACTTGCTGCGTAATGACAGCTGCCAGTTCTTCAATAGGTACCTGATTTTCGTGTCGTGGAGGCATTCTAAAAAGGGGAAACAAGAGAGAAAACAAATGAAATGGCATTGGGTAAGAATAGGATGTTACAATTACCGACCAAAATCTTGGGTGATGGTCATTTGTTTGAACAACGAAGCAAACAAACGACACACAAAGGCTGAATCAAAGCAAATAGGTCCTCATAATGTATCGCATAGACATGCTCGCCTATAAGTGGACACTCACCCCAAGAGTTCCCAGGTAAGAGTGACTGGTCCGATATTGCGGATTTGTACGAACACTCTAGCCTTAGACAGAAAGCTCAGGGTACAGGCACCCACCCTTCCAGTTTGCATGTGTTCACATTATGTAGCCCTAAACTTTGATGAGAATTTGAAAACTTTGAAGGTTCGAAACCTTATAATAAATCATCCTGGAACAGATGATTAGTTTTCAAAGCAGATTCGAATTTTGTGTTCTTATTGTGGTTGCTGTAAAGATAGGCAACGGTATTGTTTTATGACTAAACGCAAGTAAACTCGCGTTAGGGTCCTAGGAAGGTTATAGTCTAGGTCAAAGCAATACTATTAACCTAATTCCCTATAACCATTGGCTCTGATACCAACTTTTCTGTCACCCCCCGACCACGTAAAACAACAAAACGTGGCGGAAACGTCGGAGAGTGTTGTAACAGAATCATTGTTTCACAACCATGGATTAAACAATTTCGTTTTATTTAATTAAATGTATTACATTACATTGGAATTAGAAACAAAACATGAACAAATAGATTTTATTGTTATTAATTCGCTAAGGCCTCGTCCGTTCCTATGTGAGCATGCATCAATATCATCATCAAATATCATCAACTATGGTACCTGAAACACATGTGAAAATACGTCAGCATAAAAATGTCGGCGAGTACATAGGTTTTATATGAGTGTCAGATTCATGGCTCGTTTTACATGTTGCAATACTTATTTAAAAACCTTGTTTTGAAAAGTATAGTATTGCGACATACTTAACCAACTCAAATCAAGTTGGTTATAATTTATAAAATCTCGTAGCCATGATTCTTAACTCCAAAACATTTTGTTTTATTAAATCAAATCGTAAAACATCTCGTAGAAACTCGTTAATAAAACTCGTATGGTTTATATTATTCAGAAAACATCATTGTGTGACATCGCTTCAAAATCGTTTACCCAAGTGATCTAGATAACGCAACGATAAATAATGTGTTAAAAGCACTTATATATAGGAAGTACCAGCGGCGTATCCACCATGCTTTTAACACATTACACCCGCCTCGTTACCTAATCACTTCCCTAACCCAATGGTTCAAACAGTTACAAATGGTTCACATAAATTAAATGGTTACAAACGGTTCATATACATCCAACGATTACAAATGGTTCACATACATCCAACGATTACAAATGGTTCAAAATGTAAAACAATTGCGCTAGCATGTTAAGTGAACATACATAGCAAAACATAATGAAATCATGTACTAATAGTGTACTAATTAACATAGCAAGTATATGATATGAAAACATGGAAAACACGAAAGTAACAAGTAGGCACATGTGTTTATGCATAAAAAGGGCATTTTGGTAATTTTTCTAAGGCATATAAACTACCTATCATACAACTAGCTAAACGTAGTAACCATAAGGTATAACCTCGGAAGGTTATTCCCTATACGACTATGGTCACCTAAATGTGTTTGGTCGGATCCTAATGATCGACCAAACGGGTCGGGTTCAAAAGTATAAGCGGTTGTTTAGACCGCTTACCTTACGACCCTACATAAGCACTAGACCTAAAGTGACGAGCTAAACATGTTAAAACATGCTTAACGAGGTTTGAAAACAAGTTTGGTATCAAAACAAACGGTTTTGATACCTAAAAGTAGTTTGGTTACAAAATACGCAAGAATACGCATTTTGGTCGAAACTACGACTCGCCACTATGCCTAGATAACGTGGTAATCAGTAGGTATAGTCACAATAGACTAAAACCATCGTGATTACGCTCACGTTATGAAGTTCAAACGAACTTCATGTTGACCATAAACTGGTCAAAGCAGAAAGTCAAACACAATTTGACTTTCACGCGAAAAAAGAACGAAAGAGGACTTACAACGAGTCCAAGAATGAAAATCTAGATCCAACTTGCTCAGGTATGAGGTGCTAAGCCCCAACTTAGAGCAAATAGATCAGATTCTGTGAGTTGCAACAATGAGGAGCATGGGTATTTATAGTTTTTGCACAACCGTTAAGATCGTTCATCGTAAAACGAGCTTCGATCTCATCCGTACACATGTGCCCATGGTTTTGTGAAACCATGGGAGCCCCTAGTTTCATTAAAACCATGTGCAAATGAGAGGAACAGCTGGAACAAGCTGGAATTTAGATTTTTCATTTTTGATGCATTTTTGACACGTTTAAGCCCCGTTAATCCCACTTAAAGGCTCTAAAATGAAGTTAAAGTATAGGGAATATGAAATATGCTCAAAAATATCTCGGATGTTGGTTCGTTTGGTCGTACGGTTGCGTTGTTCGGTTAATTACGACGAAACACGAACGAATGCAAAAAACGATCCAAATTACGCGACAAATGGAATTTTATCATGCCAATCACTAAAAGAAAATATTTTAATGATTACATAAAGTTTTGGATGTCCGGATGTATTCAGAACGTAAGATATGCGCGAAAATGCAAACTTATGCACTTTTTGACGCTTTTAGTCCCCAAATGACCAAAAAGTTTATTTTAGCACACCGAACCCCTCAAAGCCTATTTCTAAGCTATGTAATAGATATTTAGGGTATTTTTAACTTATGGTCATGTTCTGGAATGTTCGTTACAGTACAAATCGGCATACTTTCGCAGTTTGTCGAAATTAGTCCCTGTAAGCGAATAAACTTGATTTCGCCACACCAAACCCTCCAAAACTTATTTCTAAGTTATGTAAAGGTTATTTGAGGTATTTTAAGCCTATTTCACTATTCCGGAGTGTTCGTTGCATTAAACTGGTTATATTTACGCATCAGTGCGCGTATAACCTTCTAGAAAGCGATTTAAAGCTTGAAATCGAACAAGAATTGGTTTGTGCAAAAGATACACATATTTATACAAATCCCAAGTATGAAATACAATATTTCATTGGTTTGGTATTTGTTTGATGGTCGCAGAGGCACAGGTGTCACATCACTACAATATCATTCTTCAGAGATAACAAGGAATCGAGTTTTTCTGAAATGATCTCCAATTGCGCAGCAATTGAATCATAAAAAAATTTTGCTGCCTCCAATCTGGCTGCTCCGGTTCTGCACCATCAGGTGTCCCAGCAATGGAACCATTGATAGATACTCGAAAACAAGAGGCTGATTTATTGAAATAATAAGATAGTTGGCCCGATTCGAGAGGGGCTAATCTCCAATACAAAAACACTAGATAATCTAAATAAACAAGACATTCCCAACTAGAACATGAAATGAAATACTTAAATGAAAAATAAAAGAGTTACTTCCTAAAATTCAGCCACTAAATTCAGCATTTTGACTTTGACTCTCCTAAAATTCAGCCCATCAAAATTTGAATTAGCAGGTTTATAACATTGTGTTTTACAAATGTTTGTGTTTTCTTATATTCTTTGACATTCTTGTACGATTGGTTGTATTATATTCACCGGACATTGTTATACTTAGGATAATTATTATATTTATCTCTCGTCAGAGTCATAACATTTACCATACGCCACATTATTATATTTACCATACACTTTAGCTTATAATATCATGAGAAGCGGCCCACCATCGATTCCTAGGCACCGTGTGAGGTCGAACTACTTTTTTGCGGTTCAGTAGCACACACATTTTAAGCACACGCATTCACAGGACTCTTAGAATACATGTGCTTAAAATGTGTGTGCTACTGAATCCTATTTTGACGATTATATTGTGATAGGCATCTCAGAATCATTCACAGGCACTGCATAGGATCAACCATCTTTTTTGGACACGTAAAAGGCCATAAGCCGGCCAAAAGCCTCTTTCACGGCTTATAATTATATTATGATAGATTGATAGGTGGCACGACATTGGTCCTGGGATACCCATTGAACATGTTATTTAGGAACGAAACTCGCTTGAATTGTCTATAGATTAGCGTATCATATACGTTTGGCTATGTAGCACATACATTTAGGCTCGGAAACACAATGCCAAGCGTCCATGACTCCCATTATTAAAAATATGTTTTGTAAAGAGGAAATCTGGGTTCGGCGGTCCTTACTAAAATTTGGTTGGACGCTCCTTATTAGACTACTCACTATGGTGATCATTTCTTTGGGTTGATTGTCATGTGGATTTAATAAAAAAGAAAAATCAATTCATTTTTAGAAAAAGTTCACAACCTGGTTGCCATGGCAACCTAAGTTGCAACCCAACTAGGGCTGTAGATGAATCGAACGAACTCGAACAAGACCATGTTCGTGTTCGTTTGTTAAGGAAATTAACATGTTCGCGAACTGTTCACGAACGCATGCCGAACATAAGTTTATGTCTATATTCGTTCGTTAAGGATATCCAGTTGTTCACGAACAGTTCGTGAACACTGGTTCGAACACAAACGAACGCAAGCGAATAACAATGAATCTAAACATACATTTAACTTGAAAATAAAAAATAAAAAACATTCATCATCATCATCATCATCATCATCATACTCAGTAAATCCCACCAATAGCAAAGCTAAGGTAAGGTCTGAGGAGGATAAGATATAGACAGCCTTACCTCTACCCCGTAGGAATAGAGAGGCTGCTTCCAGTGAGATCCCCGACTCGATTGTAGTTTTGCATCAAGCCTTAGACATAATGTAACAACCCGACTTTTCGGATCGTTACCTATCGCTGTCATTTCTTTCGTAAACGCTTGTACTCTTGGGATTCGATTAAACGCTATGGGTTAAACTATATTTACAACGCTTACTTAATCACAATTATCACATTTAAACGCAACTTATAACGCTTACCACTTAAACGCATTTTATCGCATTTCACATCGCTTATTAGACTAAACGTTATCGCAACGCAAACTCAACGCAGACTTGAAACACGAATTTAATTATATTATGTGTGTTATTTGTGTGATTACTTGTTTGTATGTTATGTGGTTCTCAACGCAACGCAACGCTTAACAAACGAACCAAAAGTTGGAAAACTAACAAACGCAACCCGGCCGTCCAAATGGACATCCGTCCGGATGACAGTCCGCTCGGATGACCATCCGCCCGGACGCTGCCACTCACACAACCGACTTAAACCTCGCCATCTCACTATAAATACCGTCGTACACCTCCATTCTGAGACTTTGACACTCTCATCTGCTCCCCAAGTCTCTGTCGCGATTCAAGGCCATCTTGTAAGCTCTTTCTCTCAAATCTTCTCTAATCACTTCTACTCCATCTTCTTCATCAAAATCACACACACTAACTAACTTTTTCTTGGAAACCATTGATTTGGACCTCTTGAAGGTGGATTCCACTCGTTTTGCTTAGGCAAACTATTGTGGAAGCATCATTCAATCGAGATTGGTTCTAGATCTAAAGAATTTCACACTTTTCAACTTAATCACGAAGGATTTCAACACTCTTTCATCTGTTTCTGACTTTTCTTCGGTTTTTACACCATATTGATGGAATCTGGACTCAATCAGACTCTCGACTCCTTCCTTAGTCGAGAGTCGGCCGGAAAACAGATTTCCACTGGAGAGATAGACCGATTTACGGGTCAAACATGAAACTTCATCAAGAACAGCTCATCATCCGAATGGGTGGGACCCATCCTACCGAATGAACTGGACTTGGTATTTTTCCGTTGTTTGACATGTCGTCACACCGTCTCCGTTAACCTAAAAACTTTTACTTAGAAAATTTTTACAAAACTTCAAAAACAGACCATCCGCCCGAATGATCATCCGTCTGGATGACCATCCGTTCGGACGACCTGTCCCTGACAATCTCCATTGTTTAAACGCTTTTAAGTAAACTCCGAATTTTAACGTTTCGCAAACAATCACATTCTATTCGAATGGCCATCCGTTCGGATAGACTGCCGAACAATTTTACCCCACTCGATACTCTGTTTACAACCATTCAGCCCTGAGAAGACTTATGCTTCTGTTTCCATGCACAAGCTAACTCAACGCGCTCCCTTCAATCCAATCCAGATTTTGTTTACTAGCTAAACACACACTGTGAGTATACTCGAACCCATTTTCGTTTAACGCACTTTTGGGTGTTACATACGTTCTATATCAAAACACAACACATAACGCAAAACACTTTATAAACGCTAACCGCTCCCGCATGCTATACGTGATTTGTTGAATGCTTGTTACTATGCTTATACAATGTTATACGAGACCGCCTCTAGCAACGATAGTACTATAGTTTGGACTCAGCACCTGTGTGACAGGGGTTGCTAGGGATTACATTACTCTACTTCACGTGTTCGCTTCGGCGAACATGTGTCGCGCATACTCTACAACGCAGTCTCATGGTTAGGTTGTATCATTGTTGGTAGTTACATGCTTCGCCCGTTACGTGTTACATGTTGGTTATGTGTAAACGCTTTTCATACTATTATTATGCAAACTTGTGTACTCACCTTTACATTATGTATTGACTTTTATTTTGATGTATGTGACAAGTTGATGGAATGTTATGCTGAAATCAAGATTGGCAGTCTAGAAACTCACCTAATAGAAATCTAGGTTGTCGGACTTGTTTTGTTTAAGAGATGTGACTCTGTGATAACTGTTTGTGGAATGTTTGTTTATTGGTATGGGACAATGAATTGCCATTTAATAGTTGTTATAGATTTTCTTAAGCAATCTGGTTCGCCTAGTGCCGCGCCCCGATGTTTCCGTCGTCGGTTGGGGTGTGACACATAAGGCACATAACATTCAACAATTGAGACAAATGCCGATTACTGCATGTACCCCCCTTGTCTTTCTGCTATCAGCGTCACCACATGATGCATGATTAACCATCCGCCTCTTTTAACGTATATTTCACGAAATTAGTAAAATAACGTTAGAATTAGTGCACTTTCACTTTTGCCCCCCGAGCGCCCACACAGATATACATTATATGCACATACCGCAAGCGGGGCCGAAAAAAATAAAACAATTGTTATCCTTAAACATTGGATATAAATAGTTAAATACAACCACCAAATGTAAATCAAAACACAAGAAGTCTTCTACACCACTAAATGATAAATCAAGGTTAACTAACCTAGAAATAATTATCCCAAAAAATGTCTTCGAGTGTCCAAATTTTAGCTAACTAGAAAAAGACAGGGTTTCAAGTTTTCAATATGTTTAGATAAAAGATTTATTATTTATTATTTTTAATATAATCAAACAAACACGAACGAACGAACATGAACAACATAAACGAACATATTACCGAACGTTCACGAACGCAGTCGAACGAACAAAACCTGTGTTCGTGTTCGTTCGCTAAGCTAACCGAACAAAAAAAATCGTGTTCGTTCGTTAAGCTAATCGAACAAACATATACGAACTTCCCTCCGAACGGTTCACGAACTGTTCGCTGAACGTTCGGTTCGTTTACAGCCCTAAACCCTACATAATTCCTATGTCTAAATTTAATTGGTGCACTAATTTGAATTTCTTTTCTTAACTACTAATTTTCCCAGTAATTTAAATACTCAGTTAACTTATAATATTTAAACTTAAAAACAAAATTAAATGCACTGTATTTTTTAGTATTTTTTTAACATCTAAATATGTTCGTGTTCGTTCGCTAAGCTAACCGAACAAAAAAAAAATCGTGTTCGTTCGTTAAGCTAATCGAACAAACATATACGAACTTCCCTCCGAACGGTTCACGAACTGTTCGCTGAACGTTCGGTTCGTTTACAGCCCTAAACCCAACATAATTCCTATGTCTAAATTTAATTGGTGCACTAATTTGAATTTCTTTTCGTAACTACTAATTTTCCCAGTAATTTAAATACTCAGTTAACTTATAATATTTAAACTTAAAAACAAAATTAAATGCACTGTATTTTTTAGTATTTTTTTAACATCTAAATATGAAGTTTATTAAAAATAGAGTTGTTTCAAAAAAAAATATTTTTAGTATAAAATAAATATTAATATTTTAACTTCTTGTTTTTATATTTAATATAAATAGTTTATTAGTTTCAAAATAAAATTATTATTTTATTATTTCTATTATTTTTTATATGATAAACAATAGTAATAAATCATATTTATTTAATAAAATATTAGTTTAGGTTGGGTTGCGAATGATAGTAAAAAGGTTAAATTTGGTTGGATTGGATTGCGTAGGTGTAAGAGAAAGGAATTAGTTTTTTTAATAAAATGTTAGGTTGGGTTGGGTTGGGTTGTAATAATGGATAGTCTTAGCTACTGAAAGACAATTGGGTGCCTGGCTCTGGATGTTCTAGTTGAACATTGGTTTGTTGGCAATCTGGCCCAATAACACGAACACAAAATTTGATCTCAATCAAGATCGACTCTTACTTTTATTATAAAACCTTGACTATACAAAAGTACATGGACCCTAAGGAGGGTAGGAGCGCCCATCACTCGTCACTCACAACTTCCAATCAAGTTCCGCCATCTTATCAAGCATTATTCCATCACTAGAAATGAATTTTAGTGGAAATTCTCATCACTTGTGATGGTTTGTTTTTATTTTTAAAATATAAATTAACACAAATAAATATACATGACCGTTCAAAAGAAAAAAAAAAATCACATACATAATCACCATGGACCCTAGTTCGAGTTAACACAAAATTGAAGGAGATAAGCTAATAATCTCCTAAATTGATATGGGGCTTTCGCTAACACAGTGAAATCGATCCATAATCACCTAAGAATACCTGATATTGGGCACCGAATGATGAGAATAGGTTGTTGCCGAAGCTCCGACCCCGACAGTATCTCCGGTGGACGCGCAAAACATCAGCAACAATGGAGTTTTTTTACTTGATAGTGTTTGGGGGTCATGTTGTTGTTGCAACAATGGAGCTCAGCAAGAACAACGGTCAACAAGCAACAACGTTCAAAATTTTCAAACATATAACACGTGAAAAAAGATGACGTGTTTTAAGTTTGACGTGTTTTCAAAACCACCGGCGGCAGTGTGCGTGATGGATCCACGCATGGTGGAGGTGCCATCACGTGACGCCGCGTCCCCAACTATCTATTTATAATAAATAACTTCCTAAACCTACTCAAACTCATATTCCTCTTCTACACATTCAAACAATTTAATTAAACTAATCCTAATCCTACCGGATAAATCAAACAATTTAATTAAAACTAATCCTTTCCTTCAACTTTGTTTTAGGATTAAAACCTTCACATTGGTTTTGGAAAGATGAAACCTTCAAAAAGGTTATCTAAACCAAAATCATATGGGCCCCTCCCTGCTTGCACTGTTAGAATCAAGTGCACACAAATACAAACATCAAAAGCAAAAGCAATACACAACCAATAGGATTTCCATTTGGATTAATTAGTCCACTTCATTCTTGGGTAAAATCACTTAAGTCATCATTTAGACAATAAACATAACAACCAACCAACAAAATTTCAAATCCTAACATTCAACTTTGTCTAGCATTAGTCAATCTATTTGATTGAATCATCATGCACTCCGCATGTTCGACAAAATGCCTCAATGAAATTCACCATAAGCAGCAAATGCAATACCGATGAAACCTCTAATTCAACGATTCGAGCAAAAATTTTACCAAACTTCTGTTGGTCAAAACCTATAATCATATTCATTTCCAGAACCTCAAATTCATGCTAAAAGGCTCAGTATTAACCAAAATATAAATTGCGAATATCATGAAACCAAATCTAACTTTTCATTTCATTAACTATCATACATCACAAAACAATAACCAAACACTCCACATCCAACTTCCCTCGTACTAACCACCGAAACCGTACAGAGTGCGTCCCTGACGCTTCAACGCATAAACCACATCCATAGCTGTAACAGTTTTCCGGCGAGCATGCTCCGTGTAGGTAACGGCGTCACGAATAACATTTTCTAGAAAGATCTTGAGAACACCACGAGTCTCCTCATATATCAGTCCGCTTATACGCTTCACTCCCCCACGTCTCGCCAACCGTCGGATCGCCGGTTTGGTGATGCCCTGAATGTTGTCCCGGAGAACTTTACGGTGTCGTTTTGCTCCTCCCTTTCCCAACCCCTTTCCTCCTTTCTCTCTTCCTGACATGATTGCTGATTGTGGATTGGTAAGTTTTTTTGTTTTGATGATTTTGGTAAATGCTGGGTTTGTGTTTATATATTGGTGTGGGTTTTGGGTATGGAGTGTTTTGGTTCGTTGGATTGGTGGGAAGGTGAGGGGTTGATGACCGTAGGATGGGGATCCGAGTGGGATGTGAAGAAGTGCTCTGATTGGTTGGTTAATGAAGTGGCGGATTGTATGTGTAAGGACATGTGATACGCACGTGTATAAACTGGATCCATAAAAAAGGAAAGCCAAGAAGGTAACAAGTGGTGATTTTTTTTTAAACTACCAACAAAATTTTATTCATCAATAAAACTAACAACTCGTGTTAGTTCACAACATCATACAAAACCAAAAAATAAAAAGACCACCATTACAAATATTACAAACTCATACAAGACAAATCAAATTCGCACCACTGTTCCCATGTAATCACTTGTGCCTTTGCTCGATTCCGGATCCAGATATACCCCAAATGTCTTATTTGTTCTTTCACAACAATGATATTAGGCTTCTTGTTATTATATCATGTCGTAACAGCATTTCCGTATGCACCATACCGCGATCTGGATAACCGAGTAGACTGTCATCTTCCATCTCCGAGTACTGACTTCATGTTTATAAGCTTCGAAAAGGTCCTTAATCCCAAAGATAACGAACCTCGGACACCTGGTCCAGCTAGCCACAAAGTCCCAAACCAACTGAGCAAAATCGCATGATATGAACAAATGCTCGACATATTCATCTTGACAGTTACAAAAACGACAACGAACTGAATCAATCTGCACATTTCTTCTTACCAATGCATCCATGGTTGGGACCTTGTTAATAATAACTCTCCAGCAAAAAAAAATCACCTTAATGGGCGTCCACTTGTTCCACACATAATCGATACCGAAATACAAAAATCTTTCATATTGAAGTTGGTGTCTAAGACTCCCCACGATGTACACCCCGGAACCTTCAAGCAACCAGTTCCAGATGTCTTCCCCCTTGCCAATTTGAATATCTCATAGCACCTCCATGAGGTCTTTAAATTGTATCAGTTCTTCTACTTCTTCTACTAAATTTAGTTCTCTTAACCACTGAAACTTGGTTGTTATGATGCCATTCACCTCACAAACTCTATCTGCCACAGTAGCCTTCTTATTCTGATCCAGGTTATACAAGAACGGGAATTTTGTGTTCAACGAGTCCTCCAGCAGCCACTTATCCCTCCAAAAGTGAATACTTTTTTCGTTTCCCAGCTTACATTTGTATAAAGACACAATATCCACGACATACGACTCTAAATCTTGAGATACTTTAGCTATCTGTTTCCATGGACCTACAATAGACAATTTGACCGGGATAAAATCCCACGCCCGCGACCCGTGATGTACACTCCAAATGACCTTCCACCATAAGTTGTTACGTTCCGATTTGAACTTCCACCACCATTTTGCTAACATGGCGAGGTTCGCCTCTCTTAACGAAGTAATCCCCAACCCGCCTCGGTCCTTTGGAGCCATAGCGTTATGCCAACCGACCCAGTTTTTCTTTGACTACTCCTATCTTGCTCCCCATAAAAAGTCTCTTCTGATCCGTTCCAGCTAGTCGATGATTTGTATTGGCGCCCTATAAAAGAGAGAAAAATATATGTAGGGAGGAGTACAAAACTGATTTAATCAGTTTGATCCCCCCCCCCCCAAATGAGACTGTATTCGCCTTCCGGTTAGACAACATTTGCTTAAAAGGAAGATTACTCGCTCTACATCGAAGTATTGAAGCCATGTCTTGTAGTTGGGAGTCTCCCACACCAATGCCGAAAACACTACTCTTCGAGAGATTTACACGCAACCCGGAGGCCAAGTAAAAGCACCGGAGTAACCTTTTAAGGTTACGGGCGTTAGACGTTGACTATTTCCCCATAAAAACTGCATTGTCGGCGAAGAAGAAGTGAGACAAACAAGGACCCTGATTCCCTACCTAGATACCTGTCACACCCCAACCGATGGCGGAATCATCGGGGCACGACACTGAGCGAAACAGATTGTCAAGAGAAATTCCATAACAACTAAATTACCGGATAGTTAATATTATGTCCCATACCATAACTTATCAAGCAATCAATTATTATACACATAGATATTCTCAAACAAAACATTGTTCCGACAACTCAGATTTAAATAAATAAATTATCTTTGTTTCTATACTCTCCTACTCGTTTCCAAGAAAGCAAGCAACATCCTAGCATCTCAAACACCTGCCACATACGTTAAAATAAAGGTCAATACACATAGTGTAAACGTGAGCATACAAGTTTAATAGTATAATATAGTTTGAAATCGTTTACGCATAACCAGCATGTTACATGTACAAAGTGAAGGCAAGTAGGTTATCGACAGAGAAATATGCAACACATATCCCCACTGGGACATGTGAAGTAAAGCCCTTAACAACCCCTGTCCACGACATGTGCTGAGTCCAAACTATAGTACTATCGTTGCTAAGGTGTCAGGCAACAATCACATGTGTTAACATAACATACAAGCATTCATCGAATAACACGTAGCATGCAATAACGGTTAACGTATAAATAGTGTTTGCGTTGTGTGTCGATTGTGATTTAGAATAAGTAACGTATGTAACACCCAAAATTGCGTAAAGCAAAAAGGGATCGAGTATACTCACAGATCGGGCTTAACAAGTAAACACTCTCTTGGATTGAAGGGAGCGCTGAGATGTTAGCATGAACAGTTCACGATAGCATAAGCGATGAACGACGCGTAAAACGGTGAAAAGTGGTTAAGTGTCGGATGGTAATCCGATCGGATGGCAATCCGATCGGTTGGCCATTCGGTCAGATTGACATTCGTTTGGTAAGTATGTGTTTGTGTATGATGGCTTTGAAGTCTTCGTTGTAGCATTTTGAAAACAGAGAAGTATCTCTACCTTTCAGATCGTCGATCGAACGGTCGTTCGATCGGATAGCAATCCGTTTGGCAGGACACTTAGTGAGAACAAGTTCACAACAGGATTGTCACTCGATCGGATAGCAATCCGATCGGATAGCATTCCGTTAGTAACTGATGTTCTTTGAAAATTATGAAAATGTTTAAGTGTTGAAGATCCAAAAGTCAACTGATCGGATGGTCGTTCGATCAGATGGCTATCCGATCGGACGGTAATCCGTTCGACATTCAGATCTTTGAAAGTTTGAAGAAAATGCTTAAGTGTGGAACCAAGTGCAATCCAATCAGATAGCAGTTCGATCGGATGGCAATCCGATCGGACGGCAATCCGTCCCAACGAATCTGATTGTCTTGAACTTGATTACTTTGAAAAGTTTTGCGGTTTGCTCGAGACGATATGACAACGCACTAAACAACGGAACTTCGTCAATTCCCAAGTTGTCTGATCGAACAGGAATCACCCAAGTCCGATCAGTTTACTGGATCATGACGGTTGTTCATGTTTAACCTGAAATCAGTTGTCTCTTTGATCGAACCCAGATCTTGAACCAACACATCACTAAGAAAGAGTAGAATGTCAGAACGAGCTCCGATTCTAACGGTTTTGAGTGCATTGAGTGTAAAAGAATTGAAAGAAAGTTGGAAAACCATCTTTCAATCCTTTTAACTTTGAAAATATTTAGATCTATGTGAAAACATTGTTTAATCATGTGGAAATCCTTCAGATCTGAGTTGTTCTTGGTGGAATGAGGCCAAAACTTGAAGTTCATAAGAACTCCATGATGACATCACCCTAGAACACCTCAAATCTGCTGATTTCACGGTTAAAAGTTTAGATTCAAAAGAGAAAATGATTAAGAAGTGTGTGTAGATCATAGAAGTACAAGATTTGAGTTGAAAACTTATAAGAATCGCAAGAAATCGAGAGAAATGAGGTCTGGAACGCTGCTGGTCGAATGAGAGAGCTGTCACATCACAAGTGATGCAGTTTATCTGCGCTTGTTTCCTTTTTCCCTTACTGGTCGAGCTGCAACTTGGCTCGACACTTTCCCTCAAAATTCTATCACTACTTGGGAGATTCTAAAATCAAAATTCTATAAGAAGTATTACCCTCCATCTAAGGCCGCACGCCTTCGAGATCAGATCCATTCGTTTCGTATGGATCCCGATGAGCCTTACTAAATGGCATGGGAGCGATTCCAAACCTTGCTTAGCAAGTGCCCCCAACATGGTCTTTCTGAATGGGCTCTAGTGGAGAAATTTTATAATGGTCTCACTCCTGACACTCAGCTGATGTTTAAAACTGCCGCTGGAGGTTGTATCATGGACAAAAAGGATCCAACTGAGTGTGAGGACATGTTTGTGAGTTTTGCCATGGCCGGTTAGCAGAGCCATCCCACGAGGAATTCCATTCCTTCTACTAGGACCACCTCCTCTGCTAGAGGTGTGTATCAGGTCACTCCTGACACTAGTTTGGCTGCAGAGTTAGAGGCTTTGAAGAGGGAGATGAAGTTGAAGGATCGGAAGTGTGAGATATGTCGTGGAGGACATGAGACAGCTGATTGCCCTATAAGATCGCAGGAAGAGGTCGACTATATTTCCAACCCGAATAATCGTTTCCAAAATGCTTCATTTAATAATTCTTATAATCCGGGTTGGAAAAATCAATCCAACTGGAGGTCGGGGGGAAACCCGCCAGGGTTCCAACAGCAATCTTCGAGTGGATCATCATATGGCACTGAGTTCAAGGAGCTGAAGGACATTCTACTTGCTCAAAGTTAACAGCTAAACCAGTATATGACTTCCAATAATCAGCGACACGAGGAGCATGATCGTATGTTTAAAAATCAGGGAGCTTCGCTGCAAAATTTGGAGAGACATATGGGGGAGATGGCGAGACAGTTACAGCAGAGGCCACCGGGAGGATTACCGGGTAACACCGTTCCTAATCCTAATTCTCATGCTCATGCTAAAGCTGTCATGACTCGGAGTGGCAGAGGGGCCACAGTTGATCAACCGGTGGTAGATGAAGAGCCGGTTGATGAGGAGATAGAGATGGAGACTCCCACTGGCAAAGTGCAACCCAGGCTAGCCCCAGCAAGTACCGCACAGTCCAGTGAGTCTCAGCAGAAGAAGAAGGAGCACGTTCGTGATTATTCATCTATTCCTTTTCCGGGCAGATTTAAGAGAGTGAAGGAAGCAGAGTAGATCTCTAGATTCTTAGGTTTGTTTAAGCAGCTCCATATTAATCTTCCTTTCGTAGAGGCTCTAGCGCATATGCCTAAGTATGCCAAATTCTTAAAGGACATTCTTAGTAATAAGAAGAAGTTGGAGGAGTTATCACATGTGTCCTTGAGTGAGGAGTGCTTGGCAGTTCTTCAGAATCGTCTTCCTAAGAAAATGACTGATCCGGGTAGCTTTACTATTCCATGCTTGATTGGTGATCTATCAGTCAGCAATGCCTTGGCCGACCTGGGAGCTAGCATAAATTTGATGCCCTATGCAGTGTTTGCTAAGCTCAACCTAGGAGAGCCTTCTCCTACTCGTATGAGTCTGCAGCTTGCGGATCGGTCAGTGAAATATCCGCGAGGGATTGTGGAGAACATGTTAGTGAAAGTCGACAAGTTTGTCTTCCCTGTTGACTTTGTGATCTTAGACATGGATGAGGATGCTCATGTACCATTGATTCTAGGTCGACCATTCCTAGCTATCGTGAGAGCATTGATTGATGTTTATGACGGTAAGCTAACACTTCGCGTAGAGGATGACATGGTTACTTTTGATATCAATAGGTCGATGACTCATCCTAGAGAGCACGACGACACTCTCTACTTCGTTGACACCATCATGTCACATGTGGGTCATTGCTTGAGTAAGGTTTGTGGGCGTGATGCTTCGGACACGCAGATTCTGGACACGTTTATCCCGGAGGTTGAGATGACTATTACATCATATGGGGAGTCCGAGAGTCAACCTGAGGTTTTTGAGGTAGTTGAGAGGAAGGCGCCTGAGGAGAGGCCATCTGTGGAGAGTCCCCCATCCCTGGAGCTGAAAGATTTGCCATCTCATCTGGAGTATGCCTTTCTGGATGAGGGTTCTCAGTTACCTGTCATCATCTCTTCGGAGTTGACATAGGAGGAGAAGACGAAGTTGATGGGTGTGCTTAAGGCACACAAGCAGGCGATCGCGTGGAAGCTCGTTGACATAAAGGGTATTAAACCTTCATTCTGCACACATAAAATTCTGATGGAGGATGAGTTTAAGCCCGTAGTTCAGCCGCAACGCCGATTAAACCCAAACATGCAGGATGTGGTAAAGAAGGATGTGATAAAATTGTTAGATGCAGGCCTCATTTACCCAATCTCTGATTCTGCATGGGTTAGTCCAGTTCAGGTGGTGCCTAAGAAAGGAGGCATGACAATGGTTCCGAATGAGAGGAATGAGTTGATTCCCACAAGGACTGTTACAGGCTGGAGAGTCTGCATCGACTATCTCAGACTTAATGACGCCACGAGGAAAGACCAGTTTCCTCTTCCTTTCATTGATCAGATGCTGGAGCGTTTGTCAATGCAGCAGTTCTACTGCTTCCTTGATGGCTTCTCAGGTTATTTCCAGATCCCCATTGCACCGGAGGATCAGGAGAAAACCACTTTTACATGCCCGTACGGTACCTTTGCTTATCGTCGTATGCCTTTCGGGTTATGTAATGCTCCAGCCACATTTCAGCATTGTATGGTGGCGATATTTCATGATATGATTGAGGACTCGATGGAGGTATTTATGGATGATTTTTATGTTTTTGGGAGTTCATTTGATCCGTGTTTGCAAAATCTTGATCGTATGTTGGCTCGATGTGAGGAGTCAAATTTGATGCTGAACTGGGAGAAATGCCACTTCATGGTGAAGGAGGGCATAGTGTTGGGTCATAAGATTTCACAGGCGGGGATTGAGGTCGATAGAGCTAAAATCGACGCGATTTCTAGACTTCCACCGCCAACTTCTGTGAAGTCTATTTGTAGTTTTCTAGGCCACGCGGGATTTTACCGTCGGTTCATCCGTGATTTTTCTAAGATTGCTAGGCCTATGACCCGGTTGTTGGAGAAGGACGTTCCTTTCGATTTTTCTGAGGAGTGTGTGAGGGCGTTTGAGTTTCTTAAGGAGAAATTAGCGAGTGTGCCGATTCTTATTGCTCCAGATTGGAGTCTTCCTTTTGAGATTATGTGTGACGCGAGCGATTTCTCGGTTGGAGCTATTCTAGGACAGCGTAGAGAGAAGCGATTTCATCCTATTTACTACGCAAGCAAGACCCTGAATGACACCCAGGAGCATTATATGACCACTGAGAAAGAGCTCCTGGCAGTGGTCTTTGCTCTCGATAAAATTCGTTCCTACCTGAGTACCTGGTTCTTTCTAAAGTCATCATCTACACCGATCACGCGGCATTAAGGCATTTGTTTGCGAAGAAAGATTCGAAACCACGCTTGATTCGGTGGATTCTACTTCTATAGGAGTTTGATCTTGAGATTCGGGATAAGAAGGGAGCCGAGAACGCCGCAGCAGATCATTTGTCTAGACTTGAGAATCTCGAGAGTGATGAGGATGAGATTGGCGATAGTTTTCCTCATGAGACTTTGATGTTTGTGAAACCTGAGGATGAGGGAATGCCTTGGTATGCTGATATAGTGAATTATTTAACGGAGAAAGTGATACAGCCGGAGATGTCTTTCCATCAGAGGAGGAAGCTGATAGCGGACTCGAAGTATTACTTTTGGGACGATCCGCATCTTTCTCGTGTTGGAGTTGATCAGGTTGTGAAGAGATGTATTGTTGGAGAAGAGCGTATGCAGGTTCTCAGGCATTGTCACGAGGGGCCTACTAGAGGACATTATGGAGCTTCTTACACCGCGAGGAAGGTGTTAGATTCTGGATTCTATTGGCTGACAGTGTTTCGAGATGCTCATGAGTTGGTTAGGAGCTGTGATGCTTGTCAGAGAGTAGGTAATATCTCATCCCGGAATGAGATACCCCAAAATCCGATGCAGGTAGTGGAGGTTTTTGATATATGGGGTATTGATTTCATGGGTCCGTTCCCGATGTCTCGAGGGAACCGATACATCCTCGTTGCTATAGATTATGTGTCAAAATGGGTGGAGGATCAAGCCTTGCCTAAAAATGATGCGAGGGTTGTAGTGAGATTTTTGAAGAAATTGTTTGCTCGCTTTGGTACCCCAAGGGCACTTATCAGTGATAGAGGTACCCACTTTTGTAATGTCCAGATGGAGAAGGCATTGAAACGCTATGGTGTCACTCACCGTCTTTCAACTGGCTATCATCCACAGACGAGTGGGCAAGTGGAGAACACTAATCGGGGTATTAAGCGGATTTTGGAGAAAACTGTCGGACAAAATCGGCTGGATTGGTCCGATAAGTTTGATGATGCATTGTGGGCTTTCCGGACTGCATTTAAGACTCCCATAGGTACTACACCTTTTAGGATGGTTTATGGGAAGGCTTGTCATCTACCGGTGGAGTTGGAACACCGCACATATTGGGCGTTGAAAGGAGTTAATCTGGATATGGATAGTGCGGGTAAACATCGGTTTCTCCAGTTGCATGAGTTAGAGGAGTTAAGAGATGAGGCATATATGAGATCACTAGGCTATAAGGAGAAGATGAAGAGGCTACATGATAGTAAGCTGAGAGGAAATAAGGAGTTTCACCCGGGAGACAAAGTCCTTCTTTTTAATTCTAGATTAAGATTGTTCCCAGGTAAACTTAGGTCTAGGTGGTCAGGACCGTACATAGTTGTTCAGGCTTTTCCATATGATACGGTTGAGTTGAAGAGTGGGGATGGTAAGACGTTTAAGGTGAATGGTCATCGTCTAAAGCACGCTATCGAGGGACCAGGAGAGGAGAGATTGGTGGAGGAGCTTGACCTCCCATTAGTTGGTGCTTGAGAGTGAGTAGAGAGCTTGTTTGTAGAGTTTGTACATTCTAGTTGCTGATTTGTTTTTATTTTTGTACATTTTTAGTCTTGTTGAGTCGGTCTTTTATTTTGAGTCAGTTTTACGCTTGGGTTTGTTTGTTCTATCATGTGTAGGTTTATTTGACCCACCTGTACTCAATCTTCATTCGGGTGGTGATTTTGGAGCTGTAATCTTTTTGTAAAGGCAACCCAAGTGTACCAATTTGTCAGAGATGATCGCGAATGGAATGTTATACGATCATGTTTGGTTGGAATTAAGACACGTGCAGCTGGCACTGATTGTTATCCTAAGCAGCTAAGTCTTTTCCAATTCTTGTTGTTTATATTTTGTACATTATTTTAGGTTTTTATTTCTTATTTGTTTTTAGTTAGTTTTCCAGTCACATTGAGGACAATGTGAGATTTAAGTGTGGGGATGGGAGACTACGTCTTTTTAGGTAGATTTGAGTCGAAAAATTTTAAAAAAAATTGAAAATTGAATTTTTTAAAAAAAAAAAATAGAAAATGTTCCTGAAAGTTTTGCAAATAAATGGAAAATGATAGAAAAAATGGGATTTTTGGTTTTCAAAATATTATATATATGAGATAAATATAGATAAAAGACGTACTTTCCGGGATGTACTGGTAGGCCCAGCCAACTTAGAGGGTTCCCTAGATTGTTCTTAAGATTACCTTAATTTTAAATCATGAAATCTTGTGGGTTCTCATCTTAGGGGAAATAGAAAAGCCGAAACTGTTGATAGTATAAAAGGAACCACTATAAGTAAATAACCTATAAGTATTTTTAAGAGTTAATTACCCGGATTGTCCCTGTGGTTTCACGTTTTTTCACGTTTAGTCCCCACCTTTTGGAAATAGCAGGTATGCTCCCTATGGTTTGTTATTTTGTTACTCGGATAGTCCCGTGAGTAAATGTCAGTTAGTTAGTTCAGTTAAGTTGGTGTGAAATTACTAAAATGTCCTTACTAAACATAAAAATCTGATTTATTATTTAAAAGAAATATATATATTTAAAAGAAATATGAATTAAAATAAAACCTATCCCTTCATCTCCTTCACAGCCAACAAACACCACCATCCACCGCCCCACCTGCCTCCACTGCCCCCATTAGCCACCACCACTGGTCACCATCTCCACCACCATTCAACAACACCATCAGAATTAATAACCCCAAATCATCTTCACCCCCAACAACCTTTAGATCAAACCGATTCTCCCCATCAAAATCACTAGATTTCTTTTTGAGGATATTTAACATACTAGTTATTAGACCTGGGAGGCGTGGAGGGGGTCCACCAACCTGGGCTACCGGTTTGAGCTGCTACCAGACGCCGAAATTGAGCTGATAACAGCTCCACCGTCAGTTCCAAACATGGTGGGAAATTCACCATAGACATTGGGAACGGGGGTTCGCCGATGACGACCCCAAGCGAGAGTTTTGACTCCGGGTCAGACATATGGATGTACCAGGGGTTTGTGATATCGTCGAAGGTGGGTGGAAGGCCGGAGGTGGAGATCGGGGTTCAGCACGTGACGTGCACGGAGGATGCTGCAGCGTTTGTGGCTTTGGCTGCGGCGGTGGATTTGAGTTTAGATGCCTGCCAGCCGTTTTCTAGGAAGCTCCGGAAGGAGCTCAGGCAATAGTCACCGGCACCGGAGTTGAATAATATTATTATTTTGCAGGGATCTTTTTATTTTTAAATTTCCAAAGCACAGAGTGTGCAATACCACCTGTTTTCTTGAGTAAAATTTCAACTGAAAAGACACTTTTGAAATTCATTCAAGTTATATCAGATTTTGGTTTGGATCTTATTGATTGCAATGGATATAGATTGTGATAGTAGGGCCCACTTGATTTAACTCTATCTTTTAATATTTTAATATTTTTTTTATAACACTAAGGGTATTTTTGTCATTTTACATCCATTTAACTAAGATAATTAACCCATATCCATGTCAGGGACTATACGAGTAACAAAATATCAAATTATAGGGAGCATACCTGCTATTTCCAAAAGATGGGGACTAAACGTGAAAAAATGTGAAACCACAGGGACTATCCGGGCAATTAACTCTATATTTAATTAAATTGGCACACCTTATCCTTTTTATGAGAATAAATCCGGATTCTGGTGGCGCCTAAAAAAATTCCATCATCCATCTATATGAGCAAAAAAAAAAATGTGAGGCTCATGGTGTTTCCCACTGGGATAGCGACTTGGTGATAATGCCCTCTGAGTTGAACATAGAAAAAATGACTAAAGCTCATCATCATCCATCATTCCATCAAAATTTAATTTTAAATACATGAGTAGGGTTCGTACGGAAAGTGTGTTTTTCCTAGAAAGTCTAGGAAGCGATCTGGTCCATCCGATTGGTGTATTTAAGGGTTGAGATTAAATCAATGACAATCTTGTAATATTTGAGTTTAATTAATTGATTGTTTTAAATGAGTAGGGGCAATTTTGTCAATGGTCGTGTTTTAAATCAATTAGATAACCGCCCAGTTCCTAATTTCAAGCGATTTTCCCTCTCTCTCTCTCCAAACCCATCTTGGAAACCCCAATCCCTACCAAAAATAACTACAATCATGGAAGAAGATAACTTTAGAAACGATGGAGAGCACCAGATCAAATTAAAACACTTCTCCATCTCCACCATCTCCGAGTTCATCATCACCATTCAAATATTGTTCTTATCATCTCCGTTTTCTTGACGATGTGTTTTAACAGCAAGCAAATTAATACAGTTGTGTTTTAGCAGCAAGCAGATTCATACAGTTGTGGTTTATCATCCAGATTCATACAGATGTGTTTTAACAGGAAGCAGATTCATACAGTTGTGTTTTAGCATTCAGATTCATACAAATGTGTTTTAACAGCAAACAGATTCATACAGTTGTGTTTTAACAGCAAGCAGATTCATACAGATGTGTTTTAACAGCAAGCAGATTCATACAGTTGTGTTTTAGCATTCAGATTCATACAGTTGTGTTTTAGCATCCAGATTCATACAGATGTGTTTTAACAGCAAGCAGATTCATACAGTTGTGTTTTAGCATTCAGATTCATACAGTTGTGTTTTAACAGCAAACAGATTCTTATAGTTGTGTTTTAACAGCAAGCAGGTTCATACACTTGTGTTTTAGCATTCAGATTCATACAGTTGTGTTTTAACAGCAATCAGATTCATACAGTTGTGTTTTAGCATTCAGATTCATACAGTTGTGTTTTAACATCAATCAGATTCATACCGTGTGTTTTACCATCTTTATATTGTGGGATCTATAAAAAATTGACTTTAGCCCTGTAAACTGTTAAAACACAGCACCAAGAACATGCTGATAAATTCCAGTAATCTTCTGAACAATGGAATATGCGATGTAATGTGGCATAGACAATAACATAAAACACATTCAGATTGTTAAAGTGCAAAAGAACTGTTAAAACACAACCTGATTATATATTGACTTCAGAGTGTTAAAACACACTGACTTCAACCTCTCTGACTGGTAACACACATCACTAAGAACATGCTGATAGCTTTCAGATAAACACATTGACTTCCAGATTTGAATTCGAAAATAATAAAAATTCCGAAAATCATGGAATTTTAGTTAATGAAGATACATTCCAAAAATAAAATTAAAATGTTAAATTACATGATAGCCCTTCTGCTTAAAATCCCTCAATGACACATGTCCAATTCTTATTCCTTCCTAGACTTTCTAGGAAAAATAGACTTTCCACCCAACTCCTACTCTTAAATACATAAGGGTTATTTATATAAAGTGGTATATTTTTAATCTTTTCCTTATAAGCTTGATACGGGATTAGGTGGATTTGTGGACCTTGAGTGTGAGACCCCTAGATGGATTGTTAACTTGAATATAATGATAGCATGAAAGGGCTTGATTAGTTGGCGGTTGGGTTTAGGTGGATAACAATACCGGTAATCGTGGTTATATGTGGTTATGTCTTTTAATAAATTAATTTAAAAATTTTTGGAACCAATTATCCTAGTTATGATTCCATTGCAAACTTTTTTTTCGGGACGAAAAAAAGTTCAAGTGTGGGGATATTTGATGTGTTGTAAAACACATGCGATTATCCTATGTAAATTGTATAGTTTTTGGTAGATTTAGAGTCGTTTTTATTAGTTTTTAGATTTTATTTTATTAGATTGTGTAATTGTAGGTCCCGTTGCGAAAAAGAAATGAAAACGAGCTAACACGATAAGTTAATAAACAAAGTTAGCATGAAGAAAAAATTGCAATTTAGAGAATCATGTTTATAATATATAATTGCAATTAGTGTCATTGAATGAGGTAATTAATATAATAGTTTCATTTGTTTCTATATGGGTCGTATTATTGGCACACCTTGGGGGTTAAATCGACACCCTCAATACGCATCGTATAGGCCTATACGATACGTATTGAGGTGGGTTCAAACTTCTATGCCTGCCAAAGGCTGCCATTGTCCCCCACCAAAAAGTAATACGCATCGTATAGGCCTATACGATGCGTATTGAGGGTGTCGATTTATTTTTTTTAATTTTTGCAAGGTAGCTTCCTGTCACGCGGTAGCTTTCCGTCACGCGAACGAATAAGCAGCACTTTGGACATTTGTTGGTCTTCAAACATCTAGGAAACATTATTTGAGAATACCCCTTAAATTAACAAGGCGGTCTCTTTGCTTCGTCCACTAGAACTATTTGTGTATGTATTCTTAGGGTTTTTATTATTTGATCAATGGAAGTTGAAATCGGCTTTGTATTTAGCACACAAAGGTACTGAACAACCAAGATAACAGCTCCGGTTTCATTTGCTTCGTCTACTAGAACTATTTGGGTATGCATTCTGTTGGTACTGAACAACAGAATCAGGTTCTCAAAAACAAGGATCGTTCTAATAGATTAAAGATAAATATTTCAGTTATTTCTGTTGATCCACAAATTACAACAAATTGTGTCTAATGCAAGGATCTTCGAATGTGGTGTGTATGTTAAATACCGTTCACCGCTTTTTTAGTTGCTTCTCCTGTTAAGTTTCTGAACCAACCGAAATCCACAAAATCAAACAGTTTCTCCGTCGCTAATTTATCCACTCACCGTGAAATCGAACAGTTTCTTCGTAGATTCCGTTCGGTTTCAAAGCCGGTTGAGGATTACGAGTATTCTAGACTCGTTCAAGGCGTGCAATGTTTCCTCTCAATTGAATAGACCGACACTTGCTTCATAGGACTCACTTGAATCGTCTCAGAAGTGGATTTCGGTTGGTTCAGATCTCTTTGGGTATATTCGAAACCAACTAAAATACGTTGAAGTACTGAATCAACAGAAATAACTGAAATAACTTGAATCGTCTCGGAAGTACTGAACAACAGAAGGATGAGATATCGGCGGTTAGCTCGAAGGAGTTTCTCTCAATCAGGTGTTCCATTAGACATCCCCTTTTATCATGTGTCATATGTTACGAGATTCTTAGTAGATTCCAACAAAGTTAATATTCACTGTGGTGGATGCAAGCATAAAGTTAGAAACCGGTGGTATTGAACTAACATTTCCTTTAAACATTCTAAAAAAGGATCGTTCTAATAGATTAAAGAGAATAAACGAAGTACAAAATCATCTGCTTTCTGAATATGAATCTGAATGTTAACTTTGACTTATAAACCCTTGAATCCCAATGCTTCTATGATGATATCAGCGTTGTTTATCACCCTGTGTGAGTATTGGCAGCCCGACCACTAGCAGAAGAACCCGACACGTCTCCTATGATGATTCAGAGGTCGGTCTCGGGTGGGCATAAGATCAGTGGGCCCTATTGTCGGATATGTGACTCAAGAAAGTCATTGGACTGCCGCCGATGAAGTCAAATGTGATCAAACTTGGACATCAGACGTAAATCTTGAAGAAACAGAACATAATCCCATATTGTCTAAAGAAGCACTTTTATCATGTGTGATCCAGAGGTCGGTCTCGGGGGTGGGCATAAGATCCGTGGGCCCTATTGTCGGATATGTGACTCAAGGACAAGCCTTCGGCCCTATTGTGTAATAGAACTTCCGAGCTAACATCTGACATAGCAAGTACAAGGAAAAACATGGACATGAATGCTTTACACCAAGTTTTGTTGCTGCACCAGGGTCCAATACATGAGCTCACCCTTGTTATGGATGATTACTGGGAAGATTACAATTGTTTTGAGTTTTGTCAGATAATACTTCATTTGTCGAGAAACCATACTGTCAAGAAATTAACATCTTTTAATACTTCATTTGTCGAGAAACCATACTGTAAAGATCTCTACACAAACTCTTCTACATCTTTTAACCAATTGTCCATCACTTAAGACCTTGAAAGATTTGTTGAAATCAATTTTGTTTTGTCAGATAATACTTCATTTGTCGAGAAACCATACTGTTAAGAAACTAACATCTTTTAATACTTCATTTGTCTAGAAACCATACTGTAAAGATCTCTACACAAACTCTTCTACATCTTTTAACCAATTGTCCATCACTTAAGACCTTGAAAGATTTGTTGAAATCGAATTTGTGTATCTGAATCAGGTTCTCTGCCTTAGATCGGTCATTCCTTGTGATACATGAACGTTTGATTTGAATTTTGAAAGTGACAAATTGATGTATCTGGTGGGGGTGATATAGTAATTTTCAATAATGTAGGAAGGATTGTAGCAGTAGGACATTGGAATCAGGTTCTCAAACAAACCAACAAAAACCTGATAGTGAAAAACATCAGCAACCATTATTCCTTTTCCTTCAATTTCGAGAACATTCTCCCTGTGTACGCAACAAAGAGACTGCCTTGTTAATTTTAGAGTATTTTTATCTTTTGTTGATGGATAACGCAAACAAGTTCTCCACAGTTTGTTATTCAGATCTCTATTCGGCCATCTTTCCAAACTGCAACACACGATAAGTTTAAACTTTATAGTGTGTGATTTGACCAGGAATACGTTAAAATACGCTAAAATACGTTACAATACGTTAAAATACGCTAAAAAACATAAAAATACCCTAAAATACGTTAAAATACGCTAAAATACGTCAAAAATACTATTAAATACGCAACAATATGTTAGAATTCGTCAAAATATGCAAAAATACGTCAAAGTACGCAACGAACGATATTTCCACACACGTATACATATAATACGACACTATGGAGTTCAAGTGGATTTCAAACAAAACTGTACGTAATCATAGAATAAGATATTCGCACACAACCGAACGGCACCGAAACGACTAATGTTGAAGGTATACGTAATAAAACGACAAAATATGCGAAAGTTAGGCAAAAAACGAGACGTATACGCGTCGAACCGAGGGAAACACGATAACACTAAATTTGAAATAATGCCATATACGATCGTATAGGCCTATGTTGTATCGTATATCAGCTTAATACGAATTGTATAGGCCTATACGATTCGTATTAAACTTTGAATTTTCTCAAAAATACCCCTGAATTTATCAGAAAACCAGGGGTATTTCAGTAAAATCATCGATTAATACGCATCGTATAGGCTTATACGATGCATATTGAACTATAAATTTCTCAAAAATGTTTTTTCAAATCAAGGGTTCCATCATTACAACCACTTGTTTTCAACAGAGATGTAATGCAATGATTCCTCTCAATTGAATAGACCGACACTTGCTTCATAGGACTCACTTCAATCGTCTCGGATGTAATAACAGTATCAGGTTCTCAAAACAAGGATCGTTCTAATAGATTAAAGAACGCTGATATCTTGGAATTTAATCTTGGAAGTTTGAACCCACCTCAATACTCTTGTTACCATCAATAATCTTTGGAATTGATCTTGGAACAACATACTTTTGTTAACAAGGCGGTCTCTTTGCTTCGTCCACTAGAACTATTTGTGTATGCATTCTTAGGGTTTTTATTATTTGATCAATGGAAGTTGAAATCAGCTTCGTATTTAGCACACGAGAGTACTGAACAACATAATCAGGTTCTCTTTGCTTCGTCCACTAGAACTATTTGTGTATGTATTCTTTTGGTAGTTAACAACGCTAATTAGAAAAAAATATGTAAAATTAATCATATCGATTGCTATAACAGGATGGATGTGACACACATAGATAGATAAGCTGTCACAGTTGTCAAGACTGTTTGTCGGGTTTCCAATGCTCACACAGGGTGATAAACAATGCTGATACGAACACATGTGTTTCGAAATAGGGTTTGTTCTTGGTTTAATGAAGTTACACGTAACATCTAGTTAAATTCAGTAGTAAAAAACGGTTGCGGTTTGTATTTCGCATAGCCACCGTTTCCGTAGAAAAAAAACGGTTGAGTTTGCACATTCAATCTTCAATACTTCATTAAAATACCAGTAGAAGAACCCGACACGTCTTCCAACAAAGTTAATATTCACTGTGGTGGATGCAAGCATAAAGTTAGAAACCGGTGGTATTGAACCAACATTTCCTTCAAACATTCTAAACACTACAAGGATGTTGGGAATTAAACGCATGTATGTGACAAAACAAGGATCGTTCTAATAGATTAAAGAGAATAAACGAAGTACAAAATCATATGCTTTCTGAATCTGAATGTTAACTTTGACTCGTTGTTTATCCCTTGAATCCCAACGCTTCTATGATGATATCAGCGTTGTTTATCACCATGTGTGAGCATTGGAAGCCCGACCACTAGCAGAAGAACCCGACACGTCTTCTATGATGATTCAGAGGTCGGTCTCGGGTGGGCATAAGATCCGTGGGCCCTATTGTCGGATATGTGACTCAAGAAAGTCATTGGACTGCCGCCGATGAAGTCAAATGTGATCAAACTTGGACATCAGACGTAAATCTTGAAGAAACAGAACATATCGGGTGAGTTGTGGTTGATTTATAGGAGGAGGTTATGAAACGAATATATGTTTATGCGAATTTAAAGGAGAATGCTGACAGAGGTGCTGTCCTTTTCTCTCACTGTGCAAACTTAAAAAATCTCACCATAACACATCTAATATGACACATGATAAAAGCGCTTATTTTATCAATCATATCATCGACCAACTGCTCGAAATCCCTTTCGTTTCTCGGGTTCTCATTCGACACAACACAACAAAAAATAAATTCAAAAAACAGCGGCCTGATACGCATCGTATAGGCCCGCCGCTAGACATAAGCTGCACCTGTCAATCTGCCATGTTTTTTACTTTAATTCAATACGCATCGTATAGGCATGCGTATTGAATTGAAAAAGTATGTAGACACAGGATGTGCCATTAGAAAAGCCCATCTATATCCTACGTACATATGAATGTACATAAAAGAGATCATAAATATATGGTAGGTAATAGTCACAAAGTATTAGTTAAACATAATGTTGGAAATTCCATCGCAGGTAATAAGAGCTTATCTAGTTGGGCTGGGCCTAGTCAACGAAAGAAAAAAGGAATTTTAGGTCGGTGGTGGAAAATAATAAAAAGTGGGCGCAATATATTTTGACAGAGCTAGTTTTATGACGGCAAAATTTCTTTTGGAGGAAGAACTCTACGGACGAAGCAAGGCAACATCAGATGCAAACGAGAGGCATAGAAGAAGGCGACAAGCTGTTTGTGATTGAAGATTGCAACCCGTAACAGTTTCGTTTTCGATTCTCTTTATGTTTTTTTAGACAATTATGAACATGTTTTCATCTTTTAGACTTTGTTTTGAATTTGAGACTATGTTTAGAAGCTAAAACTTTTAAAGCCACTTAGGTTTGGATGATCTTTTGATGCGTGTTTGATGATTATTTTGACTATATGACTTTGACAACGTTTTGGAGTAAATTGGTTATAACTTGTTGCTAAAATTGATTGTGTATGTTTTTGTTTTGCTGAATTTATTGATTTGGTTGATGAGTTTAATGCTTTTGGTAGGAATAAGTCACCACTAGTTGCGTTAAAACTCGCTTTTAGGTTGCTTATTCGCGATTCTCAATCTAATTGTTTGAACTTGGTAACAAGTCATAACATAAAATCAATTTAAAATCAGCTAGACATTAGTGTGCACCCGTCTTCTTTGATTCGAAAGATAATTAGAATTTGCTAGGTAATTCTGTGCATTGTTTGGTAGTTTTGAGCACCCGATAACTCGGGGTTCGTCTGCTTATTCGTGCGTCAGTCAGTCCTAGGATTTTGGTGTATCATCTTATAGCTTGCTTCACATCTAGAGGGTTGGTTAAGGGTAATCCTTTGCAATTTAATATTTGTGGGATTTAGGACCTTTAATTAGGCTTGTTTCCTTATAGCACTCCATCACATGTTTTGGTTGTTTTATTGGTCGGTTTTTAGGTTCTTGAGTTAGTGAGTCACTTTCCTTGTTACCTAATTACTATAGGATTTATTCTCTTCACAAGAGAGTAGTCAGTTAGAAACTGAAACCTAAGTCATTTGTCAAATTGTTGTCTTCACGTTTCATTAGTGATTCCCACCTAAGTGGTTTGTTCATCTCTCCTGGTTGAGTTCACAATCTTAGTTGCCTTCGTGTTCGTTAGTTAGTAAGTTAGTTCATTTAGTTAAAACATTAGTTAATTAATTCTAAAATAAAAACCAAATTCTAAAAATCAATTTAGGACTAGAATTGTGATTAGGGTTAGTTATTATAAGTGCCAGTCTAGAGTCCACGGTCCGATACTCGGTCTTGCTAGTTATACTACTTTCACGTCCGGTTCACTTGCCGTTGTGTGTAGTTAGCGAGTTCCACTTTTAAAACTTGGTCATAAAAATTAATTGCAAAAATCACACATCAGATGGCAATCCGATCGGATGGCTATCCGATCGAGTGGTCACTCGATCGAGTGGCTCCGACGAGTTGCGTTTTGACGTTTTGATTCGTACGTTGGGCATTGCGGTGCGTTTGAACGATTATGCGATGCGATAGTAATACAAATAACTTAACCAACCCTCGCTATATCTAACATACAATCATCAGTTAATTAGGATGATTCTATCTTGCGTTTAGCGTTTGCGATCAAATTGCGTTGCGATGGAGTTGTGATTGCATTTCGATTAATCACCACAAACATAAAGTAAACATGCACAAGTAACGCATACGTAACATACACACGTAAAACAATATTCAGAATCTACCGGTCCAGGTGCGAGCGCGATTGCGATGCGATTAGCGATAAAGCGATAAAACATGCGATAAACATTGATTAAACATCGATTATTAACAGATACTCTACATAATACAACTAAAGCGATTAAAATAAAAGATTCGACTATAAGTCAAGGAAGTCAAATCAGTAATTAAGCAAGGAGTGACAGATCGCAATTAGCAATCTTTTCTTCCTTTGACTTCAATCTTGACTTTGAATTTAACTTTCGTAACACGGGGTGTTACAATACCATCATACAATCCCACCGAGCATGCCTTATTTATGACGCCCGACAATGTCTCCATCACAAAGAGGAAGAGGAAAAGTGAGAGAGGATCACCTTGCCTTAGACCTCGATGACAATAAAATTCTTGTGTTGGAGACCCGTTTACTATAACCGAAGCACGTGTGTCCGTCACTTTTGCCATAATCCCTCTTCTCCAGATCAATCAACGGAAAATTCATTTGTTCCATCACCGAGTTAAGTAACACCCAGTTAACTATATCGTACGCTTTCTCTAAATCCACTTTAAACAACATAGCCGACTTCTTAGAATACCTTAGCCAGGAGATGAGCTAGTTTAAAACCAATAGCCCGTCGAGAGTGCTTCTATTTGATAAAAAAAAAAAAAAACAGATTGCTCCTCGGATATCAAATTATGCATTACCAATTTTAATTTGTTAGCCAATACCTTTGAAATCACCTTACTAATGCACCCAATGAGGCAAATCGGACGGTAATCTTTACACTTCGGAAATAAGGGCAAAAAAAGACTTAAAACCTTGATTGATAGTGGCATTGTTGAAAAATTCCTCAAATAATTTGAAAAAATCATTCTGCAAAAGGCCCCAGCATCTCTTAAGGAAGCGAAAATTAATGTCGTCTACCCGATACCCAACCTGAGTTTGAAGCCAACCAAACCCCAACTAGAGAATAATTGAAACACCCAAATCCGACCAATTTGCACCTTATATGGTTTGTTTATCACGTCACTTTTTCCCAGCAAAAACCCGATATACAAAACCCAAAAAAATAAACTCGAACAATTATTTGAACTAATCGGAAAATTGAATAACCTGAACCCGACCAACCCAAACTTTAGATGGGTCGGTTATCGGATCACTAATCCGAAAAGCCTAGAAACCCAAAAAATTAACTTGAAGAACGCCCCTGGTAACAAATATTCAACCATTTTTACAATATATCTCCGAGTTTTACTTAATTTATTATCTTTTACTAGATTGATTATTTGTTGTTTTATCTTAAAGTTGGATTTGTGCATGAACCGAATTTGTGCATGAAGATAACTAAGGCATTAGGATTAAACCTTAGTAAATTTTTATCTTTTTATTTGTTTCTTAGATCCTACCATTTAAACCAAATATAAATACCAAAGAAAACCTTCCCTGTGCTTATATTGAAAAATCAATATATTAAACCTCATAAATTACTAATTATCCTTTAACTAAATAGGAGCCTTTTCTAGTTTACTATTTTATTTGAGTAAATTTCCGTTTTGCTCCCTGTGCTTTGGTCACTTTAATGGTTGTGCCCCAAACCTTTAAAAATAGCCATTTTCTTCCAATAGTTTGCTATGGTTTTTCCATTTTGCTCCCTAGACAATTTGGATGGAGTTAGAGGCGGGGAGCAAAATGGAAAAACCATAGAAAACTATTGGAGGAAATTGGCTATTTTCAAAGGTTTGAGGCAAAACCGTTAAAGTGACCAAACCACAGGGAGTAAAATGGAAGTTTACTCATTTTATTTTGATGAAATCGTGGTTCGATGGGTGATTAGGAGCTCCATTGCTGAAATAGTTAGCAAAAGACGAATGCATCGTGTTTTTTTTTTTTAAATCAAAACGAACATTTTCTCTCATATGAAAATATAGATCTGAAAAGGTCACATTGTTCGAAAAGTTGAGAAGAGCGAAAGAGAGTCAATGTTAAGCTAGTGGGTATGGTGAGGGTCATCCCCAAGGGGATGTGTAACGACTTGCACGAAAATACCCTAAAACGCTCCGTAAGTAGAAAACCCGAACCCCTAAAACCCTAATTTTACAAAAAATCATGAAAAACAAGTTTTATTACTCGGTCGCGGCCCGCGAAGGAGTGAAGATGGGTCTTCGCGGGGTGCGACAGCTCTGAACTCTTCGGATAATGATCAAGGCCACGTGTCGCACACGTGGCAGGTCTAGGGTGTGACACGGCAGCCCTAGCCGTAGCTAGGGTGGCCCTCGCGGTGCGCGAAGGATCTCCCTTCAGGTCATCGTGGGCCGCAAGAAACCTGAAAATCTGCTATAAATTGAACGTTGCATGGCTAGTCCAACCTGCTCGAAAAATTTCACCAAAACTACTTTCTTTCTGTCCAGAATCACAAATTAGAATACCGAGACGCTGCTACGATAACGGGGTAATAACTCGATCACTGCTACGATACAATGTCCGATCGATTAAAACCAATCCGATGGATGTTTAAGTGCTGTCCGAATCTTGGGCTATACTTTGTCATTCCTCGTGAGGGTTTCGATCTCGTGAGTTATCGTGAAAGTTGTATTAAGTTACTAACCTAGTTTCGTTTGCATTTTTATTTAACTAGGTTACCGGCTTAATCAGTAGGCACGCTCTGACAGTTAAACTTGCAATGTGAGTCATTCTATTTTTATTAAAATTTCTTTCAAAATCCTACTTGTTTTTCAAGGTTATAATTACAGTGAGTAAGTCTTTGTAAGCTCCAATTACTGCCGGTATGTGAGGTTTTGTATACACTACTTGATAATCTTCACCAATAGACAACGGGTTAGCCAATGGGTGATATGACCATAGTCACAGATTCGGTCGAGTGACAAATACCGATTTGGGGTAATTGGTTAATATATAAACATTGTAATTGCTCTTAGTACTGTGAATTATAATAATGTGTCATTTTGTAAACTGAATGCACTCGCCAGTATTTCCCGCTGATCAAATCTTTTTAAAACATGTTTCAGGTGATTTACTGTGAACAAGGAAAAGTGCCGCGTAGCACTCCAACTTGAATGAAGTGGCTCAGTAAATAAATAAAACATGTTTTCTGTAACCAGGGAATTACCCAGTGAAATTCTTTTCTTGTAAAATACGGGGTTTGTCCCGATATTATAAATAAAACAATCTGGTGTTTTCCTTTTAAACGATCCTGTTAAAATTTCTGCTGCCAAATAAAGACAAATAGCACGGGTTTCTGTCCCGCGACTTCCGGACCGGGCAAAACGGGTCGGGGGCCGTGACAGGATGGGCCGCCACGTAGGACGTCACGTCACCGGGAGTGAGGATGGACCAAGGGGGTGGAGGATGGGGCCCCACACTATTTATAAAAACAATTATAAAAATATAAATTGATTTGATTTTAGAGAGAGAGAGAGAGGAGAGATAAAGATGCAAGAGAGAGAAGAAGATGAGCCGACGAGATCGTCCTTCAGCCGACGGAGGCGACGGGACGGAGGGAAGGGGGCGGTGTGGGGGTGCGGCGTCGAGGCAGGGCCGGCCCCCATACCCACTAGTCTTAGTGTGCTTTAAATTACTTAGTAGTCTAACTAAAAGATGGGCCAATGTTTACCCAGACCTTGATTAGAAAGACAAAAGATGGGCAATATTTGATACTGGGAAATCAATTAAATATATCTTTTTTTTTAGTCTTACCCAATCTGGATACTCATCATTTATTAGCCATTTTTCCTTATTCCGTACATTAGAACACGGGGAGTGGGGCGTTGGTTGGGACGGGGTTTGCCAAGCAACGTTGGTTAAACGGTGGCTAGCTTGGATTGGCTGGTGATAGATAACGGTTTAAGCTAGCCGTTTGGCAACGGCTACTTTATTTAAAAAAAGTTATTTCTTTTTTAAACATTAAAAATACTCACCTAATTTTTTTATAATTTTTTACCACTTCTCTACTTCTTCTATCTCGGTATTTTTTTTTTATAAATTCAACCTACTTAATCCTCAACAATGCATCCATTTAACCGAAAGAGGGAGATCGGGTTCGGCCTCGGGTTCGGCCCCTAGTTCCGTCTCGGGTAAAGGGTTGTACACCGACCAGTTGGAAGAAATTGGGACAAAAATCAACACATTCAATTTCATCCAACAACAAAAGATCGAGATGAGAAAAAATATCCAAGCGTCGTATGATACTGTAACACCCCGAAAAATATAAAACTTTATATTAGAAATATAAAGTATAAATAAACAAGAATTTACTAACTAGAAATTTTAACCTAGTTAGTTAAAAGACTAGGAGTAACTTAAGATAGGGTTAAAAAGCTACTAAACAATATGTTCAATAAAGTTGAGGGGCTTAAGTTGTAAGAATTGGAAACTAGAGATAATTAAAATTAATAAAACAAACCAAACACCCCATAATGGGGATGTCTGGTCGATCAAAAGAACCAGGGGCGACACCCCCATCTTCCATGTCTCAAAAATTTGCTTGAAATCTCAAATTGGAGGTGCAAATCTGGTCCAAACGAAAATCCGAGCATAGAATCGTGATCCTCATCGCAAGAGGATTACAAGGTATGTAAAATTTAAGGAAAACTCTCAACTTGAAATTTTCATGAATTGGAAAAAATCTGGAATTAGGGTTGCATGTGTATGTTATGATGATTGAGGAACAACTATAGTGTCTAAGGACAGACCCTAGATCAATAGAAGTTGAAATCATAAGAAATTTTAGGTGAATCCATAATCACCATGGTAGGTGATTAGTGGGTCATGTGTATTTGGATGAACACTAGAAAGTAGATTGTTAATCTAGTGCAATTTAGCAATCTGGAAGTGATTTCAGCAATTAGAAGCTAACATTCATGTAAATTGGTTGATTTATATGAAAATAGGGTTAAATGATAAACTAAAGATGTGATGTTTAATCATGTACAAATCTGCTTATGAAGTGTTTGTTGAAATGCCTCTATGAAGGCTTAAAAACTGAAATTTTGAGATTAAACGCATAATCATGATGTTCGGTGTATTATGCGAATTATGATTTGAAGAGAGTTCTAAACATGTCTTGAATTGAACTCTATAGGACAAGATACCGGAACGTCGAGTGGACAAGCCGGTGGTGACTCACGGTTGAAGGGCGTGCGCTAAGGTATGTAACTTGACCCGTTACATTAAGTAAATTTAAATCATTATAATATGCATAGTTGAATTTTAGAAATAAGGTTGCTATGAATTTAAGCGATGATATCGTTATATTGAATAATTGGGCAAAAGTTTGTTCGAACTCGTTGGTAGTCGTCAAAAGGAAGAAATTCCGTAGACGAGCCAAACGGGTCGGATAATCAAGTTAGGCATGGTTAATGCTCCGGATTATGATAGATTGATTGTTGATATTGGATATTATATAACATACTAGAAATACCAGAATTTAATGTATTGATATCATAGAATACTGAAATCCGAGAGTTGGGGTTTTTGGTGTAATGATTCAAACAAACAAAACTTGAAATTTCCAGGTAATACCGTAAATTACGGTAGTACCGTAATTTACGGTAGATGCCAGAAGTTTACGGTGGGGATCTACTGATTTACGGTGGAATCCTTAGTGAAAAATTGTCCACCGTAACTTACGGTGGAACCGTAAGTTACGGTAGAGTCAGAAAAGTTTTGAAAATTTTATTTTTCAATTCGTCGAATGTAGTTTCGGTTATGTATTAATTCTAGTACTCCATTATTAATGTTTTATGATAAACATTTCAGTTTTCAGGTTTATCAAGTAGTAGGATGATGATCAAGCTATCAAGTCGAACCGAACACAAAATTTTACGCTTCCGCACTTGATCTTTTGTTTTAAAACTATGTAAACAATTGCAGTTCCTGTCTTGAATATGGTTTCGTAGGATCAATATATGAATGTTGTGTCTAGATTAAACTTTCAAGTCTTGTAAGTCTTTTGTAAATTTCGAATTTTGGCATGAAATGCAAGGTGTTAAGTTATTAAATCTAGTATTTTAAATTGGGTGTTACAAGTTGGTAATCAGAGCTCAAGGTTGTCAATAAGTGTTCGGTTCAAGCTTGATCGATCGTCCGGTAAGAATTAACTTATTTTGTTAATAAATTATGTACTACGTAAAGAATGAGAAATGAACAATATGCATGAAAAGAGTGTGTAAGCTCACTCAAAAACAAGAAATGCATGAAACAAGAATGATTAAATCAAGTTACGAACTTGATTGAATTGAAACAAGAATGATTAAATCAAGTTATGAACTTGATTAAATCAAAACAAGTAAAGCATGTGTTATAAATGGAATGTTTAACAATCTATGTAAACATTTCAGAAATAGAGATGGCTGATGGAGGTAATGATAATGCGGTGCCAAGAGTCACCGAACAAATGAAGGAAGTGATTGCCGAAGAGGTTGGAAAGGCGATCGAAAACAGTTTGTCGGGCTTTATTGATAAAATTCAAAACACAGTTTTATCAATAGTAGAAGAGAGGATCAAGAAATTGGAAGATGATTCCAATTCAGCAAAGGAAAAGCATGGTGGACGAAAGCCTTGTTCATACAAGGAATTCATGGCCTGTAAACCACCATTATATAATGGAGAGGTTGATCCAATTGTGTGCCAACGATGGCTAAGTGATATCGAAGGAGTATTCGAGAGATCTCATTGTGATGAAAACGACTACGTAGCTTATGGTACGGGTCAATTAAGAGGTCAAGCAAAAGACTGGTGGGATAACAAAAAGAAGGAGATTGGAGGTGAAGCGGCTAAGGCCATGACATGGGAGGAGTTTAAGACGTCGTTTCTTAAACACCATAGTCCCAAAGCGGTCATAAATAGAATCAAGGAAGAGTTCATGCAACTCAGACACAAGGGTGAATCCATAGACAAGATCACGGGGATGTTTATGGACAAGATAAAGTTCTGTGATGATTTGGTAACAAATGAAGAACAAAAGGTCTATTACTACCCATGGTTGTAAAACAAGGATTCCAAGGCCGAGTACTCTCCGAGTAGTCGCTACAAGGTAGGCTGCCAAGGCGACTTTCTTCGACTCCGCCTAATTACTCGGAGTTGGTCAAACGCGGTCAAACTTGGCCAAAATTGGATCTAGTAGGTCAACTCGGGCCTAGTTTGACTTAAATAATAATAAAACATAATTTCTATGCCTATCATATTAAAGAATGAATATCATTTTCATGTATTTTGTTATAAATATTAGTAAATTTATGTTATTTGATATATATTTAATCTCCAAAAAGTAATTTCTTTATAATTTTACATGTCCGAGTACTCCCCGAGTACTCTCCGCCTAGACCGAGTACTCTCAACTCCCCTGTCTACCGACTAGGGAGCGCCTAGCGACTTTTTCAACCATGTTACTACCATAACATGCTAAGCGCGGAGTATAGAGAGTTCATAACCCCTTCAAAATACGAGACCCTTACCGAGATTGTCAATGCTGCTCGGGAAAGGGAGATCGAACTAAAGAAGAGCATAGAACGGGGTGAACGAAGGGCACAAGATGTGAATCCAAGCCCTACTAAGAAGGCACGAACAAACGAAAGCGCAAAGAAATCTGATACGAAAGGCGGGTCGCCAAGTTGTAGAATCTACGGGAAAGGTCATAAAGGCGAATGTCGTTACAAGGATAAGCCTTGTCCCATATGCAAGAAAATGGGACATATGGCTATATCATGCCCGGAGAAAGTGACGGTTTATTACAACTGTTATCGAACGGGTCACAAGAAGTCGGAATGCCCGGAA